>CM054934.1:9468963-9524020 GCA_029168755.2 Tillandsia fasciculata | reverse complement strand
TTACTTTTTGGGGTCTGGCTTTTAGCCAGCTGGTTGTATCTTTTTGTGGTGAGCTGGGAGAGATACTTGTATTTTTTTTTATTTTACAGATGTATTATATTTTTACTTCCAGTTCAGTCTGAGATGTAGTAGTTTCAGTTTTAGCTCTGTTTTTATTGCTCTTTTATTATATCTGATATATCTGAGCAGGTGTACCGGCGCTTTCGTGGTACGCGGAAAATTTCGTGTACACGGCGGATCGTAGACGAGCCCGAGTTCTGGTTTACACTCGAGGCGTGACAGATTAGTTGGTATCAGAGCTTAGGGATAGGTCGGTTGGGGACTTAGGAAACCCTAGGCTTTGGTTAGCTCTAGGATGATAGGGCGTGAGGACGTGACATTTTGCGAAAGTCGGTGATTTATGTTTTTTTTTTACTCTCTTCCAGTGAGTGAAGAGGGATCGACATATCCTATTTCTGTGGGACAGTTATGTTGGTTGCAGACAACATAAAGTTACAGAAATAGGGGGATGTCCTTGACTTTCGCTAGATTGGGTCGTGTGTGGTTGTGTGGCTGACTTGTGGTTTCTTGTGACAGATGCCTCTACGACGTCGGATTCTACCTGGGGTGCCCCTATACCCCCTGTAGAGCCGAAGCAGGCTAGACCTTCTGAGATCAGCAAGTTAAGGGCCATGGTGGCCCAATTGACGGAGAGTCACCGCCGGCAGGAGCAGAGGATAGAGAAGTTACTTGCCCAGAGAGAGGCCTCCCCCTACTACTTTTGAGATCCCAGCACCACCAGCTATACCACCAGTACCGACGGCACCATCGTCGAGCAGCGGGGCACAGGGAACCCCGGCGGAGGAGCAGGAGATCGCTGACAAACTCACCCAATTTTGTCAGCGAGGACCGCCTAGATTTTCGGGGCAGAACACTCAGCCATCGGAGATTGGAGCTTGGCTAGCGGCAATGGAGAAGTTATTCAGGGACTTCTTCATTGATTAGAGGTATCGAGTGCACATGGCAGTGCATTGTTTGGATGGAGATGCAGACGCCTGGTGGCGTCGGGTGGAGCCCTTGGAGTTCTAGATCACTCGGCAGTTACCTTGGTCGGAGTTCAAGCGGATGATCTTGGACACTTACTTTTCTTCAAGCGTGAAGAAGAAGCTGGAGGATGACCTGAAAAACCTGTGGCAAGGTGACCGGCCAGTACTGACTTACTTTCAGGAGTTTACGCAGTTGCTCAACTGCGTACCTTTTGTCGCCCGAGATGGACCTCATCAGGTGGAGCTTTTCGAGACGGGTCTTTGCCCGGAGATTCACACTCTAGTGCATGCCCAGTGGCTATAGACTCTTGAGGAGGCCGCAGAGCATGCCCAGTGGGTTGAGAGGGGAGACCACGTGGTTGCCAACGTGGTGGTATGGTCGCCCAGAGCTCTGATAGAAAGCGACCAGCATCGGGCGATGGAGGACAGGCCAGTTCTTGGAGGACGCCCCGACCGCCACCGCCTCAGTTCTCGGGCCGTGGGCGAGTGGAGCAGCGAGAGCCTGGTGGATCCTAGAGGCCACCGCGCAGCAGCAGCAGGAGTCTCAGCATCAGACACAGAGACATCAGCAGCCGGGACAGCTACAGCTTCGCGACAGATTCAGATGTATATTCTGCAGAGGACTTTATTTGTCACTCACCTGTGATCAGAGGTGGGGTCTTTGTTATAAGTGTGGACAGCCAGGCCACATTCGAGCTTCGTGCCCCCTTTCAACTTTAGTGGCACCTTCCTCAGTATCGGCTCCTTTTTCGCCTCAGCAGCAGTTGTCAGCTCAGTGGCCTTATGCTCCAGTGAGCGGATCGCCTTCTTTTTACCCTGCGGATCACCGGCCGCCGGCTCAGAGCGGTCGGATCTACACCGCTCAAGTGGAGGACCTTACAGCAGCCGACCATGTGGTGGCAGGTATTATTTTATTTTATTTACCGGCATTAGTTTTTGCATTGTATTGCATTTGAGCATCCTAGTCATTTGTTAGGAGTGCATTTATTTCTTTGCATGGGTTAGGGGTAGGACGGTTACCTGGTGTTCGGGAGGTTCATATTTCTCGATCTTTGGCACGTGGAGGAGTGTTGTTAGTCCTGCCCGGTGCGGTTGAGTCCTTGATTGTACCAGTAGACCTGATGATCTTAAGCTAGTTACGGGACTTGGATTTGGTACTTAGGATGGTTTGGCTGGCTCGGTTTTCTTCTTTTCGCGGCGGTTGATTGTGCCGCGAGGACGGTCCTCTTGGGGGTTAGGCCAGGAGCAGATGGTGTGCCGAGGTTACTTGAGGGCTATCTTTGCCTCTTTTGTTTCGACTTCGCGTGTGGGACGGGTGTTCCGCCGTGGGTGCGCAGCCTTTTTGGCTAGCGTGGTTGTGGGACCTGTGGCGGCGCGGGGGGCGGGGACATCCTTGTCGTTGCCGATTCCCGGATGTTTTCTTTTTTAAAGTTGGCTGGCGTGCCACCAGTTGGGGAGTTGAAGACATGACTCCAGGATTTGTTGGTTGAGAGATGTTCTTGCGTTCCCACCGGTTTAAGGATTATAGATCAGTTTCCGAGTGATTAGTCGGGGGGACTTTGTGGGATACCCCGGGAGTGCGAAGGTACTCGGGTTGAGCTTTTATGCCTTTGGACTTGGTGGTTGGATTATTGGGGCCCTGGGAGGAGCGGATGCTTGTACCGATGCAGACTACTTAGTAGCTCGAGCGGTTAGCCCAGCTGTACTTGGAAGGTGGTGCGGTTTTCTGGAGTGCCCGCCTCTATTTTGTTCTAGTTAGAGGCTCGAGGATTGCATCGCGTCTCTGGAGGAGGTATTAGACAGTCTTGGGAGCTTGAGTGGTGGATGATTAGATATTTACCCCCTCTACTTGGTTGAGGTTCCGGGTTGAGGAATGACTTTAGTTTCGAGGACGAAACTTTCTTTTAGTGGGAGAGGATGTGAGGACCCGAATTTCCGCAAGAGGATTACTGTTGGATCAACAGAGCTTTTGCAGTTTGTTTAGCAGCTTTTGGAGGCCTTTGCTGTGTGTTGGAGGTGTTTGCGCGCGAATCGGACCTCAGGATTAGACCTAGCGCGAAATTTGGATTAAGAATACTTTTTCGGATGCCTTTGACAAATTTTAGAAGCGGAATTTGGCAAAACGGACATCAGATTTGGATTCAGCGTGCGAAAACGATGAAAATAGACTACTTATTTGTATTTTTTAGAGCCCGGACGCCGCGCACGGATTTCGAGGCACTGGGCACTGTTTCGGCTAACCACCTAGGACTATTCCTAGGCTCTGATACCACTCTTATCTGTCACTCTCCGAGACCGCCAATTTGGACAGTTCGGGCGTGCTAACAGACCCTCTAATCGGGCATGACCTTTCAAGACCCGAAAGGAACGGTTCATTCCAACAATCACAGTTTAGTGTAGCGGAAGAGTAATTAATCAGAGAACTAAACTATGAAATTAAAAACTTTCATTCATTCAACAAACAGTTAGATGATAATGAAAGATACCGTACTTGAGCGAAATATTAAACTTTGCTTATGTTACAACTCTCTTGAACATACAACTACTATACAATAATTACAACTTCTTTTTTTTTTCAAATGAAACTTAAAACATTTAAATTTTACATTGTTCCTCACATACAAATTTCGCTCAAAAGAAAAATACTCCAAAAGGATGTTGGCGACTCTAGACTGCTAGGTCGCTACTCTGCTGGGCTCTTGCCCCTGTCGCGCGCCTCGCTCGATGTACCTGGACCTAGAAAAATGGTCACCCAAGGGTGTGAGAACTACTTAAAGTTCCCAGTGGGTTCAACCACTGAGAAAGAATGTTCTACACCATTTGGTCCAATGGAAGCAAGATAGCAAGATAGCCTATGCTAAAAATAACTGCAGATGCCAACTAACATGATCATAACATGTATGAATAACTCTATACTATTTGTGTATGCTCCTTGTCTCATTGCTACCAAAACTTGCCACTCTGTCTACTACCCAAAAGCTCGGCCACTATGCCGCTACAAAAGGGGTTTTGCTAACCCGGCCACATAGGCCACTCTATATTCTCTTTTCTTTTCATTTAGCTTTTAACTCTTTACTTGCCTTTCACTTGGGAAGCTGAGTCTTGCTCACACACTTCCCCTTGGGAGTGAAATATGCTCAACCTCCCAATGGCAACTTGCCTTTAATTCTTTAATTCACTTAGGAGTGACATATGCTCAACCCTCCCATTAGCCATTTAGACTTTTCTTTACAGCTTACACTTACCGGGTCCGAGGGTTCCAAAAGACGGATGCCTACAACCCCAATCAAACAAGAACAGGTTGTAGCCCCGCCTCCCGTAGTGCTCGGCCCAATGTACTTTATTTTTTCCTTTTTACCTTTCTTTAAGCATTATCTTCTTTTGTTCAATTAAGCCTTTAGCTTCTTTGCTCTGTAAGCATTTTCTTTACACTTTGGTTTCAGATGAGTTTAAAGCATCTTGGCACTCATCTACCCAGGAGGACATATGCTCAACCCTCCGTTAGCATTTATGCCTCAATGCTTTTTCTTTACTTTTCTCTTTTATCCTAGGTTCTTTACTCTAGGATAGCTTGGGTGTCTCTAACACCATTTAGATTTGAACTTCTTTTTCATTTACATTTACACTTTGTCTTGTCACTTGACAATTTCTTTAGCTCCTTAGCCCCTTTTTAAACTTTTCTTTACTTGTTCTCAATTTACAACCCTATGTCGTAATTACCCTCAAGGTTACACTATGTCATAAAGACACTAGTTACATTCAATTTCAATTGACTTAGAGTTTATTAACTCTATTTCCCTTTTTTTTTCTTCACCTAGAGTTTAGTACTCTAGTTGCATTTTCATCTTTTACTTAGAGTTCATTAACTCTATTTCATCTTTCACCTTAGCTTAAGGTTAATAACTCTAATTCCATTCCCTTTGCTTAGAGTTTATCATCTCTAATTACATTTTTCCTTTAGCTTAGAGTACCCTTGACTCTATGTTTTCTCTTCTCCACATAACCTAGAGTACATTTGACTCTATGTTGAACACTCTATAATCCACCTTAGGTTATTCCCTAAGACAATGTCACTCGTTCATCTAGGTTTAACTCCTAGATTATCATGCCACTCGTTAAACCCTTAATCTACGCTTTCTCCTAGTTTTGCATCCATTCACTTGTCCTTGTTTTCTCCTAGGTCTTACAACCATCATGCATTTCTCTTATGTTTTTACATGATTTTTAGGGTTATACACTAACATGATCATTCTATATTTATCCTTTGCTATTTATACTAATGCAAATTTAACCTACAATAGGTTTAATATGATTGCTTTTAGGGCTAAACCATAATCATTCTCATTCTTGATTCTAACACCCTACATGCTTACTAGCATGCTTCTAGGTCAGAAAATCAAAGGACAAAGGAGAGAGATCACCCATTTTCGGTAGAATCCCCCACCTCGATGTTTCGTCTTGTTCTTGAAAGAGACAAAATTTGCTCTTTGATCTCCAAGATTTTCCTAAAATGAGAGGAAAATTATGAAGCAATTACTTTTATGGTTTACTAATTTCATAGAATTTATAAACTAGAAACCCCTTTAAAATATGAAAAGGAAAAAAAAAACCCCTATTTGGTCAATTTCCTCCCAAGAGGCTCTTTTTGGATTAATTTAAAAGAATGGGAGAAAATAACTCCATCTTTGACATTTTTTTGCAAAAAGAAATTTTGATCTCTTTAGCCTAGGGCAAAATGCCCAAAAATTTGAGAGATAGGTCAATTTGAGAAATTTCCCTCAATTGTTGGTTTCACTCACTGAAGAGAGAGATGAGGAGAAACTTTTCTTAAATTTTTTCTCAAATTTTCTCTTCTTCTTGCTCTTTCTTTTCTTTCTTTCTTTTTTCTTTTTTCTTTTTTCTAAGCAGCAATTTCTTGCTGCAGATTTGTGTAGCTGCTGCTGCTTGTTAGAAGCAGCAGCAGCAGCAATTGCTGCTGCTGCCTATAGCAGCAGCAGCAGCAGCCATGGCTGCAGCTTGGCAGCTACATAAGCAGCTGCCAGGCAACCTAGGCAGCTGAGGCAGTGCTGCTTGGTAGCTACCAAGCAGCTGCCATATAGCGCAGCAGCTGATGCTGTTTAGCAGCAGCAGCAGCACAGCTGCCGCAAGGCTGCTGCTCACAGCAACAGCAGGCACACACCCATTTTTTTTTGTCTTCCTTGTGCCTGCGCAAGAAGTTGGAGAAAAGATGTTGGGTTTAGGTTAATAAGGATCTAATAGGGGAAAAAACACCTAGAGGGGGGTGAATAGGTGTAAACAATAAACACTCAAAAAATCATTGTGCGATAAAACCCAATGCGGAAAAATAAAAGAACACACAAGATTTTTACGTGGAAAAACTCCAAACCGGAGTAAAAAACCACGGGACCGATAACACGGCGAAATCCACTAGAATTGACACACGTACAAGGTGATATAGCGTACTCACTGACGACTCAACCTCTTACCATACGCTCCTAGTAGATCTTCCCGCTCGCTCCACGACGCTTCTCGAATCCACGATCCGCGCCCAACGCTGAATCCACAGCGTCCAACGTCGAGTCCACGACGTCCAACCGAATCCACGGTCTTCACCCAATGGCACGCTTCGAATCCACGAACGCACCTCGCTCCGAATCCACGAGAGCGATAACACCTTGAATCCACAAGGCCACGCGAGTCCACGCGCCGATTTTGGGGATAAATCGTTGTTTGTTTGGGTGGTGATGATCCGCCGAATACTTAGATTAAAGATAGATCGGAAATACCATCTAAGTATTCATTAGTTTGATTCAACTCAAGATATGAGTATGAAAACCTAGAATCAAACTAATCAATATAGATGAAGAACCATTAAATAGATCTAATGATTTCCGTTCTTCTCTATATATGTGGATTTTTCTTTTCGGCTATCTTTTCTCAATCAGCCGTTCTATTGCGGATGCCCTAGAAATGAAATGGTAGGGCTATTTATAGGTTAGAAACCCTAGGAAGAATATTCGGATCAAAAACAAACTTTTCTGGAAAGTTTTACCGACGGCGATCCGGATTGCAAAGCCACGATCCGGATTGCAGAAGCACAAAATACGGTTTCCAGAAAATTGATGTTCGGGATCCGGATCGAAAGCCACGATCCGGATCGTTCATACAGTTTTACCAGAAAAACATGTTCGGGATCCGGATTGCAATTCCTGATCCGGATCGAAGAAGCAAACAGGTAAAACTAGTGTTCGGGATCCGGATCAGAGAGTGCTGCGATCCGGATTGAACCAGTGTATGAACAAACACCTTTCGGGATCCGGATTGAAAGCCACGATCCGGATCCTGAACATGTCCCATGTCCAGTTTTTGATGAATAAGCAATTAAAACCTCTTCCAGGTGTTTCTACACTATAAGAAGTATTCGGATCATCAAAATTATTTAGTTAAACGTACCTGATCCTTTTGAATTCTTCTTTCTTGAGATTGAGGTATACGATCCGAAGTTTCTTCATCTTCAATCTTCAAGACTTAACACATTCACGAAATACGCCAACTCAAATTCCGTAACAATCTCCCCCTTTGGCGGTTTCGTGACAAAACACAAATCCACAAAGAAAATTCAAAAAGATATTTTTGTTGCTATCACCATACAACAAAAATTTACAAAAGAGTTCCAGAAATTAAAAACATGAGATAAACTCCTAGAACAGACTCTAGACTTAGACATCTGTAATCTCTGCACACAGAAAACATTCTTGACAAACAAATTCGTTAGTTACCTCAAGAATTGGAGCATACAAAACCAAATACAGAGATAGAGTTTAGTCTCATCATGACATTTGAAAAATTCAGATATGTAAGAAATCATAGTTAAAACCAACATATCTTCTAAGCAGTCGAAAACCAAATGTCAAAGTATGTTAGTCCAACATCAACTTGTTAGTCATATTACATGCCCAAATAGTTAGTCGAATAGTTAGTATAGAAGCATGTCACAAATCACAAAAGAAAACCAAAGTTGAGTTGAGGTGGTTCATACTTACCTTGATATTCATTGTTCACATCATTCATTGTTCAGAGTTCTTTCTAACTCTCTCACTCTCTCCCCCTTTTTGTCACAAAACAAAGCCAAATAATTACAAAACAAGGAGAGTTAATACAAATCATAAACCTGCAAAAACAAACGAAGGATTAGAACAGAAAATAAAGCAAAGAACTACTCCTGAGAGTCGGAGTCATCAGATGTTGTGCACCCCATTTTAGCAAACAACTTCTTCACTAGTTTCTTCACTGATGAGACGGACTTATTCAGAGTGACTTGTGAAGCAGTGAGGATTTCCATCTCATTTTCATAGTATGAAGTCTCCCCTCATTTCAGTGAACTCAGCAGATATACGTTCCTGTTCATTTGACAGCCGCTGTTGTTCTTTAAAGATAGAGGTGACAGAGGCATCATCGTCAGAGGTGGATGGAGGTGCCTGCTGTGAAGGAGGAACTGGGGCTGTGGAAGTAGTTGCTTGGGGTCGAGCTCGTTGCCGGATCGGAGGAGATGGAGGATCATCTTGTTTCGTCGATAGAGACTTTACTATCGTTGTTTCATTGATCGTCCCCAAACTATACATGTAAGAGCTCGCGCTTGTATCCACATTAAACTTCTTAAGGATGCGCATGATAATCATTGGGTATGGTAGTCGCTCTGTGGGGTGAGAGTGTTCGACATACCGCGTCATCCTATTCCAAATGAGGTACGGAATATTCATGTTTGCTCCCATCAAAATGGTCGGTTTCCAAGAAGATAGAGAAAGAGCATTCTATCCCATCGAAGGACTTTCGTGTTCATATTGGGAAGAATGTTATAACAGACAATGAAGTTTATGTACTTGTACTCTTTCTTAAGTTCTTTGGAGAAAACAGAATTTCCGGCGGACGGAGTATCCGGAACGCAGATTCCGTTAACAACAACTCTCCACGAGTTGGGGTTGAAGCTCTGAGTCTTGAGGTAACTGATTCCATCAGATCTGGCTTTCATATTAAGCACCTCTCCAATCAGTTGGGGAGTGACTTTGATCTTGATACCTTTAACCACGGTATGAAATTCTCGTTGTCCGTCCTCATGATCAATTAGACTTGCAGCATTCTGGTAAAACATGCGAACTGAGTGTGGACAGTACCCAGTTTTTTCAGGAAAGTTGCAAATTGGAGCGAGACCAACTTGATCAAACAGAGCTCCAAACTCTGCAGATCGGTTCCTCATCTGTTGTACATTAACATGTCTTTCTCCTATACATTCCCTCTTTTCAAAATCTTTGATTCTTGTAGAGCTGACAAATCCCGAAATGGTGGCTGGCTGGCTATAGATTCATTGATTGAGATGCCTTGGGCACTACTTCTTTTCCTTGCCGAGGTTTTCATTCTTTTCCAGTAGGCTCCATTGGCGCCTTTCCTTTCTCAGCTGCTGTAGGAGGAGGCTTAGTTTTGGGTGCTTCAGCAGGAGCCTTTCCTTTTGCGACAGTTGGGACAGCCGCTTCAATTTCGATGTTGTCCCAATCAATTGACTCAGTTTCCGATTCAGTATCGGAGTCAGCCTTTGCTCTTTTTGTCCTTACTCCTCTTGGGCTTGGCTGTGTCCTTCACGTGGACCATGGCAGTAAGTAGGAAAATGATCCAGGTGATCACCATTTCTGTCAGTGCTTTGAGTTTAAGAAAGTGTCCTGTGAAAACCAACTCAAGAACATATGAAAAATTGTCAATTTTGAAAAATTTGAAACATTGTACCTAGACAATCATAATCATATAGAGAAGCCAAGAATCAAATTAGTTTTCCAAAAAGAATTTTAAAAATAGATCAATCCATGATTTACAAAAATTCCTCTTTTATGCCCTAAAACCGAATTTTTAGAAATCGAAGCCTAAAAACTCGTTAATCAAGTAAATCCCAGCATAAAAGCAAAACTAATTGACCCAGAGTTCTTATTTCAAAAGAAATTTGATCAAAAACCATTCACAAACGAAAAAGATCCAAGATTTCAACTCACGTTTGATGAAAACCATAAAAACCGAGTTTTGATCATGAAAACTTACTTGAATCCGAAGAACTTTGAGTTTTGAAGCACCAAGAAGCAAGAAATCTAGAGAGAGAGACTCTAGAGGCTTGAAAACCAGAGATTAGGGTAAAGAAATCAAAATCTGTATGTTTCTATATAAAACCCTAGCCGTGATCCGGATCGGCCGAGAATGTGATCCGGATCGGCTACCCGCAGGAAAAATCCTGCGTTCGGGATCCGGATCACTTGCCCCGATCCGGATCGGCTACACCTTTTTCTTCAGAAAAATTAGAAAAATTCAATAAAATCCAGAAAAAGTATGTAAGCACTTTACCATGTCAACTTTAAACAAATCATCGTTTCATACAACAAGAAATAGATTATGCAAAATCTATCAAAAATATCCAAAAATGAAACGAAAATTTACGAAAGTTAAAACACTTAAAGTTGAACAACTTCAATTACATCTATCCTGATCTTATGTGTAATGCCTTTATCAAATCATCAATTTCAGTAAAGAAAATGAAGTACCAAGATCAATAGATGTTTGAAATCCCAGATAAGTTAGATAATATATCTAGACAATCTGTTGAAGGAGTGGCTCTTTGAGCATCTTTAAAAAAATCCCACCTTATACCAACCATGAAATACGACTGAGTCAAGTATTTCAATATGCATTTCATCAACAATTTTCAAAACAAAAATTTGCTTTTCATTCATGGAGTATCTTTTTCTTTCATTTTCTCCATGTGGTGGTAGTTTTCACACTCCTCATTGGGATGTAACTCTTTCCACATCTTTTGAGCATTTCACATTTCATTGACTCCCCCTCAATTGGCTATCAATTATTTAATATATAAGTATTCAACCAAACCATTGATCTCGAATTCATACTCGACTAAGCAATCAAATATGATAATGACTATACCAAGAGATCATTGAGAGAGAAATTGACTTTGATCACTTAAAGATGGTTTAATTAACGTAAATGATCATTGCAACATTGAAATATTATGACATCAAAAGCATAATAAATTTCTAAATGCATAAAAGGATGCAATTAAAGTCAATTATGATTTATGCTCAATTAGTGTGCTATGTACAGAAACATAGATAAAGAACAAAACAAAAACAAGAACAAAAACAAAACCTAATCTAAGCAAAGGTTTCAAAAGAGTTTATTTCAAGGAAAGCATGCCAATTGCTTTACGCAAGTGAATAAAACGTTTTTGATCCAAAGGTTTTGTTAAGATGTCAGCTAATTGATCCTCAGTTGAAATATATGACAGTTGAAGAATGTTTGATTCAACTAGCTCTCTAAGAAAATGATATCTAAGTTCAATATGTTTTGTTCTAGAGTGCAACACAGGGTTTTTAGAAATGTTAATAGCACTAGTGTTGTCACATAAAATGGTTACCGAAGATGTTGAAATCGGAAATCGCTCAACACGCTTTTCATCCAAATCAATTGGGTTGAACAACTTCCTGCAGAAATGTACTCCGCTTCGGCAGTCGAGAGTGCTATGCAGTTCTGCTTTTTACTGTGCCATGCAACAAGGCAGTGGCCAAGATAGAAGCATGCACCACTCGTGCTTTTCCGGTCATCCACCGATCCAGCCCAATCGGCATCTGAGTATCCAACAATATCCAAAGTCGTTCCCATAGGATACCAAATTCCGAAATTGATTGTACCTTTGATATACCGGATGATCCGTTTCACCGCTTTCAGGTGAACCTCCTTCGGTGCTGATTGATATCTCGCACAAATCCCAACACTGAAGGATATATCCGGGCGACTAGCCGTGAGATATAGTAGACTTCCAATCATACTGCGGTACAGTTTCTCGTCTACATTCTCACTTTGTGATTCACTTCCAAGTCCCTTATGGCTAGTTCCCATTGGAGTCGGAAAATCTTTAGAATTTTCAAGATCAAACTTTTTGACCAACTCCAGTGCATACTTGGATTGACACAAGTGAATTCCTTCATCGTTTTGTTTAACTTGTAATCCAAGAAAATAATTCAATTCGCCCATCATGGACATCTCAAATTCGCTTTCCATGGTCTCCGCGAATTTAGAAGCATCATTATCTCTCGTTGCTCCAAAAACAATGTCATCGACATAGATTTGAGCAACTATGAAATTGTTTTGATAATGCTTCACAAAGAGAGTCCTGTCAGCTCCCCCTCGAGTGTAGCCCTTTTCCAAAAGGTGCTTTGTCAACCTTTCGTACCATGCTCGCGGTGCTTGTTTCAGACCGTAAAGAGCCTTTTTCAACGAAAAACATGGTTAGGTAGTTTATGATCCACAAAACCTTTCGGTTGAGCTACATAAACTTCCTCATTTAAAAATCCATTTAAAAAGGCGCTCTTAACGTCCATTTGAAATAATTTGATTTTAAAATGACAAGCAATCGCAAACAATATACGAATGGACTCGAGTCTAGCTACAGGGGCGAAAGTTTCATCAAAGTCTATACCTTCTACTTGAGAATAGCCTTGAGCAACTAACCTTGCTTTGTTCCTGATGATAGTACCTTCTTCGTTTTTCTTGTTCTTGAAGATCCATTTGGTACCTATCACATTGTGTTGCTTCGGAGGCTTCGTCAATTCCCAGACTTTGTTTCGCTCGAATTGATGGAGCTCTTCCTGCATTGCTTTAATCCAGTAATCATCTTGGAGAGCTTCATCAACATTCTTTGGTTCGATTTGAGATACATAGCATGCAAATCCGCAAACCAATTGTCTCCGTGTTCTAACTCCTTCTTGTGGATCTCCAATTATGTTCGATTCAGGGTGATCCTTGGAGATGCGTAACGTTTGAGGTAGAGGAGTAGGCGGAGGTACACGAGATGATTCCTGCACATCAGATAAGCTTGAAGAACCGTTAGATGCATCAACATTATTATCGAAAGAATTGTTAGAAGAAGATGCATTAGCAGGTGTATCATCATCAAGAGAGATATCGAGGGTAGATTTTTCAGATTCAAAGTGAAAAGCTTCATCTACCTTAACATTTATCGATTCTACGATCGTCTTAGATTCTAAGTTAAAAACTCGATATGCTCTGCTGTTTGTAGAATAACCTAAGAAAATCCCTTCGTCACTTCGAGAGTCAAATTTTCCAAGATTTTCGCGATCACGTAAAATAAAACACCGACTCCCAAAGATGCGAAAATATTTGATGTTAGGTTTTCTACAAAACCAAAGTTCATATGGTGTATTCAAAGTCCCCGGGCGCAAATACACTCGATTGATAACATAGACAGCAGTGTTCACCGCTTCAGCCCAAAAATATAAAGGTAAGTTCCGGCTATGAAGCATAACACGTGCCATCTCCTGTACGACCCTGTTTTTGCGCTCGACTACACCATTTTGTTGAGGTGTGTAAGGTGCGGAGAATTCATGTTTAATGCCATTAGAAGTGCAAAAATCAATGAATTTGGAATTTATGAATTCCCCACCTCTATCACTCCTAACTCGAGTAATCCTTTCATTCTTTTCAATCATAATACGATTGCAGATTTCGAGAAAAGAATCAAAAGTATCAGCTTTTTCTTTTAAAAATGCTACCCAAGTATATCTAGAAAAGTCATCAACCAACAAGAAAATATACCATTTACCTCCCAGAGATGGTTGACGAGTTGGCCCCATTAAGTCCATATGCAAAAGTTCCAAAGGCCGTTTTGTACCTATGTGGTTCAAATTCTTGTGTGCAGTCCTAGACTGTTTTCCCTTTTGGCAACCGCCACACACAAGGTTTTGTTCAAAAGAAAGTTTCGGAACCCCCTTGACCACATCTTTATTTGAAATTCTAGCAAGTTCCTTAAAGTTTATGTGACCTAGCCTTTCATGCCAAAGTGTTTCATTTTTCAAAGATGCTAGGTTACATTTTTCAGAAATCTTAGAAGGAACTACATAACAATTGTTTTCTGATCTAACCCCCTTTAAAAAGAAAGCATGGTTCATGTCAGTTACAGTGCATTTATCAGATGAAAAATTAACTGAATAACCACTATCACACAGTTGACTTATGCTTATGAGGTTAGTCTTAAGGCCATGAACAAATAACACATTATCTAGAACCGGGCCATCTGGAATAGCTACCGTTCCCTTTCCAACAATTTTGGAAGACCGACCATCTCCGAAAACAACAAGTCCTCCGGAGTTTTTCTCAAATGTTTGAAAACAGTTTTTATCGCCGGTCATATGACGGGAACACCCGCTATCCAGGTACCAAGACGAACTATCATATGCATGCAAGGAAACATTGGTAGCAAGACAGGGAAAGATTTCACCTTTGCGCACCCAAACCTTTTTGAAGTGCGTCGGTAATGGTCGTGAAGTTGATTTCCTAGGTGAGAGCGTCTTGCTTGAAGAATTGCTGCTCCTTGATGATGTCGTCTTGAGCGGTGTACTACCAAGGCTCTTTTCCTTCAATTGATTGCAGTTGTTTTCCGAGGAATAGCCCTTTTGGTAGTCATTGCAAGATGTGCTTGAGGTGTGCGTTTGGCTCCCGTCTTGCAATTTCTTCTTATGTGCCCTGAAATGCCACAACGAAAACATACCTTATTCTTGTCGATTCCGAAGAGGATGTAGTAGGTTGTTGTCGTTGCTTGTCGTGAACACCGGTGTCGGAGGAGGAGATACCGACTGAGGCACAAATACTGTACCACTCGAACTTGGAACATCTCCAGTTTGAGTGTATCCGAGGCCGAACTTATTTACTTGACCGAGACCAAGAAGTCTGTCCAACTTACTCCTTCCAGAAGAAAATCTCTTTAAGTCATCCTTCAGTTGGCGTATGGTCTCCGTCATTTCCAATTTTTCCTGTCGAGCCTCGCCGTAGAGCTTCAAGAAGTAATTTGCTTTGTTCACCATATCCATATAATTCTTCTCGAATTGCTCATTGGACTCTTGAAGGGAAACATTTGTTTTAATCAGATTGTCCCTTTCCACTTCAAGATCGGTTGAGATAGAGGTTACTCTTTTTACTTCATCTTCAAGATCCTGCAATCTCCCTTTCAACCCCTTGTTTTGCTTAGCCAGTTTCTTTGAATCCCTCAAAAGTTTATGGTAGGCTAAGCAAAATCTTCACCTTCCGAATCATCTGATTCATCGTCCGTTGCAATCTTTTCAACAGTGGAGTTGGACAGTGAATCGGATGTACTTGCCATTAAGCACATGAAGGGTGAAGATGTAGTGGACGCGTGGAAAGCTGTCGCGTTGTCTTCTTCATCACTTGAGGATGACTCATTTGACGTGGAGTTGTCATCCCAAGTAACGACTTGCATCGCCTTCTTCTTTGCCGGATTCTTGTTGGGACACTCCGTTGCAATGTGGCCGTAGCCTCGACATTTGAAACACTGAACTTGTCCCTCAGAACTTTTCTTATCCTTTGAGAAGTTCTCTTGCTTTCTTGACTTGTAGCTTGAAGAACCCTTGCCTTTCTTCGACTTTCCGAAGGATGGAGTTTTGCTTGAATTTCCCCTTCGAAAGTTGCGGCGAAACTTCCTTGTCAAGAGAGCGAGCTGCTTCTCAAAGTCCTCCATAGAAATGTTCTCGTCGTCGTCCGAGGAGGATGAATCCGCGTCTTCTTCTTTAGTTGATTTCAATGCGTAACCTGAAGACTTAGAAGAGGATGCCTTTCCAGAAGAATAGTTAGTAGGAAAAGTCATTTCATAAGTTTGTAAAGCACCTACTAATTCTTCTACACGCATTTCGTCCGGGTGTTTAATTGTTTCAATGGCTGCGACCTTCGGGCGAAATCGTTCAGGAAGAGTTCTTAGAATTTTTCTTACAACTTTAAATTCTGGAATCTTCTCTCCCAAGTTAGCACATGAGTTCACGATGTCTTGCAATCGTGTGTAATAGTCAGTGAAGGATTCATTCTCTGCCATAGAGATAGAGTCAAACTTGCTCGTAAGCATTTGCAGTTTCTGAATCTTCACTAAGTTAGTTCCCTCATGCGTAACTTGAAGAACATCCCAGATTTCTTTCGCAGTCTCACATGCCGAGACGCGAGAGAACTCAGTTTGTGACAAAGCATTAAATAGAGCATTAATCCCTTTGCCATTGTAAGAAGATAAGTCTATCTCTTCCTTGGTCCATTTCGACCTAGGTTTTAAGGTGCGAACATCATCTAAAATTTCAGTTGGATTAGACCATCCTAATTCAATTGATTGCCACACCCTTTCGTCGATGGAAATTAAAAAGCTTTCATCCGTACTTTCCAGTACGCATAATTTGTTCCATCAAAGAAAGGGGGTCGATTGATGTTTCCACCTTCAACCATTGTTTACAACCCTATTCCCGCTCTGATACCACTTGTTGGGTTTAGGTTAATAAGGATCTAAATAGGGGAAAAAACACCTAGAGGGGGGTGAATAGGTGTAAACAATAAACACTCAAAAAATCATTGCGCGATAAAACCCAATGCGGAAAAATAAAAGAACACGCAAGATTTTTACGTGGAAAAACTCCAAACCGGAGTAAAAAACCACGGGACCGATAACACGGCGAAATCCACTAGAATTAACACACGTACAAGGTGATATAACGTACTCACAGACGACTCAACCTTTTACCATACGCTCCTAGTAGATCTTCTCCGCTCGCTCCACGACGCTTCTCGAATCCACGATCCGCGCCCAACGCTGAATCCACAGCGTCCAACGTCGAGTCCACGACGTCCAACCGAATCCACGGTCTTCACCCAATGGCACGCTTCGAATCCACGAACGTACCTCGCTCCGAATCCACGAGAGCGGTTGCACCTTGAATCCACAAGGCCACGCGAGTCCACGCGCCGATTTTGGGGTAAATCGTTGTTTGTTTGGGTGGTGATGATCCGCCGAATACTTAGATTAAAGATAGATCGGAAATACCATCTAAGTATTCATTATTTGATTCTACTCAAAATGTGAGTATGAAAACCTAGAATCAAATCAATCAATATAGATGAAGAAACATAGAATAGATCTATTGATTTCCTTTCTTCTCTATATGTGGATTTTTCTTTTCGGCTATTTTTCTCAATAGCCGTTCTATTGCGGATGCCCTAGAAATGAATATAGGGCTATTTATAGGTTAGAAACCCTAGGAAGAATATTCGGATCAAAAACAAACTTTTCTGGAAAGTTTTACCGACGGCGATCCGGATTGGAAAGCCACGATCCGGATTGCAGAAGCACAAAAGACGGTTTCCAGAAAATTGCTGTTCGGGATCCGGATCGAAAGCCACGATCCGGATCGTTCATACAGTTTTACCAGAAAACATGTTCGGGATCCGGATTGCAATTCCTGATCCGGATCGAAGAAGCAAACAGGTAAAACTAGTGTTCGGGATCCGGATCAGAGATGCTGCGATCCGGATTGAACCAGTGTATGAACAAACACCTTTCGGGATCCGGATTGAAAGCCACGATCCGGATCCTGAACATGTCCCATGTCCAGTTTTTGATGAATAAGCAATTAAAACCTCTTCCAGGTGTTTCTACACTATAAGAAGTATTCGGATCATCAGAATTATTTAGTTAAACATACCTGATCCTTTTGAATTCTTCTTTCTTGAGATTGAGGTATACGATCCGAAGTTTCTTCATCTTCAATCTTCAAGACTTAACACATTCACGAAAAACGCCAACTCAAATTCCGTAACAAAAGAGGGAGAGGGAAGCACCTTTCCTGTCAAAATGAGGGAGAGGGAGAGGTCTTTTGCTTCTCTCCTTCTTCTTCTTCTTCTTCTTCTTCTTCTTCTTCTTCTTCTTCTTTCTCTTCTTCTTCTTCTTCTTCTTCTCTCTCTTCTTCTTCTTCTTCTTCTTTCGTTTCTGCTCCAACAAGAGAGAGAGAGAGAGAGAGAGAGAGAGAGAGAGAGAGAAAATTAAATTCCTGCAGGTGGGTGGTTGGGGAGGAATAGTGAATTTACTAAAATGCCCCAACTTACAAGGAAAATCCCCTAATTACCCTCAACTCTACAGTTTTGCTCCCCTGCAATGAGCAAATTTGGATATCCCTCTTTCACAGCGTTTTGTCGTCAACTGGGAAGTCGAAACTGGAAGTTTTCTTCTCCCCTTTAATTTTTCTTAAACTCTCCACGATTTCTTTTAAATTTTTGGGCTCCTCTAAGCCCTCGAAAGAGAGCCCCGAAAAAGCTTCGCGATAAACTGCATCAGCAAAAACTACAGTTTCAGAATTTCTGAAGCATTTTTCTTCGCTTCGTTCTCCTATTTTCCTTTAATCGCTCACCTCGGCACTTCACCCCTTTTAATCAGCAAACTTTTCTGAGACACGCCACAATTTCTTTTTAATTTTTTGACTACTCTAGTTCTTCGAAACAGGGCTCCGAAAAAGCTTGCCGATAAACTGCATCAGCAAAAACTGCAGTTTCAGAATTCTTGAAGCATTTTGCTTCGCTTCGTTCTCCTATTTTCCTTTAATCGCTCACCTCGGCACTTCACTCCTTTTAATCAGCAAACTTTTTTGAGACACCCCACGATTTCTTTTTAATTTTTTTGACAACTCTAGGTCTTCGAAATAGGGCTCCGAAAAATCTTGCCGATAACAAAATTCAGAATTCTTGAATTTTGCTAAGTCCTTGGGCTTCAACTCACTTTTTGCCCCAATACTCTTCGCGTCGGTCCGAAACGCACCGAACTCGACTGTAATCATATTTAAAATATGTTACAAGTCTTTTCGCCGCATTTCGCCATTTTGCGAATTCGGCGACGAGGACTTAAGTTTTGCAAATTTGAAACTTCAACTCTCAACTACAACTCACTTTTCGACTCAACGGCTTTTGCGTCGATTCGAAATGCTTCCAACCCACTTGTAATTACATTTGAAATGTGTTATAAGTATTTTTGCTGAGTTTCGCCATTTCGCGGAAATCGCCAAACAAGGACTTAAGCTTCACAATTGAAGCTTCAAATTCTCAACTCCAACTCACTTTTCGACTCGATGACTTTTACATCGATTCGAAATACTTCCAACTCACTTGTAATTACATTTGAAATGTGTTACAAGTATTTTTGTTGAGTTTCGCCATTTCGCGAAAATCGCCAAACAAGAACTTAAGCTTCACAATTGAAGCTTCAAATTCTCAACTCCAACTCACTTTTCGACTCGATGACTTTTGCATCGATTCGAAATGCTTCCAACTCACTTGTAATTACATTTGAAATGTGTTACAAGTATTTTTGCTGAGTTTTGCCATTTCGCGAAAATCGGTGCACTACAGGTTTACTATAATCTCACTAGTACAAGAGAACCCTTATAGTCTCATTTCTATAGATAAGCCCTAAAATCCGTTAACATGCTTCTAAATCATAAAAGCAAAGGAAAAGGGGAGAGGTCACCCATTTTCGAATAGAATCCCCCACCTCTTATAACGCTCTTGCAAAAGAAGGTGATTTGGTCACTACCTTCCAAGAAATAGTCCTAAAAATGGAGAAAAACTCCATTAGAGACGATTTTCATCTCATTAGAACTCAAAAAGAAACTTTAAAATGAAATCCTAAAATTTACATGTCACACCCCGGGGTGTAAAACAGACCCCGGGTCCGTCTACAGATCTGCCGTGCACACGGAACTTCCTGCGTACACGAAGCGCTGGTAACCTGCTCAGATATCAGATGTATAATAAAAGAGCATAATACAGAGTTGAAATAGAAGAACCACATAGTATCTCAGACTAGAACTAAAAATAAAGCTGTAATAAATACAATAATCTCCCACCTCACCAAAATAGTACAACCAGCTGGCGAGAGCCAGACCTAAAATAAAAGAAAAATACCACAGTCTGAGTGTAGGGTACAACATCTGTCTAATATCAACTCTCAGTCTCACAGGAGATCTATCTACTCAGCGATCCCCTTACCTCGATCAGCTGCCGATGGCCTAGCAGCTCCCGCAGACGACTCTGCAAAATAAAGGAGAAGAAAGAGACAGAAAATAACAATAGGGGTGAGAACTACCAGATAAACCAGTAGCCTCCCCTAGTGGGTAAAAACCTCAACTCTGACGCACCCACTAGGACTACTAGAGGCGAAGGGAAAGGTGAAGTGGTAAGGTACATAAGATGCTGAAACAGGAAAACTACCACTACTATGCCTCTAATGAGGTACTGGCTATCAAAACTGTATGCATGCATCAGTAAACAGAAACTGTCCAAAATAACCTAATCCGTTATCTAATACACGATCGGTACTGCCTGCTCTGCTCTCATCATCGGGCAATAGCCGCGCCGATGTGATAGCAAAAACTGTCAATAACTGTCTGGCCCCAGCCTCCGGAGGGGAACTCGAGGGAAGCGACCCACACGAGTAAAGCATCACCGGGCAATAACCGCGCCGGTATGATAAGTCTCAAAAGCAGGACTGGATCATGACTATGATCAAAGTGGGAAACTCCATCCACTACAGAAACCCAATCCCCAGCTGATGCAAAAATAAACCAGACTCAACCCCAGTCTGATGCAAGGATAAACATCCGGTCGACCGCCTACTGTCCGCGGTCACCGTAATACCCCACAAGTCCACAGTCTAGTACAATCTCGACTACACTATCCCAAACCCCTGCTCATACTCGAGCAGCAAGCATCTGAATGCAAAGGAGAGCAATAAAACATGTCAAGTCCCAATATGATAGTGTAGCAATAAATAGTGGCTAACTAGATGTCCAAGCATGCAATTGTACTATTTAAAAGCTGTAGAAAGGTGTCAAATATTTATTTTAAAAAGATTGATTTACTGTACTGATATAAAAGTTATTTGCATGCGAGATTATAGCCTTTGTCTCAACCACAGTGTCCCAAAATAAGCTGTCTGTGGGGTCATATGTATGGTTCTCATCAATTGTCACATTAAATTTTAGGGGAGTCCGTCCCAACCACAGTGTCCCAAAATAAGCTGTCTGTGGGGTCATATGTATGGTTCTCATCAATTGTCACATTAAATTTTAGGGGAGTTCGTCCCAACCACAGTGTCCCAAAATAAGCTGTCTGTGGGGTCATATGTATGGTTCTCATCAATTGTCACATTAAATTTTAGGGGAGTTCTAATAATCCCAGTGAGCTAGTCAAAAATGAGGTAAGCAACAACCGCCCACCTCGAGCAGCTCAAACCACACCCCAAAAAGCCTCCTAGCTGTCCACAGTCCTCAAATCCCGCAAATCAGTGTACATAACAACGCACCCGGTATAAATATAAATCCCAAAAATATACTATTTGCTGTTTTTCAAATAGCACGAAAAAAGAGGAGTTTTTCACCTCTGTATAGTGGTTAGAAAAATCCAGAAAAATTACGGTTACGTTCCTTGCGACGAGTAGATCGAAATCTACTCTTTAAACACCTTGATCTGATGCTCCTAGCTCAAGGTATAAATCGGAGAAGTCGATGCTGTCCAGAAACTACCACAGCAAAAAGGGGGGTCAAAGAAGCCTCGGGAACCATGCCAAAAGTGTGAAATGGAGCAAAGTGATCAAAATCGAAGCCTTACCTCTTAGGAACGCAATGCCGCAAAAATCGTTCAAAAATTCCTCCTGGTTAGCACACAGGGATTTTTCGACCGAACTGCGACGGAAAATGGGCCGTAAAAGAAAATCGTCGCAGTGCGCCGCGTCGCAGATAACTCACTATCGGTAACTCCAAAAATTCTGAAATTTCTAGGGGAGAGAGAGGACAGAGAGAGGAACAATTTTTCTATAGACCTCAAGCTCAGATTCTCTCTCTATAATTCGCAATTGGCCGAGAGAGAAAGATGGGGCTTAAATAATAGGCCAAGGAATCTTTTGGGGCTCTCACACGGGATCGGACAAAACAGGAAACACCAAAATGGACCAACCAAAATGCGCCACGTGTCCACAAAACAGGAAATATCCATGCAATGCCGCTCAAAATCCGCTACGTGTCCCACATGGTGCACATGCCCGAGTCCCCGCTCCGGGTTTTCCGAAAAATGCTGGCCAATCGGAGTGTGCCACGTGTCACCTCCCCAGCCGCCTTCTAGAAGCCGTCCAACCAATCAGAGGACACCACGTGGCAATCCCCTGTTTCCGTGCACCCGGTGCATGCCAAGCCCGTGGTGCTGCCCGCGCCGCGCTCCGCCGCTGCGCCGCTGCCTGCCGTTCGCCGCCGCCCGCCGGCGGCCGCCGGAACAGTAATTCCGGCGGCCGGAGTTACTGTTCCGGTGAACAGTACTTTTGCGCCGAAAAAATAAAGTGAATATACCATTTTGATCGTTTTCACGCGCTGAGTCCAAATCCGCCGTCCGTTTCGCCAAATTCTTATTCGAAATTTTGCCGAAAGCTCCCGGAAAAGCCCACTTGATCCGATTTTCGCGCCGAGTCTATTTCTGAGGTCCAATTTCGACTCTACAAGTTCCGTTACACCGTATAAGCTTCCTACAGTCACTGTTTAATGTTGCAATAGTTCCTGCGGAAGTCCGGATCATTACATCCTCCCCTACTAAAAAGAGTTTCGTCCTCGAAACGAGACCAAAGTAAACAACAATCCTCAGTCCGATGTCTCAAATAAGTAGGGGTGGGTATCCCTCATCTCCGACTCGAGCTCCCACGTAGCCTCGTGCTCGTCATGATTGCTCCAAAGGATCTTCACATAGGGAATGGCTCGACTGCGCAATTCTCGCACCTCTCGATCCAGAATCCGCAGTGGGCGCTCCCCATACCTCAAATCCTCACTAATCTCGAGTGGTGTGAAGTCGATGACGTGCGATGGGTCGAAGACGTACCTCCTTAGAGTAGAAACATGAAATACATTATGGACACCAGCAAGCCTCGGAGGAAGTGCAAGTCGGTAGGCAACTGGCCCGATACGCTCCAATACCTCAAAGGGTCCAATGTATCGAGGGCTAAGTTTTCCACGAATGCCAAACCTCCTGATTCCTTTGGACGGCGAGACTTTCAGGAACACATGATCACCAACCTGAAACTCTAGGTCTCGTCGCCGAACATCGGCATAACTCCTCTGTCGGCTCTGGGCGGTCTGAAGATGCCGTTGAATCACCCGGACCTTCTCCTCTGCCTCTAACAATTAATACATCTGGTCCCAAGGTCCGCCTCTCGCCCACGTCACTCCAATAAAGTGGTGACCGACTCTTGCGTCCATACAACGCTTCGAACAGAGCCATCTGAATGCTCGCTTGAAAGCTATTGTTGTATGCAAACTCAGCCAACGACAAGTGTCGAATCCACCCTCCGCCGAAGTCCAAGATGTAAGCCCTTAGCATATCCTCCAGGATCTGTATAGTCCGCTCTCACTGCCCATCAGTCTGCGGAGGAAAAGATGTACTGAATCTGAGTTGAGTCCCCAAGGCTCAAATCTCGGGTCTCTAACAGATACAAAATAGAGGCGGGCACTCCAGGTAACCGCACCACCTCATTTAAGTACAGCTGGGCTAACCGCTCAAGTGACCAAGTAGTCTACACCAGCAAATGCATCCGCTCCTCCTAGGGCTCCTGGTAATCCAACCACATGCCCATCGGCACAAACACTCGATCCGAGTACCTCCATACTCGCGAGGTATCCAATAAAAGTCCCTCAACTGGTCACGCGGACTTTAATCTCTACACTACACCAAAACTTATTATTGCCGGCACTTTTGTGGTGGCATTTAGAAAAAAAGCCACCAAAAATAAATTTTTACCGGCAGTTTTTTAAAAATGCCGTTAAAAAAAAATTATATTTATTTTATTTTATTTATTTATTTAATCTTAAAAATAATTATATTAAAAATACCTAAAAAAGTTTTTACTGGCATTTTGTTAATGGCATTTACAAAAAATGCCACTAAAACCTAATTAATATCCTACCAAATGCCGGCAATGGGAAATTTTAATTCCCACGCACGGTCGCGATAGCGCGCAGGCAAAAATTTTTTCCCGCTAGGTATAGCTATCGCTCGCAAGAAAGAAAAAAAAAAAATCCCCAAAAAATTCCCTAGCGCACGCGAGGCTCTTCTCCTGTCCGCGCGCTAGCTCCCCCGGCCACCTGTACCGCGCGCCTCCGCCGCCTCGGCCACTGCCTCCCCTGCGGCCATCCATCCCGCGCGCAAGCGGCCTCTCCCTGAAGATCGAAGCTTTGTGGAGCGTCTTCTCCAACGACGGTCGGAGCTCTGTCAAGGTTCGAGCGTCTTCTCCAACGACGCTCGGAGCTCTGTCCTGGTTCAAGCGTCTTCTCCAACGACACTCGGAGCTCTGTCCAGATTCGAGTGTCTTCTCCAACATTAGAAGCTCGAAACTCTGTCCAGGTTCGTGCGGGACATCAATTTTTTTTTCTTCATCAGTTTTTATGACATATATAGCATAGTGCGTCAATTTTTTTTTTTTTCTGACATAAGAGATCTCGAATAGTAATTTAGTGATCAAATACAGAGAGATTATTAGAAATTCACATATAGATAGCAATAGTTCTTCTGAATAATAACTAAATGATTAGAGAGTTAATTTAGAGTACTACTCGATCTAAACCTATTTGAAAATTCCTAAGTACATACATATAAATCTCTTTTTCCTTGACGATTTGCCGTGCGAAGTGAAAAGTTCTTTTATTTCTTCTCCTTATTATCTTTTTCTGATATTGTTTTGTGTATACTGCAATATTTGCTTTTTTCGGATAAGCAAAAAAGGCAAGGCCATAGTAAAAACACCAATGAGCCGTAAATAACTATTCTACTTTGTTAAGCTTGTATATATTACACTATATTATTTATATGAATAGTTTTGTATTTGTCATTCATATATAATTTTCTATTTCACTAATACTGTTTAGCATTTCTTATGTATGAGATGCAATTTACAAGTTTGTACTGCACATTGTACATGATGTGCCTTTTTTTTGAAAAGGAGGGACATGCGTAGCTGTCCCACAGCAGGTCTAATAAATTTGTGTTAGTCAGTGGTTATTTGGGTATAGTCTCAGTCTGGATAGTATCTTGGTCAAGTAATCTGAGTTGATTTCATTATTCGGCTTTGTATTGCATGGTTGGGCTTTGTGAGTCTATTTCTACCTCTGGAATAAGTATTATCATTTAGAGGTGTAGTTGTTGTTAGAGTTGATTGATAATTTTAAGAGAGGATGGTAGTTGTGGAATTTGATTTCCTGTATAACAGTCCTACAGGGGTAACTACAAAATTTTTGATTTATTTTATGGTTTCAAAACGGTGTTATTGCGGTGATAAATGGGATTGAAAAGTGCTTGAATTGTCTAGTGTTTCGTTTTACGTCAAGTTGGTGTTTGATAAGTATGGCACAGGAAGGATCCAGAAATCGAGTCGTTCTATCGCCCTTTGTCATTTGCCCTTTGTCCTTTGCGAGTCAAATTGAAGGTTGGGAAAACATGGGGTTCTCTTGAGCCTTTGCAGCCAGTGTTATGAAATAGTAAGCAGTGGTCGTGAAATCTACCTGGTCTGCAGGTGCTCAAGCAGCAGCACACTGCTTCGAACAAGCTTCCCACCAACGTGGGTACAAGCAGCAGCACAAAGCAATTTGATGTGTTATCTTTGTTCGAAGCTACATGAATTATTAGTTGACATAATGCCCTCGGAACTTTGTGAAATTGCTGAAGTTGGTGAAAACATGAACGGTTGAAATGATGAATCACAGAAATAGTATGCTAATTAAATGATTAGGTTCATTTATTAGAATTTTTTCTTCTCATATAGATTGAAAATAGTATGCTAATTAAATCTTTTTGTTGTTTCATAGTCAATTAATATAATTTTTTTTTTCTAATGCAGGTTTGATTAAGTTAAGGAGAAGTAATCTGGTGACTAATTGCAATGTTGATCTCTTCCTTTCCTTCATTTTGTATAGGACTCAAATATGTATTTGAAGTATATATGCCGATACAATTTTGTTGTTGCAATTAATTAAATTGATGGTATTTTTTGTCTATTGAATGTTGATTACATGATATATACTTGAAATTTTATAAATTGATGGTATTTTTTGTCTATTATGGATGTTGATTAGATGATATATATATTCTTGAAATTTTATAAATTGATGGTATTTAGCCTATGACTAAAATTTATTGTGCTTAATTGTAATCATTTGCGTGTTTTTATATATCTTTTCAAAATCTTTGTGTTGCTATGAAATAATTATTTTACCTAATTAAACTATTATTTATAATTTTAAAATTATTTTGTCACCTATGAGTGCCATTAAAACTAATATATAGGCTGGCGTTTTTGAGTGCCGGGAAATGATTGTTTTCTTGGCACTTTTGAGTGCCACTAAAAAGGGATATGCTGGCGGTTTGGAGTGCCGGAATAGAGAGTTTTTGCTGTCACTTGCAAGTGCCGGCTTTACCTTCTATGCTGGCGGTTTTGCTGGCACTTGTAAGTGCCGCCAAAACCTTCTATGCTGGCGGTTTGGTATAAGTGCCGGAATAGAGAGTTTTTGCTGGCACTTGCAAGTGCCGGCTTTACCTTCTATGCTGGCACTTGTAAGTGCCGCCAAAACCTTATATGCTGGCGGTTTGGTATAAGTGCAGGAATAGAGAGTTTTTGCTGGCACTTGCGAGTGCCGGCTTTACCTTCTATGCTGGCACTTGTAAGTGCCGCCAAAACCTTATATGCTGGCGGTTTGGTATAAGTGCCGGAATAGAGAGTTTTTGCTGGCACTTGCAAGTGCCGGCTTTACCTTCTATGCTGGCACTTGTAAGTGCCGCCAAAACCTTATATGCTGGCGGTTTGGTATAAGTGCCGGTAAAAGAATTGCCGACGGAGTTTTAGCCGGCACTTTTGACTGCCACAAAAAAGTGCCGGGAAAAATAATTACCGGCACTTTTTTGTTATTTCCCGGCAGTTTAAAGTGCCGCTAAAAGCCAGTATTGGTGTAGTGCTAATCCAAAAATCGTTGGGATGTAGAAGCAATTCCCCAACTCTCCGTCATCCACACGCAGCCATATACGGTCGAGAAGACCATATTGCAAATCAACCTTCGAGAAGACCCGGGACTCTTGTAGCTTGTAAATCAAATCCTTCATGCTTGACAAAGGATACTTGTTCCAGGTGGTCACTTCATCTAATTCCCGGTAATCCACCCAATGCCGAAGTGAACCAACCTTCCACATCTCAAATAGCACCGGCGCCCCGTAGGCCCTAAAACTATGTTAGCCAAAAAGGCTCCGCACCCAAAGCGAAACATCCGCCTCGCTAGCGAAGTCAAAACTATAGAGGCAAAGAAAGCCCTCCGGCAACCCTGGTACACCGACCTCTCCTGGCCTGACTGCCCAAAGGCTGTCCTCGCAGCACAATCAACCGCCGCGAAAAGGAATACTGAGCCAGCCAGTTTATCCATGTACCACGATCAAGTCCCGCAGTTGAGTCATGACCATCAGGTCTACTGGCACAATCCAGGACTCATCTGCACCGGGCAGGACCAACGACACTCCTCCATGCGCTAAAAGATCGGGAATACGTACCTCCCGTGCATAAGGTGACCGTCCTACCCCTAACCCATGCAATGAAGTAAATGCACTCCTAACACATATCTAGCATGCTCAAGTGCAATACAATGCAAAATCTAATGCCAATAAGCAAAATAATAATAATACCTGCCACCACATGGTCGGCTGCTGCAAAGTCCTCCACCTGAGCGGCATAAACCCGACCGCTCTGAACCGGTGGCCGGTGATCAGCAGGGTAAAAAGATAGTGATCCGCTCGCTGGAGCATAAGGCCGCTGAGCTGACGACCGCTGCTGAGATACGAAGGGAGCTGAATCGGAAGAAGGTGCCGCTGAGGTCGAAAGAGGGCATGAAGCTCGAATGTGGCCTGACTGTCCACATTTATAACAACGACCCCACCTCAGATCACAGGTGTGCGACAAATGAGGTCCTCCACAGAATATACATCTGTCTCTGTCGTGAAGCCGTGGCTGTCCCGACTGCTGCTGTCTCTGTATCTGTTGTTGCGATCCCTGCTGCTGCTGTGGCTGACGGGGTGCACCTGATCCTTGGTATCCCTGAAACCCACGACCCTGAGGATGGAATCGTGGAGGTTTCGGGGGTCCTTGACAGCTCGATTGCCCCTCATCCGTCTGTGCTGGGCGCTTCGCCCCCGGGGTCACTACGGAAGCCGGAGCTACCTCCTCCATCACTGCCTCCCCGCACTCAACATAGAGTGCCTGCTCCATAGAGGCCTCCAAGGTCTGCAATCTGCGCGAACGAACAAGTTGAAAAAGGTCCCGGCGCAACCCTCGCTCGAACATGTAAATCCGATGCGCCTCATCCCTAGCCACGTGCGGTACACACGCCAACAATTGATTGAAATCCATAATATACTCGTGCACGGGCCGATCTCCCTGTCGCAGGTTTCTCAACTGCTCCTCCAAACTCTGCCGGACGCTCTCCGGAAAGAAAGCCCCAAGAAGAAGACTGCGGAACTCCGTCCAGATCAGGAGCTGAGCCCCAGGCGGACCAGCCGGTCGAACACGCCACCACCAAGCCTCGGCGTTGCGCTCCAAAAAGTTCGTCGCCAATAACACCTGGTATCGCTCCTCGATGAACAATGTCTCAAAATGCCGCTCCATCGCCGTGATCCACGACTCTGCCTCCCACGGCTCTGCACTCTGCCCCGAGAAACGGGGTGGGTCAAACTGGCGAAACCTCATCAACAAGTCAACCACCTCTCGCTGCTCTGCAGGGGTCAAAGGTCCCGTCAACCCAGACGGCTGACCACCAGTACCCCGAGCAACAGGGGATGCCGGGGTCACCGGTACAACTGGGGGAGCCACAGCAGGGGAGGGTGGTACGGGAGAACTCTCCGGGGGTGCAACAACAGGCTGCGCCCTCTGTTCTAACATCTACGTCAGCCGACCCATGGCCTCCTTCTGACGCCGAACAGCCTCTGACATCTGGGCCATCTGAGCCTGAAGCTCCTGCACCTCACTCTGCTGGCCCTGCTCGGACTCCTCCGGCTCGGGCTCAGAGGAAGAAGGCTGCGAACGCGTCAACATTCTACGTCGCGGAGGCATCCTACCACAAGAAACCACACTCAGTATCATAACCCCACACGACCCAATCTAGCGAAAGTCAAAGATATCCCCATATTTCTGTGACTTTATGTTGTCTGCAGCCAACATAACTGTTCACCAGAAATGGGGTATGTCGATCCCTCTTCTCTCACTGAAAGAGTCAACAATAAATCAACGACTTTCGCAAAAGTTACGTCTCTCACGCCCTATCATCCTAGGGTCTGCCAAAAGCCTAGAATTTCCTAAGTCCCAACTGACCTCTCCCTAAGCTCTGATACCAACTAAATCTGTCACGCCCCGGGGTGTAAACCAGACCCCGGGTTCGTCTACAGATCCGCCGTGCACACGGAACTTTCCGCGTACACGAAGCGCTGGTAACTTGCTCAGATATCAGATGTATAATAAAAGAGCATAATACAGAGCTGAAATAGAAGAACCACATAGTATCTCAGACTAGAACTAAAAATAAAGCTGTAATAAATACAATAATCTCCCAGCTCACCAAAATAGTACAACCAGCTGGCGAGAGCCAGACCTAAAATAAAAGAAAAATACCACAGTCTGAGTGTAGGGTACAACATCTGTCTAATATCAACTCTCAGTCTCACAGGAGATCTATCTACTCAGCGATCCCCTTACCTCGATCAGCTGCCGATGGCCTAGCAGCTCCCGCAGACGACTCTGCAAAATAAAGGAGAAGAAAGAGACAGAAAATAACAATGGGGGTGAGAACTACCAGATAAACCAGTAGCATCCCCTAGTGGGTAAAAACCTCAACTCTGACGCACCCACTAGGACTACTAGAGGCGAAGGGAAAGGTGAAGTGGTAAGGTACATAAGATGCTGAAACAAGAAATCTACCACTACTATGCCTCTAATGCGGTACTGGCTATCAAAACTGTATGCATGCATCAGTAAACAGAAACTGTCCAAAATAACCCAATCCGTCATCTGATACACGATCGGTACTGCCTGCTCTGCTCTCATCATCGGGCAATAACCGCGCCGATGTGATAGCAAAAACTGTCAATAACTGTCTGGCCCCAGCCTCCGGAGGGGAACTCGAGGGGAGCGACCCACACGAGTAAAGCATCACCGGGCAATAACCGCGCCGGTATGATAAGTCTCAAAAGCAGGACTGGATCATGACTATGATCAAAGTGGAAAACTCTATCCACTACAGAAACCCAATCCCCAGCTGATGCAAAAATAAACCAGACTCAACCCCAGTCTGATGCAAGGATAAACATCCGGTGGACCGCCTACTGTCCGCGGTCACCGTAATACCCCACAAGTCCACAATCTAGTACAATCTCGACTACACTATCCCAAACCCCTACTCATACTTGAGCAACAAGCATCTGAATGCAAAGGAGAGCAATAAAACATGTCAAGTCTCAATATGATAGTGTAGCAATAAATAGTGGCTAACTAGATGTCCAAGCATGCAATTGTACTATTTAAAAGCTGTAGAAAGGTGTCAAATATTTATTTTAAAAAGATTGATTTACTGTACTGATATAAAAGTTATTTGCATGCGAGATTATAGCCTTTGTCTCAACCACAGTGTCCCAAAATAAGCTGTCTGTGGGGTCATATGTATGGTTCTCATCAATTGTCATATTAAATTTTAGGGGAGTTCGTCCCAACCACAGTGTCCCAAAATAAGCTGTCTGTGGGGTCATATGTATGGTTCTCATCAATTGTCACATTAAATTTTAGGGGAGTTCGTCCCAACCACAGTGTCCCAAAATAAGCTGTCTGTGGGGTCATATGTATGGTTCTCATCAATTGTCACATTAAATTTTAGGGGAGTTCTAATAATCCCAGTGAGCTAGTCAAAAATGAGGTAAGCAACAACCGCCAACCTCGAGCAGCTCAAACCACACCCCAAAAAGCCTTCTAGCTGTCCACAGTCCTCAAATCACGCAAATCAGTGCACAGCTGTACATAACAACGCACCCGATATAAATATAAATCCCAAAAATATACTATTTGCTGTTTTTCAAATAGCACGGAAAAAGAGGAGTTTTTCACCTTTGTATATTGCTCAGAAAAATCCAGAAAAATTACGGTTACGTTCCTTGCGACGAGTAGATTGAAATCGACTCTTTAAACACCTTGATCTGATGCTCCTAGCGCAAGATATAAATCGGAGAAGTCGATGCTGTCCAGAAACTACCACAGCAAAAAGGGGGGTCAAAGAAGTCTCGGGAACCGTGCCAAAAGTACAAAATGGAGCAAAGTGATCAACACGAAAATCAAAGCCTTACCTCTTAGGAATGCGATGCCGCAAAAATCGTTCAAAAATTTCTCCTGGTTAGCACACAGAGATTTTTCGACCGAACTGCGACGGAAAATGGGCCGTAAAAGGAAATCGTCGCAGTGCGCCGCGTCGCAGATAACTCACTATCGTTAACTCCAAAAATTCTGAAATTTCTAGGGGAGAGAGAGGACAGAGAGAGGAACAATTTTTCTATAGACCTCAAGCTCAGATTCTCTCTCTACAATTCGCAATTGGCCGAGAGAGAAAGATGGGGCTTAAATAATGGGCCAAGGAATCTTTTGGGGCTCTCACACGGGATCGGACAAAACAGGAAACACCAAAGTGGACCAACCAAAATGCGCCACGTGTCCACAAAACAGGAAACATCTATGCAATGCCGCTCAAAATCCGCCACGTGTCCCATATGGTGCACATGCCCGGGTCCCCGCTCCGGGTTTTCCGGAAAATGCTGGCCAATCCGAGTGTGCCACGTGTCACCTCCCCAGCCGCCTTCTAGAAGCCGTCCAACCAATCAAAGGACGCCACGTGGCAATCCCCTGTTTCCGTGCACCCGGTGCACGCCAAGCCCATGGACCGACCAGCATGCGCGCCTGCCCGCGCCTGCCCGCGTCGCGCTCCGCTGCACTCCGCCGCGCTTCGCCGCTGCGCCGCCGGCCGCTGGTCGCCGCCGGCCGCCGGAACAATAATTCCGGCGGCCGGAGTTACTGTTCCGGTGAATAGTACTTTTGCGCCGAAAAAATAAAGTGAATATACCATTTTGATCGTTTTCGCGCGCTGAGTCCAAATCCGCCGTCCGTTTCGCCAAATTCTTATTCGAAATTTTGCCGAAAGCTCCCGGAAAAGCCCACTTGATCCGATTTTCGCGCCGAGTCTATTTCTGAGGTCCAATTTCGACTCTACAAGTTCCGTTACACCGTATAAGCTTCCTACAGTCACTGTTTAATGTTGCAACAGTTCCTGCGGAAGTCCCGATCATTACATTACATACCTCCTCTTGAGGATTTTTCTTGACCAAGGATGAAGAGGAATGGCTCCAAACTTCTCTTGTAAGGTTCTTTCGAAGTCCCCTTGGCAACCTCTTTGCTCCAAAGATTCCCTCAAGCTCATGCCTCTACAACTACTTCTTCCTCCTCTACTTCTTCTTCTTCTTCTTTCATTCTCTTCCTTTCCTTCTCTAGTTCGGAACAGGGAGAAAAGAGAGAGAATGAGAGAGTTCAAATAGGAGGAGAGAAAGGGGGAGAGAGCTTTTCCTTGTGTCAGGGGTAGGTAGGGAGCAGGTGTGGGTGAAATTACCCTAATGCCCCCACTTAAAAAGAAAAATTACCACCCTCCCCCAGCATTCTGGAAGCTAGGTACCGGTACATAGGATCTGAGTACCGGTACCCACACACATTTTTCCTCAACCCGAGGGCTGGTTCTGCCCTGTTTAGTATAGGGTACCGGTACACAACCCTTGGTACTGGTACCCAAGCCTTTTTGAGTTTAGGGTACCGGTACCCAATCCCCCTTACTCCAAACCGAGTCTCGGTTTATCCAGTTTAACATAGGGTACCGGTACCCCGTATTTGGTACCGGTACCCAGGGACTTAGAAGTTTCCAGGCTGATTTCCAACCCGAGAGCTTGCTGTTGGTTTCTTTTTAATTGGTTCCGATACCCCCTATGGCGTTTCGGTACCCAATGCCACTTGAAGCTTCACAAGTCTGAAGCTTCAGATTTGCGCGCCACCAAGTCGCTTTTTGATCCGAAGGCTCCCGCTTCGAACCGAAACACTCCAAATTCATCTGTAAACATATTTAAAATACGTCACGAGTGTTTTCACCGCACTTCGCTATTTCGCAGAACCGGTGCACTACAGTATACAAAAAAAATATTTAATATTTTTTTATTATTCATTATTTATATAGTTTCTACCCGCTGCGAAGTGCAAGCCCCTTCACTAGTTATACTATTATAGGATCTACCTAATATAGCTAGGATACATGCAATTGCATATTTTTAGACCAATCTAAACCAATCTAACAATCATATTCAAAAGTATTGATATCTACTAGAGTTCTGGTATTGAAGTGCTCAAATTTCTTCCCGTAAAAAAAGAAAAGTGATCAATATAAGTTCCCATATAGTATCACAATCTGGTTTATTTGGTACAACATATATGTACATATAAAAAGGTTATGTTGCTAATTAATTCTATAATTTTTTCGGGGACATGCACCTAAATAATAGTATATGTAAGAATAATAATGATAAATAAATCATGATCATGAAGTTATGCGCAGTTTTGTAGTGTTCTGCTATTTCGGGGCCTTGCGGACGAACGTAGCTAGCTAGCCGATTGTAGAGTACCGGGATTTCGGATAGCGCATCAACCTCGTGAGATGGCGTGGTACGGATAAATCGCCTCGAGCGTGTTCCATATTGGATTACAGATGAGTTCGGGTCGACTTGGATCAACGCGGAAGCCCTAGGTCGATTCGGGGTTTTTCCGGGCTTTGTGCGCCGATTGAGGACTGGTTTTGGGGAAGCATCGACTCCACAGTGGAGTGCAAAAAATTTGGAAATACTGGGAACAGGTATACTTTGAGTTTACAGTGGAGTTCGGGAGGTTCCGGACTGACGCAAAAAATCCGAGGACGAAAAGTGAGTTGGAACTGGCAGTTTTGGAGCCGGTTTTTGGATTAAGCACACCGACTCAACGGTTGAGCTTTTTGAGGAGAAAAAGCTTTGAGCATGTGTATTTTCAGATTACAACGAAGTTCGGGAGGTTCCGGGCCGGTGCGGAGACCCCGAAGTCAAAAAGTGACTTGGAGTTGGCTTAATTTGGAATAGTTAATTATTTATTTAATTAATTATGGGTGCTATTTATTTGGCTTAGTCTGTGTTGTAGCAAAAGGGAATTAAGAGTGGATATTTGAATGCTTTTAATTAAAGGAATGAGATTTTTTCTTTTCCTATGAGCATTCATTGCTTGCCAACTACCCCTCACCAACCTCCCTTAATTAACCTCACCTAATTAAACCGCCACGTCACCCTTCCCTTCTCGCCTTCAAGCAGAGGAATGTGTTAAAAACAGAGGAAGTGGAGAGGAGAGAAAAGAAGGAAGAAGAAGAAGGGAGAATGAGAGAAAGAAAGTAAGAAGAAGTTGTGAATGGAGATTTTTGTGGGTGGTTTTGATGTTGGACATCCTCCTAGAAGCCGAGTCGTGCAAGCGGAGCGCGCGCGTGCGTCGACCACCATGCTGGTAAGTTCTGTTTTGGGGTTTTTTGTTGTTTTTCTTTCTTTTTCTTTCTCTTGGCTGTGCCGCGTAGCAACAGCGCGCGAAGGGCGCATTGCGGGCACCGTGCCGCTGTAGCGCGCAGCAGGCACGCGCTGCAGCAGCACGCGGCTGGGCGCGTTGCGCACGGGCGCGCAGGGCGCGCCGCGTGCGGGCGCGCAGGGCGCACCGCGCGCAGGGCACGCAGCACGCGCCGCGCGCGGGGCACCCCGCGCGCGGGCGCGCAGGGCGTGCGGCGCTCAGGGCACGCGGCACGCCACGCTGTAGTAGCAATGGGCGCGCTGCGGGCCTTGGCGCCGCGTTGCAGCAGTTGCGGCGGCGCAGCGGCTACGGCGGTAGCGCGCGTAGCTGACGCAGCTGCTACGTGGCGTCGGCAAGCGAGCGGAGGCCGTTGCCGGTGGTCCGTTTGCGCGCACACCGAGGCTTTGGGTTGTCGATTTCGCGTGGGCTTTTATGGATCGAATTTGATGAGTTTTTTTCCCCTTTTTGCTCTCACAGGACACCGTCGGGTTGCGCGATTTTCGGCGAAGTGCCATGCGGAGCTCAGATCAAGTGCGCGGCGTGCGGTCTTTACTCGAGCAGTTTTGACAGTGGGATGTTTGTGCTGGGGGAGTGTGGAATGTTCAGAGAAGAGGTAATTTTTGTGGGTGTACAGATGCACCTTTTGATGTGAACATGTATTTAAATTGTGGTTGCCTTATGTGAATGGTTAGAGCTTCAGACTTGTTTGTCGAGTGTATGTATTTGGTGGTGTTGAGGGGGACTTGTAATGGCTGTGAGCATAAGAATTGCGTAATTGCACAGTGAGTGGAAGTGAGTGTGTTGTGTTTTTGGACTTGTTTGTGTGTGTGGATGTGCTTAGAGATGGTAGTGGGTTTGGAGTTATTTGAGCATTATATTTGTTGTACAAATGGAGCTCTTATGGTGCTACTGGTGATTCTTGGGAAGCAGCTTGTGCTGGAGATGTGTTAGTGATGTGTTGGTGTGGTTTTTTTGAATGCATCACAGCATGTATGCATGAGGGTGGATTTATTTAGCTAGCTTAATTGGAGCTTCTATGTATGCTGGGGATTTTTGTGAGGATAATTGAGGTGTTGTGTGATGTATGCATTTTGTGAATGTGCAATGGAATTGTGGAAGCTGCTGTGGATATTTTTGGATTGTAATAGAGGAAGTGATTGCGAATAAGTGAGCACTTATTTATTGATGTTTAGATTTCTTTTAATGGCTCTAGATGTATGAAGTTGGCTTGCATGAGCTTGATTTTTGTGAGTATATTAAGGGTTGTGGAATTTTTAAATTGTGCTGGTGCTGTGGGTGTAAAGCTGACCATGTATTTTAAGTGCAAGCTAATTAATTATGGTGGACTTGATGCGGGCAATTACTTAAGGTTGATGCTTGGGTGGATTGGAGGTGTACTTGAGCCTTTGTGTGTGTGCTGTGTGTTAGCTGTGGGTGACCCGGGTGTGTGCAGATTTTCAGAGCAGACTCGAGGGAATTTATTGGAGCTTCCGGGGAATTTTTTCCGGGATTTGCGGCACGTTTTTTCGAGGTTTCGTCAGTTCGAGGTTCCGGCACTTCACCGACTTCAGCGTTGCCTGCGGAAAGCGTACCAGGTGGGTTGGAATTTCTCCAAAATTTATGAGATGCCCCTTAATGCTATTGAATGCAAGTTGATCATGTTTAGTAGGCATTTTCGTTGTTTTTATATCTGATAGTTGCCTGGGAATTTTTAGAAAATTATTTAGAACTCCAGATTATTTTTAGTATACTCCTCCTATCATATGACACTAAGCTGCATGTTCTGTGGGTATTATTTTTGCACCCTGGTCGTTTTAAAAATCGAGAAAGCCCGTTTTGGGGAAAAACATCATTTTCAAAGTTAGTTTTTAAATTATGAGTTCGCCAGTGGCATGGCTTTGATTCAGGGTGCAGTTGACCTCGTGTCTGGGGGCCGAGGGGTCTCTTTTTGAGTTTTGAAATGAATTATAGTGCCATTTGATATTTGAGCTTCCTTATGAGATAGTGAAATTACTCTAGATCATGGGTCGTATTCTGATTTAGTGGTGGAGGTGGTTCTCCCACTTAGCTTCGAGGATCTTGGGGTTCCGGCAGATCGAGTCGTGGAGGTTTCCCGACTCAGCCATGGTCGTGCATTATCAGATTGAGTCGTTGAGGGTTCTCCGACATAGCTGTGAGAGTGTTTGGGCTATTCATATTTGAGTCGAGGTTCTTTTCCGACTGAGTTGTGTTTTCGAGCTTTGAGATACCGATCTGTTTGATCGAGGATTATAGCCTGCTGAGCCTGGCATTTTATGCCAGTTATGAGATATTTGAGATACTTGAGTTCGCGGGGTTGCTTCCCACGAGCTACGCTCCGGATGCGATGATGATACCGAGCCTGACGAGGCTGCGATGAGATTACTGAGATAGTCCTCGAGGGACACCCTACGTAAGACCAAGTCCTGTTTGGGCGTAGTGGCAGTAGATGAGCGCAGGCTTGACTGGTCCAAAAAGGTGGGACAGTCATTGCGATTGGGTGATATGTGTGAGTGAGTTTCATGGAATGTTCATAGATGAGTTTCCTTTGAGCATGATACTTGAGGCATGTTAGAAGTAGCGAGTGTTTGCACATTTCTTCATTAGTAGAGATTATTGAGACATGATAGCTTTAGTTCCTTCAGCTTTTATTATCTATCTATCTATCTTTCTGCATACCTATCTGTTTTGCCTCCAGTAGACTTAGTGGGCATACCGTGGATATTGGGACGGTACCCACTGAGATCTGCTTTCTACAGTAGATCTCACACCCGCTGCGGTGACAGGTTTGAGGCAGCTGTTCCGGCATGGTTCGCGCGGAGACAGCAGATCGAGGTGAGGACGCGGGCGATTAGTTCCTTACCTGCATTGAGAGTCTGAGGTAGATGTACCCGGTGTATTTTTATATTTCCACTTTTGTACTGGTCTTTCTGAGAGTTTGTGAGGATAGTACTTGTATTATTACTGAGAGACTATGTACTTTGAGGATTCGTGTTTTAGTGGAGGTTTTTTTTTATTTATTTAGATGTTCAGTGATTTTGTTAGCTAGTGGTTTTATTTTCAGCTCTGATACATATATTTTTAGCTCTAGTTCTGACTTGCAGGGTAGACGCTTCGTCTGTACGGCAGTTTCCGTACAGATGACGCATCTGTTGGCGAGCCTGGGTCGCAGTTTCGACCCGGGGTGTGACAGATTTAGGTGGTATCAGAGCCTAGGTGTATAGCTCATTGAGGATTTAGAGACCCTAGGTTATTGGTTGGACAGTAGGATGACTGTCTTGAGAGACGAGACTTTAGCGAGAGTCCTGATTGAGTTTGTACCTCCCCCAGAGGATTGGGACAAGTGATTTTACATGTTATTTCTCTAAATATAATTATGTTGGCTGCAGACAACATAATGCTTTAGTATGGGTAACATGTTTTAGACTTTCGCTTGATTGGGTCGAGAGAGTTTTTAGTCCGAGACGCCGTGCAGCGGCGAGGGCATGTTGGCCTTGGATGAGGAGCCCGATCGGCGGGAGGCTGAATGGATAGAGCAGAGTGAGGTCTGAGAGTTACAGGCCCCAGTAGCCTGACTTTGTGGCGATGCGGCGCCAGGAAGATAACTTGGAGCGCTTGATGCACATACTTGAGCCGAGAGCATCTTCCGGGGTATCGCTAGTTGTACTTCCAGCCGCGACGTCATCGACTTCGATCCTGATCGCGCCACTGATGGTGCAGAAGCAGCGAGAGGTTGCTGACCGGTTGTTTTATTTCATTCAGATCCATCCCCTGCAGATTTCGGGACCGAGCTTGGAGCCTGGGAAGGCCGAGGACTGGATTGCTGCTATGGGAAAAATATTTGAGAATTGTTCATTCAGGAGAAACATCTGGTGCACGTGGTTATGCACTTTTGGATAGGGACGCCGAGAGTTGGTGGCATCGAGTTCGTCCTGCTGGACCACCGGGAGCGCATAAGATGACCGGGAGCGGGTTTCTGCGATTGTTGAGCAGAGTATTCCTTGTCGCCCAAGATGAGGCCCAGAAAGTTATTTATGTTTGAGAGCAGACTACATCGAGACATCTATGATTCAAGGCATACTCGGCGGGCGCCGACTTTTGATGCATCGTTTGTGCATGCTCAGTGAATTGACTGAGGATCAGTGATCACTCCCAGGAGGGACGAAGAGCAAAGGAACAGCTTCTGTGAGAGACGTCTAGCATCGTCGGATTTTGGGATAGTTAAGTGGATCGAGGTTGCCATGATTCCAGTCTCAGGATCATGGGTCTCAGAGGAGACAAAGACTAGGAGGTTCTCGACAGTCGAGGCACCAGCAGCAGTGTCAGGACATTTTCAGGTAGAGTGATCCTGAATGGTGCTCTTGGAATTGTCGCTTGCGACAGCACCCCTCTACCCTTCTTTTGGATAAAGAGGTTCATCCGATGTACCAATAGACTGATGGAGCCGTCATACCGAGGCGGCTAGAGCGATGGCCACCAGCATCTATTTGTTGAGTTTGTGCAGCCGGCTGGAGAGCGCCAGGATAGTGGATCACATTTTACCAAGTGTGGTTTTCTTGGGTCCTCGAAGTTAGAGCTTGTTGAGGCCGACACCACGTGTGCATGTTCAGTAGAGCAGGGGTAGCTTCGCGTGGGCCAGAGAGGAGACTGTTGGCTTTTGCGCGTGAGGATCAGGTTCCAGATCACGTTTAGCACATGGATGAATGTTGCCAGTCCGCCCAGTGCTGTTAGGACCTTGGATTTGATCATCGAGATGTTAGTCCTACATCGGTTCAGAGAGGTTGATTGAGCATGAATTGAGATTGGTTATCCCAATGTTAGGCTACCATGGGATGTCGAGATTGGTCAATGACCCTCCGTGGACCTGGTCAGGAGGGGTGTGTTTATGGAAGAGGCTAGACCACGACGGGGTTGAGTCGTGGTCGTATCGCCTTGCTAGCGACATTTAAAGCAGGTGCCTACGGCGGCACCAGGATTAAAGAATGTCCTTATCACTGTGTGATCCGGTGTGAGTCCACCTGATCTGTTATTGAAGCCGCCGTTTAGTGGGATTGAGATCGAGATAGTGTTCGATGTGGATTTTGAAGCTGCACCGACTTCGGCAGCACCCCTTGGAGTATCACCCGCGAGACAGAGAGCAGATAGCACTGCAATTTCTAAGATAAATGAAGTGGTTTGCCAAGTTGGGAGAGTGTGCTTTCGACTTCGAAAGGTTCTGTGGTTAGGCCTCATGATTTTGGCTGCTAGAGCGACTAGGGACCCAACGAAGAGTGATGCCGTTGGGATTTAGCCTAAGCCTATGATTGTGACTGAGGTCAAAAGTTTTGGACTAGGCAGGGCCAGTATAGCTTCGAGGAGTTAAAGCTGCATCGATTTGCAAGATTGCCAGTGATAGAAAGAACATTGGGGTATTCTTAGATCTTCTAGCCTGAAATATTTGGATACTCAGGTAGAGCTTGGTTGAAGCCACGACGGTGGACGGAGTTATTGGAATTGTAAGTTTGGTTTTATAGCATATAATTATTCCTGCGAGGACTTTATGGTCGGTACACCTTAGCTAGGCGAGCATGCAACCTTGGAATGAGGTCTTCGATCGTGGTTGTCACTTTTGGAACTTGGGATTTGTGAGTTGGAATTTGAGCATTGTTTCCTGTTGTTGAACTACTTCCCCGGTAAATTGATATGAGAGACGCATCTACGGAATTTGAGTATTTTGGTTGCTAAGGGGCAACGAAGGAGTTATGCCTATTGGAAGCTTAGAGTTTGGATTTGGGAACCAAAATTGTGAAAGCCACTATCCGCAAGAATACGATCATTCGAGATTTTCGCGGGGAGTTTGATCCGCGAGTGTTTTCTGGCTGGAAGAAGTGTATTTGACCCCCCTTGCATAATTTTTTGGATTTCACTTCTTTGGAGATGGACGAGGAATTGAGCTATCTGAAGCGACCGATGCAGGTCTTTCTTATGTGACAAGGGAATTTTGCAGTTGAGATCTATCTTTGGTGAAGGTTCTGTGTAGCCATCCTGGTAGGTGAGAACGACCACCTGAGAGCTGTTGTTGAGTTAGGGATCTCTTATCCCCATTTGTTTGAGACACCCTCCTGAGTTATGGATCTATTTTTGGTTTCGATGACGAAACCTTTTTAAGGAGGGGAGAGTGTAGAGTACCGGGATTTCGGATAGCGCATCGACCTCGTGAGATGGCGTGGTGCGGATAAATCGCCTCGAGCGTGTTCCATATTGGATTACAGATGAGTTCGGGTCGACTTGGATCAACGCGGAAGCCCTAGGTCGATTCGGGGTTTTTCCGGACTTTGTGCGCCGATTGAGGACTGGATTTGGGGAAGCATCGACTCCACAGTGGAGTGCAAAAAATTTGGAAATACTGGGAACAGGTATACTTTGAGTTTACAGCGGAGTTCGGGAGGTTTCGGACTGACGCGAAAAATTCGAGGGCGAAAAGTGAGTTGGAACTGGCAATTTTGGAGTCGATTTTTGGATTAAGCACACCGACTCAACGGTTGAGCTTTTTGAGGAGAAAAAGCTTTGAGCATGTGTATTTTCAGATTACAACGGGATTCGGGAGGTTCCGGGCCGGTGCGGAGACCCCGAAGTCAAAAAGTGACTTGGAGTTGGCTTAATTTGGAATAGTTAATTATTTATTTAATTAATTATGGGTGCTATTTATTTGGCTTAGTCTGTGTTGTAGCAAAAGGGAATTGAGAGTGGATATTTGAATGCTTTTAATTAGAGGAATGGGATTTTTTCTTTTCCTATGAGCATTTATTGCTTGCCAACTACCCCTCACCAACCTCCCTTAGTTAACCTCATCTAATTGAACCGCCACGTCACCCTTCTCTTCTCGCCTTCAAGCAGAGGAATGTGTTAAAAACAGAGGAAGTGGAGAGGAGAGAAAAGAAGGAAGAAGAAGAAGGGAGAATGAGAGAAAGGAAGTAAGAAGAAGTTGTGAATGGAGATTTTTGTGGGTGGTTTTGATGTTGGACATCCTCCTAGAAGCCGAGTCGTGCAAGCGGAGCGCGCGCGTGGGTCGACCACCATGCTGGTAAGTTCTGTTTTGGGGTTTTTTGTTGTTTTTCTTTCTTTTTCTTTCTCTTGGCTGTGCCGCGTAGCAACAGCGCGCGAAGGGCGCACTGCGGGCACCGCGCCGCTGTAGCGCGCAGCAGGCACGAGCTGCAACAGCGCGCGGCTGGGCGCGCAGGGCGCGCCGCGCGCGGGCGCGCAGGGCGCACCGCGCGCATGGCACGCAGCACGCGCCGCGCGCGGGGCACCCCGCGCGCCGGCGCGCAGGGCGTGCGGCGCTCAGGGCGCGCGGCACGCCACGCTGCAGTAGCAATGGGCGCGCTGCGGGCCTTGGCGCCGCGTTGCAGCAGTTGCGGGGGCGCAGCGGCTATGGCGGCAGCGCGCGTAGCTGACGCAGCTGCTACGTGGCGTCGGCAAGCGAGCGGAGGCCGTTGCCGGTGGTCCGTTTGCGCGCACACCGAGGCTTTGGGTTGTCGATTTCGCGTGGGCTTTTATGGATCGAATTTGATGAGTTTTTTTCCCCCTTTTGCTCTCACAGGACACCGTCGGGTTGCGCGATTTTCAGCGAAGTGCCATGCGGAGCTCAGATCAAGTGCGCGGCGTGCGGTCTTTACTCGAGCAGTTTTGACAGTGGGATGTTTGTGCTGGGGGAGTGTGGAATGTTCAGAGAAGAGGTAATTTTTGTGGGTGTACAGATGCACCTTTTGATGTGAACATGTATTTAAATTGTGGTTGCCTTATGTGATTGGTTAGAGCTTCAGACTTGTTTGTCGAGTGTATGTATTTTTGGTGGTGTTGAGGGGGACTTGTAATGGCTGTGAGCATAAGAATTGCGTAATTGCACAGTGAGTGGAAGTGAGTGTGTTGTGTTTTTGGACTTGTTTGTGTGTGTGGATGTGCTTAGAGATGGTAGTGGGTTTGGAGTTATTTGAGCATTATATTTGTTGTACAAATGGAGCTCTTATGGTGCTACTGGTGATTCTTGGGAAGCAGCTTGTGCTGGAGATGTGTTAGTGATGTGTTGGTGTGGTTTTTGGAATGCATCACAGCATGTATGCATGAGGGTGGATTTATTTAGCTAGCTTAATTGGAGCTTCTATGTATGCTGGGGATTTTTGTGAGGATAATTGAGGTGTTGTGTGATGTATGCATTTTGTGAATGTGCAATGGAATTGTGGAAGCTGCTGTGGATATTTTTGGATTGTAATAGAGGAAGTGATTGCGAATAAGTGAGCACTTATTTATTGATGTGTAGATTTCTTTTAATGGCTCTAGATGTATGAAGTTGGCTTGCATGAGCTTGATTTTTGTGAGTGTATTAAGGGTTGTGGAATTTTTAAATTGTGCTGGTGCTGTGGGTGTAAAGCTGACCATGTATTTTAAGTGCAAGCTAATTAATTATGGTGGACTTGATGCGGGCAATTACTTAAGGTTGATGCTTGGGTGGATTGGAGGTGTACTTAAGCCTTTGTGTGTGTGCTATGTGTTAGCTGTGGGTGACCCGGGTGTGTGCAGATTTTCAGAGCAGACTCGAGGGAATTTATTGGAGCTTCCGGGGAATTTTTTCCGGGATTTGCGGCACGTTTTTTCGAGGTTTCGTCAGTTCGAGGTTCCGGCACTTCACCGACTTCAGCGTTGCCTGCGGAAAGCGTACCAGGTGGGTTGGAATTTCTCCAAAATTTATGGGATGCCCCTTAATGCTATTGAATGCAAGTTGATCATGTTTAGTAGGCGTTTTCGTTGTTTTTATATCTGATAGTTGCCTGGGAATTTTTAGAAAATTATTTAGAACTCCAGATTATTTTTAGTATACTCTTCCTATCATATGACACTAAGCTGCATGTTCTGTCGGTATTATTTTTGCACCCAGATCGTTTTAAAAATCGAGAAAGCCCGTTTTGGGGAAAAATATCATTTTCAATGTTAGTTTTTAAATTATGAGTTCGCCGGTGGCATGGCTTTGATTCAGGGTGCAGTTGACCTCGTGTCTGGGGGCCGAGGGGTCTCTTTTTGAGTTTTGAAATGAATTATAGTGCTATTTGATATTTGAGCTTCCTTATGAGATAGTGAAATTACTCTAGATCATGGGTCGTATTCTGATTTAGTGGTGGAGGTGGTTCTCCCACTTAGCTTCGAGGATCTTGGGGTTCCGGCAGATCGAGTCGTGGAGGTTTTCCGACTCAGCCATGGTCGTGCATTATCAGATTGAGTCGTTGAGGGTTCTCCGACATAGCTGTGAGAGTGTTTGGGCTATTCATATTTGAATCGAGGTTCTTTTCCGACTGAGTTGTGTTTTCGAGCTTTGAGATACCGATCTGTTTGATCGAGGATTATAGCCTGCTGAGCCTGGCATTTTATGCTAGTTATGAGATATTTGAGATACTTGAGTTCGCGGGGTCGCTCCCCACGAGCTACGCTCCGGATGCGATGATGATACCGAGCCTAACGATGCTGCGATGAGATTACTGAGATAGTCCTTGAGGGACACCCTACGTAAGACCAAGTCCTGTTTGGGCGTAGTGGCAGTAGATGAGCGCAGGCTTGACTGGTCCAAAAAGGTGGGACAGTCATTGCGATTGGGTGATATGTGTGAGTGAGTTTCATGGCATGTTCATAGATGAGTTTCCTTTGAGCATGATACTTGAGGCATGTTAGAAGTAGCGAGTGTTTGCACATTTCTTCATTAGTAGAGATTATTGAGACATGATAGCTTTAGTTCCTTCAGCTTTTATTATCTATCTATCTATCTTTCTGCATACCTATCTGTTTTGCCTCCAGTAGACTTAGTGGGCATACCGTGGATATTAGGACGGTACCTACTGAGATCTGCTTTCTGCAGTAGATCTCACACCCGCTGCGGTGACAGGTTTGAGGCAGCTGTTCCAGCTTGGTTCGCGCGGAGACAGCAGATCGAGGTGAGGACGCTGTCGATTAGTTCCTTACCTGCATTGAGAGTCTGAGGTAGATGTACCCGGTGTATTTTTATATTTCCACTTTTGTACTGGTCTTTTTGAGAGTTTGTGAGGATAGTACTTGTATTATTACTGAGAGACTATGTACTTTGAGGATTCGTGTTTTAGTGGAGGTTTTTTTTTTATTTATTTAGATGTTCAGTGATTTTGTTAGCTACTGGTTTTATTTTCAGCTCTGATACATATATTTTTAGCTCTAGTTCTGACTTGCAGGGTAGACGCTTCGTCTGTACGGCAGTTTCCGTACAGATGGCGGATTTGTTGGCGAGCCTGGGTCGCAGTTTCAACCTGGGGGGTGACACCGATACATCTGGAGATGGTCGGGTCGAGCGGGAACCATTTCACACAAAATCGACGCGTAAACGGGAAACTGTTGTTCCTGTAAAAACTTAGGTTTCTGTGAATTCGGGCACCGGAATCATGGTTCCGGGCGCCCAAATCCCCTATTTTGGGTGAGTTGTGGAGCCCGAGTTGGGCCAATTTGGGCCCTGGTCTCCCGGGCGTTCGAAAATATCTGGATAATGCTGGATCTAGATTTGATTTCCCGTTGATCCGCAGGTCTGATTTACCCCCAGCTATTTTTCTATAAAAGATGACTCCGAGTGGGATTTTTGGAGCTTTTTTTCAATTCCATCTGAGCTTTCTATCTCCGTCTAGACCCCTTGTTCACCAAAGAGGTAACTTGGATCCCTGGGAGAAGAAGACAGCAGCAGCGAAGACTTCACCAAAGAGTTGTTTGAGCACCTTAGGAGCCTATTTTTGCTTCTGAGACTTCGTCTTCAAGGAGCGGATCACACGCGGACTACGTGAGTGGATGAGCGGAGTGACTGGAGATTGATTTACTGGACGATCAAGGTAAGTGTGCTTGTTTATTGGATTTTTGGATGTTTTTCAGTTTGTTTTTTTTGGGATTTTTGAGCTCCTCCATCAATGGCTATACAAAGCCCTTATGCCCAATTTTTTTGAGGGTTTCTCCTTTTTCCTATGAAGTGTGGAGTTGGGTTGGTGGTGAGTGTGGCTTGGAGCTTGTTGGAGCTAGCTGAACCTCCTATGGGTAGCTGACTGTGAGGTCACTTGGGTTTTGGTGTTTTGTTCGTTGTCTCCTAAAGCTCCTGTTTGCTTCAAACTATAGATCGAGCCGCCCCGATTTCTTGCCGTGGATTGGATTAGCATTTGAGGTTGGTTTGATTTCATCAAAATAGACGAACTCTCTATTATGTCTATTTTATTTCGAGATCCAGCATGCTAGAGTATAGTTAGCATTTTTTTTTGTTAGATATGTTACTGTCTGAAAAATAGCAGAAAATTATATTTGGACTCCTGGATATTTTTGATGCAAAATAGAGAGTAGTTGGCACTAGAAAAATAGTTAAAATAATATTTTCGCCTGCATTTGGACACCCGATAAAATATTTGTACCGTACTTGTACATGTTCATCGCTTTTATATTTTTATCACCTTTGGTAGAGGGTTGTGGGTGGACGGGTTAGTGTAGGTTGCATTTACGCTCGTGCCTAGGAGCCGAGTGGATTTTTACAACAGTGTATAGACTGAGTTCTAGTGTTGGGAGCCGTTTAGGTTGACAGTAGTCCCGAGCTGTTGAGTGTTCCAACCTATGCCTTGGGCATGTTGAGAGATATGAGTTGGTTGATCTAGTTGATCATTGGATTTGGACTATAGCATGCATGAGCCATATTGAGCTCAACTGAGATGCGTAGCTTTCCTCGGTGGGGTTGCGCTTCTCGAGTGCCGCTCCGGAATTAGGCCTGTTTTCTGCGTGAAGCCGATGTAGCCCGTTTGGGCGCTACGTAATTCCAGTCCTTTGTGAATATAATGGTAGTAGGTGGGTGCAGGTTTGATAGACCCGTAGTGGCAGTCAGTGAGATTGGGTTGGCTATGAGCATTTTGTGAGATAGATGTAGTTATTTTATTTTATTTTCTTTGAGCATAATAGTTAGAGGCATAGTAGTTGTAGATTCATTTCAGCTTTTACTTTCCTATTGTTAAACAGTAGTTTTCTTATGCCTCTAGTAGATCTAGTGGGTAGATCATCGGTCTTAGTGACAGTACCCACTGAGGATTACTTTCTTTATATAGTTCTCACACCCGTTGTTGGAGACCTTTTTGCAGAGACTTCTCCACCTGTTCCTCCGCCAGCAACCACTCTTGATCAAGATAAGGGAGTCGCGAGTTAGATCCCTACCCGAGTGTACCTGGACTTAGAGTCGTCCTCTACGGTGACTATTTTGGAGTTGTTTTATTGTACGGTCTGAGTATTTTATTATACTTTATTTTATGCATTCATGGAGATGACTCTATATTTTGGATATGTATCAAACGTATAGTGGACTATGTTTTAGTCTATGTTAGTTTCTTTTCAGCTCTGATATATCTGTTTAGCTTCGTGGATACTATCTTTTGCAGATTAGACGCTTCGACTATACGGGACTTTCCGTATGGGTAGCGGATCTGTTGGCGAGCCCGGATCGCAGTCCGACCCCAAGGCGTGACAAGTTTACTGAAATACAACTTTCTTATAATTTAATATGAGAACAAGAATGAATGTTATGATAATTTAGTAAGAAATGCTCGGTTCAATTTAATGACATAACTTAGAGAGAAAGTTTCTACTCATCTAAAATGGCGAAGCTCTAAATAGTAGGTGGAAAGTAAAAGAAGAAGGGGAGATCTTGAGATACAACTTATAAGAAAATAAAATAAAAACTAAACCTAACAACCAAAGCAAAATAAAATAATTATGAATCCAAATAAAAATACTAGTTATAACTCAATAAAAAGCCATCAAAAGTCATATGAGATCAACTCTCCTGTAATCGGCTCCCTTTGCCGATAAGAAGTCTTAATTTTAATCCTGAGTTCCTTTTATTATACGAATTTTAAACTTGACCTTGATGTGCGCGCAAATGGTTTAGAGCTTTTGGTTGAGTCTCACATAGTTCGTCTTTGGCCTTCTTGGCCAAATAGAACCTCTTTTTTATTTTTGGCTTTGGACACGTAGTAGCCGAAGTAACCTCCCGGCCGGCGTCACTGGGCAGCCTTCCCTTCTCGGACTCTGGCAGAGCCCAGTTTGAGGGTCCCTGCCAGGCTCTCCTCAGTCGAATTAGCATCGGTCCAAGGCCTCTTATCATCTGTTCCTCTGGCCTCTTCAACCAAAGATGTGGCTGAGATCTTCATTTCTCGTTCTTTTGGTGGTCGCCTATCGTGCTTGATCGACACGTCGAGGTCGCGCTTGATCGCCGCCACAAGGGCTCAGATTCGGGCGTCTAACTCTTGACGGACGTTCGTATCCCTCGGTTTTTACGTCGTGACCTGCGGTGGTGGTAGCCCTGCTTGAGGCGGTATGTTCAATCCTCACGCATCATGATCGTTTCGCATCGACCGAAACAATGGCTGATGCACAGGTCGTACTCCGGTTGAGTTCGGCCGTGGCAATTGGGCCGCCGTTGCTTCTCTCGTCGCGTCAGTTTATATTCATTGCTGTCGACGTTTCTGAGTTTTCGTCATGACTGGCACATGCCACCGGGCCGGTCCTTTTGAGGTGAACCATTGTTCGACCGGCACATCCGCCGGTGGGTCCACCTTCCTCAGGTGCTCCTTGAAGATCTCTCATCTCTGCCACGGCCTCGGCCATGGCTGAATTCTGAGCTCCTCCACCAGACGGATGCTCAGGGTGTCGACTTCCCCTTCGGTAAGCCAAGAGAATTCGACGTCGGGAGCCAAGTGGATAGTCCATGCCCTCGACCTAATGCCTCCATGGTAGAGAGTTTGCAGTTTCGCCCCCCCAGGTGGGTGGCTAGCTGGGCCCCTTTATGGCCCCATAGGGCTGAGCCTCTGGTGTGGCCGGATCCGATATGGGTGCTGCGGAGGCCCGTGCACCTATCCTTCTCCGGCCTGTTGGCCGAAGGCTCTTCGGGGTGCCTCTGGACCCGGCTCTCCTCGTAGCCGCGTGTTGGGGCCGAAAATATCGGTCGTCGATCAGCCCCGTTGGTTCGGTTGACCGTCTAAATGTGATGCGCCGCGTGCCAATAGATCAAGCGATCGGGCCAAGGAGGGATCCGCTCGGCCGGGTTCTTCTCACTTAAACTCTCGCAACCGTCCGGCTTAGATTAGCCGAATCAGGATATGGAGGTGGAGAGAGGCTGAGTCAAGCCTAGAGTAGCCGAATCAGAGAATAGAGATAATGATTTGACACCGCTAAGGAGCCAATTAAGAATTTGTATTGATTGAAGTGGGGTTACAAGAAGAACTGGTAGCCAATTATGATTAATCTACTCCTAGAAAATGCAGTAAGGTTATCTAGGAAAGCGATAAATGCAGATATTGAAAAATATGAAAAAGCAGGGGGTGGTCCTGGCTTATGAGGTTACATAACCCCGTTTCCTTCGTTGGTTCGCTTATTTATACATTTACGAACCAATGTATATAACCACCGATTTTAGTAATCGACGTGATCTAAGGGGAATCATTGTAAATTACTCAACTACTTTCTTTTGAGTCGATTCTCCTCAAATAGGATAGTAGTCATTTTTCAGTCCAGATTCATCCCTTAATCAACGCGCCACGATCTTCGGCGCTTTCCAATGCTGGGCATCGCTTGCCGTTTCGGAAGCTATAACGAGATTCGCGTCCCAAATCTCGTACTCTTTTCTTCCAAGGTCTTTCCTTCTGCGGCTCGATTAGCTGAGAATTAACCCTGACTCCACCTTTTTCGTCGTTCGACTGAGACGGTTTAATATTTTCTTTCGGCCGAGATTGGTTCTAGATGATACGACCTCCCTTGTCGGTTGCTTCTCTTATCGGCTGAAGTCTTTAGTCGATGGACGTGCGTCACGTGTCGCACTCTCACGTGACCGAGGCCGGTTTTGGTCAAGATGTGAGTCCCTCTCTACTGACTTATTCTCCAATTGGCTGATGTCCTCGGCCAATGGTAAACGCCACGTGTCACTTCCTGAAGTGGCGAAAATTTTGGTCTCAATACCGCGATGGGGGCCCTGTTGTTGTAGTGGGGCCCTCGGGCCCGACCGTGGTTGGCCGTAAAAATCGCACAGGACCCTCCGGATGGGTTGGTCTTGCTCTTCGTCTCTGCCTTTCTCCTCGGAGGATTGTTCTTTAGACCCTTTAGCCGAACACTGGTCCGGCTTGTGGTCATGGAGGACAGTGCCTTCAGCGAAGTTTGGGAAGGCGAACCATTTCTCCACTTTCTCAGGCATGTCGAGGAAGAGCGAACCCCAATCTTCGCTGGTTATTTCGGCCTTACAGTGGATGCAGACCCGAAGCATGTTATTCATCGATGTCTCTTTTTCAGGGAGTTTGGAGTCCGACATCGGTTTCTTCTCCTTCATATCGACTATGTTCACCTGAGAGTCCCACCGGGCGTGCTAAAAAGTTGTTGGGGCAGAAATGTGTCGTTGACCGTTGACTTGGTGCAGTCCGCGATCGGCCTCTGAATTGACCCTCTTGATGTGATGCGCCATGAACCAAACGATTAGGCCGAGGAGGGATCCGCTCGGTCGGGTTCTTCTTAATCGAACTCTTAATAAAGTTTGGCCTAGAATAGCCGAATTGAGACAAATGGATATTGATCAACACGGCTGGATCAGACGGTTCACTTTGTATTGCTCGAAAGAAAGGGTTATAAGGGGACGATTACAAGTACGACTACTCCTAGGAAAGCTGTAAGGAAAGTAGTAAATACTGGTATAAAAATTTATCTAGGAAAGTTGTATATGCAGGTATTGAAGGTATTGAATAGCAGGGGTGGTCATTGACTTACGAGGTTGCAGGACCTATTTTCTTCGATGGTTCGCTTATTTATATTTGTCCGAACCACATAGACAGCTTGGTATATCGTAGTTTAAGGGGAATCATCGCGTATATCTCAACTACTTCCTTCTGAGTTGATTCTTCTCGGTTGGATAGTAGCTATTTTCTGTCTACGTTCATCCCCAAGATTGGCGCGCCGAGGCGCGATCCTCGGCGCTCATTATTACAGGACACTACTCGCCGATCTCGCGTTAGTTGTGTGATCTGCGCCCAAAATCTCGTGCCTACCTTCTTCAGGATCTTTCCTTTCGTGTTCGCATATGCTCCTTTTCGGCTCGAGCAAACGATTCTCGATCTTGATTTCATCTATTATAATCGTTCGGCTGAGACAACTAACGATTTTCAGCTAATCGGAGTCAGCCTTGGTCATGATGTGAGCACCTTTCGTCGGGTTCTCCTTCTATCGGCTGATATCTTCAGTCAATGATTTACGCTATGTGTCGTCTTCTGACTTGATCGCAGCGCATTCTACGTGGCGACAATTTTGACCTCAACAACGGAAAAGAAGAAGAAAATAGGGGCTAGAGGGGTGGGGGAGTAGGAGAGGAGAAGAGAAGGGTGTTGAGGAGAAGAAGAGAGCGGAGAGAGAGAGAGAGAGAAAGAAAGAGAGAGAGATGGGGGTATGGGGAGGTGGGAGTGGGTGCTTACAAATGGTTGATCAGAGGAGGTTGGGCGATCAATCGTAGGGTATGTTTAAATTTTATCAAGTTAAAATTCTATTTTGAAATTAAATTTTAAATAATTTAAAAATATCAAAAAATTTAAACTCGAAATTTAGAAACTTTTCAAGATATGTGATTATACTTCATGTTTTTTTTTTTGATTTTAAACACTTATTTTATTTTTCTTTGGATCAATAGAGTGGAAGAGAGAAAAAGAGAAATGGAGAAAAAAAATGATATTTACAAATATATAATATTATACTACAGTTCTTAAATTTTCAGCCGAGTTTTATTCGCTTCTTGAACTTTTAAATTTGACACTAGGAATCTCTTAACTTCTAAATGAATTTTACTTTAAACTTAATATTTCTATCATTAGAGAGTAAATTATTGCTTATCATATATTTATTGGCTATTTTTTTTCATCTTGTAAATCAATTGTACTGCCTATTCAATTATAATTTTTTATATAAAAATAAAGCTGCTAAATTAAAATTATAAAATAGATAAAGAACGAATAAATATATATATATATATATATATATATATATATATATATATATATATATATATATATATATATATATATATATATATATATATATATATATAATTAGGCTAGAATACTATCGATAGCACCAAGCCATTGGTGCTATCAAGTTTTTAGTCGTTGGATGAAAAAAATATGCGGTTGGGATTATAGTGGGCCCCTAGGGTTTACTAGGTGATTGGTTGAATAGTAAAAATTTTAGGGGACCACAATAATCCCAACCGCATATCTTTTTATCCAACGGCTGAAAACTTGATAGCACCAATTATTTGGTGCTATCGATAGTATTCTAGCCGAATATATCCGGCTAGAATACTATCGATAGCACCAAGCCATTGGTGCTATCAAGTTTTTAGCCGTTGAATGAAAAAATATACGGTTGGGATTATAGTGGGCCCCTAGGGTTTACTAGGTGGTTGGTTGAATAGTAAAAATCTTAGGGGACCACTATAATCCCAACCGCATATCTTTTTATCCAACGGCTGAAAACTTGATAGCACTAATTGTTTGGTGCTATCGATAGTATTCTAGCCGGACTATATATATATATATATATATATATATATATATATATATATATATATATATATATATATATTAGGGGTGTCAACGAGCGGAACACGAGCGAGCTGGGGGCGACTCGTTTAAATATCGAGTTGAAAAATTCTGCTCATGTTTGGCTCGTTTATTAACGAGCCGAACACGAGCTGGCTCGCGAACAACAAATTTGATTTTCATTACTACTATTAGGTGTAAAGTTGAAAGAAAATTAAAAAATTTAAATTTAAATTTAATAATTAAAATTCACAAAAATTAATACCTTAAAATCTAAATAGTAATATATATATAAATAGCTTAAAATCTAAATAGTAATATATATATATATATATATATATATATATATATATATATATATATATATATATATATATAGTTCGGCTAGAATACTATCGATAGCACCAAACAATTGGTGCTATCAAGTTTTCAGCCGTTGGATCAAAAAATATGCGGTTCGGATTATATTGGTCCCCTAAAATTTTTACTATTCAACTAACCACCTAGTAAACCCTAGGGTATATATTCGAGCTGTTATCGACCCGAACACGAGCGAGCTGACCCCAGCTCGTGTTCGGCTCGTTTATTAAACGAGTTGAAAAATTCGACTCTTATTCGGCTCGTTTACTAAACGAGCGATTTGATCTCGAGCTCATTTCGAGTCGAACACGAGCTGGCTCGCGAACAGCGAACTAGATTGCCACCCCTAATATATATGAATTAGTTGTAAATAAGATAAAGACTAAAAAAATTATTATTGAAAAATCCGGAACAAAATTAAAATTTAATTTTATTAAAAATTTATAGTTCTCAATGCATAGTTTAAAAGTTTGACAATCAAAATGAAACAGAAAATGAGGGACAATTAGTGCAATTTGCCCTTTCAAAAACCCTAACTCTGTTCTGCTACTCGGCCTCTATATAATACACTCCTCACCCAAAGCGAAACCCTAGCCGCGAGTTTCTCCATAGAGCGCGAGAGAGACGAAGAGGGCGAAGAGAGAGAAAGGGGAGAGCGACTATGGCGGCGGCGGCGGCGGCGACTCCGTACGGGGTGATGAAGGGGGCGAAACTGGGGATCGAGGAGTCCCGCGAGCAGATCAATCGCATACGCATCACCCTCTCCTCCAAGGACGTCAAAAACCTCGAGAAGGGTGACCCGTTCTACCTCTGATTAGGGTTAGAGTTAGGGTTCGGGTTTGCATCGATATTCTTGATGCTGAAGATTACTATGTTTGTTCTGGATGTAGTTTGCGCTGATCTAGTGAAGGGAGCCAAGGATAAGCAGCTTAGGGTTAAGGGGCCGGTTCGCATCCCCACCAAGGTCCTACACATCACCACACGGAAGTCCCCTTGTGGCGAAGGTTAAACCTTTTCTTCTTTGTTCTTTTATTGTTCATATCTCGTTTGTTTTATAGATTCTTTTTTTCTTTTTAATTCATTTCGTGTTGCAAATGATGAGCTTTGGATTCATCTGCGTGAGATGGGAGGATATCATGTTTTTTCGCTGGAACTATTACCTTCATTTTAATCTATCTATCTATCTACCTATCTCAGTTTGCGTTGTTCTTGTGGTATAGCATATGAGCATTTTTTTATTATTATTTGTGCTTATATTTTAGAAGATGAAGGTTATTAGTTAGTAACATTTGATTTGCATTATTCTCTTGCCCCTGTGAATATGTTCATGCAAGTTCAATCTATTTATTTGTGTCGGTGATAAATTTTAGATAGAAATTAATGAAACTTACTTGAAGCATGGGCTGCTTTGATCAACTACCCAACTTTTAAAAGTTATGATTTTGGCACCTAGTCTTTCTAGTACTTAAATTTGAGCTATTTACTGACTCTTCTATTGCAAAATTTGGATGCACTTCTTGCTTTATTGGGAACGCAGTCATGCAAATTATGTGAGATACTCAAATAAAGTCTGGTAAAATAAATGATGCATCTAATGAAAGAACCGTCAAATGGCTCAAGTAAAATGACTTAGAAGGTTTGGTAGCAAAATCAAACTTCTAAAAGTTACATATTCAAATAAAAAAGGGTCAATAGTTCATGTAAGTTTCATGCATTTTTACCTAAATTTTACGATATCCTGAACAGTCTATTGTATTTAGAATATAGTATAATTTTTTTGCTTAGAGTTTCCACTAAGGTGTTCTTCAAAAGAAAATTGTGCAAATCCAACCAATTGTTGATATAAATTATGTTTCATTATTCTTCTTAATCTTTTGAGGGTTAAACCCCTTAGTTAAATGTTTAATTATGTTCATGGGACATTTTTAAAGTAGTTTATCTAGCATTCATATTTGGATCAAATTTTTTTTAAACTAGTTTGTTTGATAAATGAACATTTTCGCCCATATTCCTGTTTACCCAGTTTACCCAGTAATTGCCTCTCCTTCATAACATTTGCTAGAAGCATATAATAAAAAAGTGGCTCTTATTAAGACATTTTTGTTGCTGCTTCTGTGATTGTGAAGTGACAAGCGGCAAGCACACTGTTTTGTTATCTACTTTGTTTCCTTTGAGTCGTTTCAAAAAAAATAGGCATTTTAAAAAATGATCTTTTGAAATATTGCTCCATACTGAAGGATTTTTTGCCATTTATAAACTGAAAAATTGAATGCTGTGTATCAAACATGTTATCTTTACCATTTCCGTTTTTCGCTTTAGTGTATCATATTTTTGCATACTGAGTGGCTTCATCTTTTAACATTGTGATCTAATGAAAGTCTAAATGATTTGTTAGGACGTTA
>CM054934.1:9418963-9463963 GCA_029168755.2 Tillandsia fasciculata | reverse complement strand
TAGGATGATAGTGGGTCCTTTGGGTTGAATATCATGATCTAAGGGGTGGAATTAGTCAAAGGGTTAGATCTAACGATGAAAAACTTACAAGCACTAAATGCTTGGTACTTTTACAAGTATAGTAGCCAGACTATATATATATATATATATATATATATATATATATATATATATATATATATATATATATATATATATAGATGAGAGAGAGAGAGAGAGAGAGAGAGAGAGAGAGAGAGAGAGAGAGAGAGAGAGAGCTAGGCTCTATAGCTCCGGTACTATAGTCTTGTTTTCGATCTTAGGGTTTTTTTTATTATTTTTCTGACATAGTTTGCTTTATGATCAAACTATTTTAAAATTGTTAATTTTCAGTGGCTACTATGGTGAGTTTGTAGTTTAACGGTGTAGAAGAATCTAAATTTATTCAAATTTTGATAGAAAATATTTTAAACTATTTAAATCAGGATTAGAATCCTTGATTTTGAATTCAAAAGTCCTATTCTCAAATTTTAAAATTATTTAATTTTCACAGTTCATTTTGATATGATTTATTTACTAAGTAAACGATGTCAAAAAGAATTAAAATTTTGATATGTTTTCGTATGTTTCGGCGACATTTTTTTTATTAGGAATGTAACGTGTTATCATGTATTCAGCGAAGTTTTTTTTTTTCCCTTTTATTACTATACTTGTAAATGAACATTTTTATTCATTTAGTCTTCTTTGCTGAGTATTTTCTTCTCCTTGTAACAAGCAAGTGATTTGTAGTAAGAAATCTTGGTAGCTGCTCTTGAGATTGGAAGTAGCATGGGCATGTTGCAGGATATTGTAATCACTTCATTTTCCTTTTTGATTGGAAAAAGTTGAGCGTTTTAATAAATGATCTTTGAGATACTATTTCCTATCTGATATGACTGTTTGATTTTAGCTTCTTTGTAAAGAAAAAGCTGCAGCTACTAATTAAATATATTATCTTTTGTCCCTTTTTCTTTTATTTCATCGTATTTCTTCTTATTCCGAGCAGTTTAATCTTAAAGTTTTGATCGTATCAAGCCTAAACTGATTTACTAGGAGTGCGAGGCAAAAGTTTTGTCCTAAACAAATTCTGATTATTTGTTCATGTAAGCTGATTTGTCACTGTAGATTTAAGTGTGACTTCAGTGAACTTGGAAGTTTGAAGATAATTTGCCCCGGTAACTTGCTTGTATGCGTACATAATTGGCCATCCAAAAGGAAGGGTTAGATATTGTAGATCCAAATTTCATTACACCTATAGTTACAGAAACTACTATGCGCAATGGATGGTGGGAGGAGGTGATATACTAGATTATATAAAGCCAGATTGCATGTGTTATTTCTCTGTATCTTTTTTTTTTTTTTTTTTATCTTTGGCAACATATCATGGTTTGTTAAAACTTATGCCTTTTGCTCGGTGGTAATGGGTTCATTCTGGTGTAGTTTTCTGATGCTCGAAGTTTTCTGTGATCATTATTCTCATGGTAATTGTTGTGTAATGCAGGAACGAACACATGGGATCGCTTTGAGTTTCGCATCCACAAGAGGGTGATTGACCTCTACAGCTCCCCTGAAGTGGTGAAGCAGATCACCTCCATCACCATCGAGCCTGGTGTGGATGTTGAGGTCACCATTGCAGATCTCTGAAGAGCTATTTTTCTGTAGGTGCCCGAGATATCAATTATATGATCCTCTATTTGGTATTCTTTTCTCTTGTGGTCATTTTGTTTGTTGAGACTCAAGATTTTAGGGCCTTATCATCTTTTTTTTTTTTTTTTTTTTTTTTGAATTTAGAATCGAGTTTTTGGTTTGAGCCATAATATTTTGCAGTTTCTAAAAGTGACTTTTCAACTATGCTTTTGTGTGTTAAAAGTTGAGGTATTACCACTACCTCACCTTATGAAGTTCTTAATGGCTTCTCCTTGTCAAAGTTTCAAATGCTGTTTTAGTAGAGATTCAAATATGCATATATTTTTTTCCAAATAAATTTTCCTTAAGAGTTCTGAAGCTGCTGCTTTTTAGGATCACGGACTTATTTCAGATCATATTAGCCAGAAGCTATAGCAATTTGATTGTTGAATGCTTACCCCTCTTCTTCTCAATGCTTGTCTTCTGCTTCTCGACCGTACAACCTGCGTATATTCCTGGATCAGTCCAACCTGGCAGAAGTGTTTTTTGTGGAGAAATAGTTTGCTGCAAAGGGTTAAATGTTTGCCACAAGATGTCTTTCACTCTACAAAGTTGTCTTGCTGTTGCATCCGCAAGTGTAAGTGCACTATAAAGAGATTTGCAAGGAATTCAGTCTAGAAAGTGTTAATTTTATGGGGACATTTTATGGCAATTAAAACCTAAAATTGTGTCAAATTATTAGCCACAAATTTCTGGGCCAAGCTGGATCTGGTTGCGTAACAAGTTGGGACTTGGATTTGGTTGTAGACGTTAATATTGCTTTGTAAAGATTGGAGATTGATCCTGGGAGAGGTTTCTTAAATGAGCATTCCATCTTTAATATTGCTCATAGATTCTTTTACTCACAATTGTTTTCTTTTGTCGTACAATTCTATATATATGTCTTTTATTTTTCTTAAAAATATTTTACATGTTAATTTCTTTTCCAGTGTCCTTTTAATAGTTTGTGAAAAATAAAATAAAATAAAAGGCATTGTTCTTTATTGTTGATTCGAATTATTTTAATTTGATAGAAATTTCTACATAGTTGGCTAGTTCATGTTCAGGATGTAGTTTTTTGTATTTTGTTTTGTTTTCTGATCTTCGATTTCATGTGATTGAAGATATAGTTGTTTTGAAGGTTAATTTTCTGGGTCGGGTAAATTGTATCATCAATTCGGCACTTTTATCAATTCGACAAATCCACAAGGCACAATTATTTTTATTTTAAGACAAAATATGTTAATAGCAGTATTATTCTTTGATATGCATTTTTTAAATTTTACAAGTTTTTTAGAAATTTTCATGATGCAAAATTTTTTATTGTTACATTTTGTATGCTATCCTCAATTCCTAAAAATCTCTTATTTTTTAAAACTTTTGTGATGTTCTTATTTAACTTTCTTAAATTTTCTATTGTTATCGTTTGTATTTTAAAAAAAATAGTATCTAGTCATTTTTTTTTTAAATGAAAAAAATAACAACCAACATATATTTTGAAAATTTTAAATAAAAGTTGCCAAGGATGCTCAATTATAGGACATTTAGGAAAAATACCTTTAAATTAATAAGGATTAAAGGCACCAAGCAGCAACTATTTTTATATAAAATAAAGTAAAAATAATGATGTCCAAAAAAAAATCATGCATAAAAAATAGCAAGATGAATTATCCTAAGCATGACAAAAATAAAAAGAGTAATGTGTTCAAATCAGCAAAATAGAAGTAGCAAAAAAAAATATACATCCACATCAAAGAGTAAAAATTACAAAAAATACATTGATATTATGGCAATCACAAAAAAGGTATTAATAAAGTGTGTAAAGAATAGTAGGGAATATAATCGCAGTAAGGGTAAGGCGTTTGCACACACAAAATTGAGACTTTGAGCACTCACTTGACTACGTTGTCAAAGAGAAATAGAATAAGAAACAATAAAAAAATTATTATGAATGGAGACTCGAACTCTTTTCAACTGTTGTCCTTCAGTAGTTAATGCTAAGGATTGATATAGACTACGAACGGATGCTTAAGTGACTTTTCAAATTGTGATTTTTTATTTTGATTTAATTGATCAAATTCATTGAATGTAAGAATAAATTTCAATAGACATATTCACGAAGAGACATACTATAAAGTTATGTTTTTTCATGCCTAACCCTTTCATTAAAGGTCATATCCTTTTACTAAGGATCACATCCATTCACATTCATTTACTAAAAGTCACACTCTTTGATTAGAGTCACATCTTTTTATCAAGAGTCACACCCTTTGATTAGAAACACATGAGATGCATCCATTCACTAAGAGTTGTATTCATTCACCAAAAAAATAAAAGACAAATCAACAATATTATTTTAAAAATTTCCTAACAATTCCCCACTAATTTTTAAAATACATCAAAATGCAAAATCAAATAAAGCAAAATATATTCACAAAGAATCAAAATAAAAAACTTGACAACTTTACAACTTTCTATGCATAGGTGCAGGTGTATTAAAACTTGAACCTATACTTAGTGAAATACATCAAAGTTAGCCATAATTGAATGGTAGACAAGTCTTTGAACCAACAATTTTTTTTGAATAACCGGACATATCTCACACATAGAAATTATAATCAATCGAGTGCTTTTATTTTATTGCCGACACTTTTATGGCCTTGTGTCTGCATTCTGTTTTCATGAATGCTGTCAGAGTCAAGCCCTTAACTCCTAGAAGCGGCCGCACTTCACATTCATATAGGTAGACTGTATCGAAAGTATTCCGTATTTAACACTTCAGTAAAATACTACTATAAGTCTATTAAGAGTTTTATTTGCTCAACCTTCTTTTTTAATACGGATACCAAGCACTTTACATGGGATGAAAATTTTATATTATAGTGTTTACAATCACTCCATATGATATACTTTGGCTCATTGAACTTAAAATTCGATAATGTTTCAAGTGTTAAGTTGAGTTTCTATCATTGATGATTTTGTAATATGGGCTTGATGTTGGATTTTATCCAATAATAATTTTGATGATAACAAATAAATTTTATGTTTATATTTTTCATTTAGTATTTTCAGGTTTTAATTGGATCTGAAATGACTTAAGCTGAACCGAATTTGATCAAAGGTAAATTATCAATTTAATTGTCAAAATGGTCTGGACAAAATCAAATTGTACCAAATTGGATACAAGTGCCACAACAATACTTTAGAGGACTTCTTTGCAATTTTATCGGATTTGAGCCGGTCAACCGAATCATCTTGACAAATCCATCACATGGATTTGATTTGAGCTTAAGCTAAAATTAGTTATTATTTTTAATATGGTATGAAAGAAGTTTGATATATGATATAAATTCAAATGTGATTTTATTATGGTATGTTTTCAAAAAGTTTGAAATATGGTATAAATAATTTTTTATAAGTTTGGTATGAATTCAAAATGATTTTACAGTTGTGGTATATTTTCAAATAAAATTTTCAAATTTAGTAAATTTGAAATGTACTTTATAAATGTGGTATGAATTCAAAATAGTTTTATATTTGTAGTATAATTTCAAATGATCTTTTCAAATTTAGTAATATTTCAAATCAGCTTTGCAAATGTGGAACATATTCAAATAATTCTGGAATCAATTCAAATACATTTGCAAATATGGTTGAAATTCAAATTAATATCAATTATCTTTAATCATACTTCTATTCTATTTTTGAAGTGATGGCTAGTGTATTTAAAGAGGGTTTGGTTGTTGTTTGAGACACAACTTTGATATCGAGAAAAATTCTCTAAGTTTGAATTATTATTTTGTAATTGTGAGGTTTATTGAGAGGCTATTGTAAAGTGTGATTGTAAGCGGCTTTGGTCTTGCCCTGTTTAAAAGGCCAAGTGATAGTGATTAAAGCGATGCCTCGAGAAGAGTAGGACCGGACTGGAGTAGCGAAAAGACCGAACCAGGATAAATCATCTGTGTTATTTGAGTTTGCTTCTTTTTCTTTTATTTCTTTTATTTGGTTGTGCAATTCTTATCTTAGATTTAATTTACTGAGTTTTTATTTTTTCAACTAATTCACCCTCCCTCTTAGTTGCCATTTGATCCTTCATTTCGTATCAGAGCGCAGGTCTCACTATTGCAGACTAACTGTCTCGTGAGATGGCAACTTTTCATGGTAACATTGAAGGCCAATCCATCTCCTGTCCTCCTTTCTTTATCGAGAGTAACTACAACTATTGGAAGGTGCGGATGGAAATTTTTTTACAATCCCTAAATTTTGATCTTTGGGATATTGTAGAAAATGGCTACACCAAGCCTACCATAGCAACTAGCATGTGGAAGGTAGAGGACAAGGCTAAATTTAATTTGAACTCTAGAGCGATGAACGCTCTTCATTGTGCTCTCGATCCAAACGAGTTCAACCGAATTTCTACGTGCAAAACTGCAAAAGAAGTTTGGGACAAATTAGCTGTTGTTCACGAGGGAACAAGTCAAGTAAAAGAGTCTAAGATAAATATGCTTACGCGTGATTATGAAATGTTTTGTGTACAACCAAATGAAAGTATTACTGATATGTGCACTAGATTTACAAATATTATTAATAATTTAAAAGCTTTGGGAAAGGACTTTTCTGATGCAGATTTAGTTAGAAAAATACTCAGGAGTTTTCCTCAAAATGGACCTTGGGAACCAAAGTTGGCAGCCATTCAAGAAGCGCGCGATCTCAACAAATTTTCATTGGAGGAACTCATAGGGTCCCTTATGACTTATGAGTTACGATTGAAGACGGAGCCCTCTACTTTCATCATTCACCCTGAAACAAAAAATATAGCACTCATGTGATGACCCGGATCTCCCCAGAGCTTTTGCAGTATAATTGTGGCTTCTAGAGGCCTATGATGTGTGTTGGAGTTGGTTGTGCGCAAATCAGACTTCAGATTTGGACCCAGTGCAAAATTTGGATTAAGAATACCTGTCCGGATGCCTTCGACAAATTTTAGAAGTGGAATTTGGCAAAACGGACTTCGGATTTGGATTCAGCGCGCGAAAACGATGAAAATAGACTACTTACTTGTATTTTTCGGAGCCCGGATGCCAAAACACGGATTTCGAGGCGATTGTTATTATTCCGGCGGTCGGGGGGCAGTGTCGGCGGCGACAGGTAGCGGCGGAGCGCGGCGGCGAGGGCGCGGGCAGGCGTGTGTGCGGCGGCGGGTAGCGCGGTCCACAGATTTTGGCGTGCACCGGAAGCAGCCAACGGGGGCGAGTGCCACGTAGCAGGCGTTGATTCGCGGGTCAACGCACGCGTGACAGCGCGTGGACCACGCCAGGCGCGGCGTACGGTGGATCTCGCCGGGTCACGTGTCGCCCGCTCATTGGCGGGCGCAGTGACTCGGGCGGCCCGCCGTGAACTGCGGCCCACGGTTCCCGCCGTGGACCGCGCGGCCATGCGGCGCGCCGCGATTGGCGGGCGCGCGTGCGCAGGGCGCGGGGAGCGCGGAGGGGACACGTGGCGACTTCTTGGTGTTTCGGGCACGCATAGTGTTGGGTCGGGCCCAACACTGTAGCAGCCCGAAATCCTGCGGGCGCCCGGAAGTTGGGCCCAAAAGCCCAATGCTTGGACTTTTTCGGGCTTTTTTGGGTGAGGCCTATAAATAGGCCTTGTTCTTTGGGCTTTTTCTCCTTTTTCCCAAGCTCCTCAGCCTCTGAGCCCTCAAGTGAACTTGTTTATCATCCTGTGCTAGATCTTGTGAAGGAAGCTCAGATTTTTTGGAGGCTGCGGCATCGACGACTTCGGCATCGTAGCGCAGAGCGACTTTCTTTCATCGGAGGCCCGTTATCGTCGCATTTCGGTCTGCAAGGTCCACAGAGCTACTCCGATAGTATTTTTTGGACGATTTTTGTGGCGTTGGATTCACGAGAGGTAGATCTACGATTTTTGTATTTTCTACTCTCCACAGATTTGAGCTTTTATTGGGGTTTCTGGTACATTTTTAACCCCCCTTGTTGCTGGTGGATCTTCTTGGACAGTAGCACCTTGTCGGATTTTTATCTCAGCACTCGGGTATCGGAATTCAACGTTTAAGGACTCGATTGATATCTACGCTTCGCGAGAATCACCGTCATATTTTTATCGGAATTTTTGGAGTTTATCTTACAGGTGGAAATTTTGCATCTTTGGGACTATTTTTCCAGCAGATTTAGTGCACTTGGATTTTTGGAGTTATTTGTAACTTTGGACTTTATTTTGTACCCAGGAGAGATTTCGGGTATTTCTGAACCGTTGGAGTTGGGGGGAAATTAGAGATTTGTTCCCGGGTATTTTCAGCTTGTTGGACTTTGGACAGTTTAGCACTTTCAGGTGGGTTGCCTCGCCTTCAAGATTGATGGACTGAACATTAATTTTATATTGTAGGATCATGCATGATTGTGAATGTATTAAGAAGCATGCAAGATTGTGAGAATTGATGTTCCCAGTGTTACTTGATGATCATATGATTTACTGCTTCCTAAAATCTGTTAATTAATTGTTATCTTTGGAACTTGACCTAGTACCCCGTCATATGCTACATGTTTAACCTGACTAGTAGAAAACTTCAACTTGGGCTAGGTTTATTTATGCTTTAGACATCCACATGTTATACTCTATTCCTAGACTTAGGGTTTCTCCTCGCCCGAGTAGTGGGCCGAGTGGTCGGGATTTATTGTTAGTGTGGGATGCATGTTACACTCGTGCTTGGGAGCAGAGTGGAGTCTGGTAGATGTAGCTGGTCTTTTATCTGTGGCGGGAGCCATTTGGGTGAACGGTGGTCCCGGATGTCTTGTTTCTCTGTTTATGTGTCGCCACAGTGTTAGTGGGAGTAGTATACCAGTCTTAGCAGGACCTTAAACCCAGAAGCTTTTTGGACACACACATGATTTTAGTCAACCAATGTTTTCTTCCAAACATCGAAGGGTTGCCGGAGTCTGTTCTTGTCTGATTGGACAAAGGCATTAGCCCTTCGGGGTTTGGGTATAAAAACTTGTTTTCTAACTATTTTTCCTAAAAGAACTAAAAATCATTAAAAATAAGTTTTCCTCAAATCAAGATGGTTTTTCAAAAAAGGAACTGCTTTTAGTCCTCACCCCGCGTGGGTTTGAGTGAAAAATGATTTTCAGTAATAAATGTCACATTTTTCCTGTAAACTTCCCCACTCGAGAGGATTCAAGTGGTCTGGGTTCTAAGGGCTGCCTTTTTCTCTAGGTCGGGAACAATGAGGGGGCTATGCCTAGAGCCTGTTCTTGTTTGATTTGGGTTGTAGGTTCTAGTCTTTCGGGGTTCTCGGACCCTTCATTGTTGTTGGCTGTGGAGTATACCAGTTAGTGACTTTGCATGTCGAGTTGATGTTCTTTTCAGGGAGCCGTTGGGTTGACAGCGGTCCTGACTGTTCGAGTGTTTCCTGTTAGTGAGATTAGAGAGGTGATGTTAGTTACTGTCGATCTTGTTGATCGTGGATTTGGACTATAGCCTGCATGAGCCATATTGAGCTCGACAGAGATGCGCGGATACTTTCCTCGGTGGGGTCGCGCCCTTCGAGTGCCACTCGGGAGCTGGGCCTATTACTTTGCTATCGCGACTTGTCGACGTAGTCCCTCTGTCTGGGCCAGTTTTGGCAGTCACGGACGCCCTACGTAAGTCCGGTCCTCCTTGGATGTAACGGCAGTAGGTAGGCGCAGGTTTGACTGGACCCCATGTGGCAGTCAGTGTAGATTGGGTGACTATGTTTGAGAGTTAGTAGATGCATCATGTTTCCATCTGTTCCACTTCTTGAGCATTTAGATAGAGGCATAGTAGCTGTAGAGTTATTTTCCAGCTCCTTTCCTTTCAGTACTGCATTTGTTACTTTATGCCTCTAGTAGACTTAATGGGCAGACCGTCGGACTTGTTGGCGGTACCCACTGAGAACTATTGTGGGATGTAGTTCTCACACCCGCCGTGGTGATTTTTTTCCCAGGGACCTACTTTCCAGTTGCTGATCCTTTCGTTGCTGATCGAGGTGAGGGAGTCGCGAGCTAGATCCCTACCTGTCTTTGGAGAGTAGCAGTAGTGGTACCCCTTCATTGGAGATCTATTAGTACAGTCAGCAGTTGGTTTATTTATTTTTACTTTCGAGAGATATTTGTATTGTGAGGATCTGACTTGTACTGAGAGCCTGTACACTGATGTATTATTGGGTTTACCTCCCTGTTTAGTTTTGGTTATTGTATTCTGAGGATATTGTATTTGATCGTATTTGGGAGATGGATATTGTATCTTTATTTCCAGTTGTACAGTGATTGGATTTTAGTCTTTCAGCAGTTTACTTTTCAGCTCTGATATCTGCATAGCTATAGTATCATTCTTTTTGCAGGTTAGACGCTTCGTCTATACGGGATTTCCCGTATGGGCGGCGGATCTGTTGGCGGGCCCGGGTCGTAGTTTCGACCCCGGGGCGTGACAACTCAACTCTAACGAGGGAGATGGAGGCGACTCCGACAATGCCACTGACGACGAGATCTCATTTCTTACAAGAAAATTAAAGAATATCATACAAAGAAAACACGGAGCTAGGTGGTCCAGCAAAGGTAATGGTAGATCAAACTTTTTTAAAAGGGACGTTAAATATTACAATTGCAACAAAACCCGGCACATGAGCTATGATTGTCAAAATCAAAGTAAATCTCCTCGAAAGGAGAAAAAGAAGAATAAAGCCTTCTCCGCCGCTTGGAGTGATGACAGCGACTCCGACAATGAGGAATCAAATAAGGAGGTCTCCAACTTAAGCCTTACATATGATGATGCACCTTCGAATCTTTGTTTTATGGCAAACATAGAAGATGAGGTAAAAGATCTAACTTACGATGAACTTGTAGATGCTTTTTATGATCTTTATGATGATCTCCAAAACTTTGGCCCCAAATATGCTTTTTTAAAGAAACAAAATACATCTTTAATTTCAAATTCAAACTTATTACAATGTGTGTGACGCTCCACTTCCCAGGGGGTCACCCATCCTAGAACTACTCTAGCTCTAGCACGCTTAACTCTCATGTTCCTCTTGGATCTTGCTACCATCCAAAATGCTATAGCCGGGTTAGAGATTTAGTCCTATTATATCATTTATATAGAGGACTAATCCAAATTCCGGGGGTGTCACATTCTTCCCCCCTTTAAGCCCTGACATCCACGTCAGGCTCAAGCACACTCACAAGCACCAGGCGATGTGAGACTCGTCTCGCTAGCCTTAGCCGACCTTGTGAGGAGCTGCACTCCACTCACAACGGTCATTAGCCGGGGAGCCTCGCTCTACCCGCTATATAACCCTGGCTCAGCCGAGACTCATCTCACATTTCCGGCTGGTGAATGGCTCTGATACCAACTGTGACGCCCCACTTCCCAGGGGGTCACCCATCCTAGAACTACTCTAGCTCTAGCACGCTTAACTCTCATGTTCCTCTTGGATCTTGCTACCATCCAAAATGCTATAGCCGGGTTAGAGATTTAGTCCTATTATATCATTTATATAGAGGACTAATCCAAATTCCGGGGGTGTCACAATCTGAAAATAAAAATTTAAAAAATGAGTTAAGTTTATTAAAGAAGCAAGTTGAGACCAAAAGTAGTGGTGAAAATCATAAAGAATCTATTTTATTTAAGACTGAAAATGAATCTTTAAAGAGAGACTTGATCGAATAAAAAAACACTCTAGAAACATTTGTTGGTAGTACTAAAATTCTAAATATGATATTGGACAACCAAAGATCCTATTTGGATAAGACCGGACTTGGATATCAACACAAATCTAGTCAAAAGAAAAATATTTTCAATCCATTTGCAAAATATTCAAATGGTGATAAAAAAGTGTTATGCACCTATTGTAATAAAATAGGGCATCATATAACCACCTGTCAATTTAAGAATAAATTTAAACTTAGACAAGTTTGGGTGGTGAAAGGTTCTAACACCAGTGGACCCAAATCCACTTGGGTACCCTCCTTAACTTGATTTCTTTTGTAGGTATGCCTGCACTCGACAAAATCAAGCGACAAATGGTACTTAGACAGCGGCTGCTCAAGGCACACGACGGGCAACCCAATAAACCTATCGTCGCTTGAATATGAAGAGGGTGGGGAAATAACTTTTGGAAATAATTCCAAAGGTCATATCATTGGAAAAGGCTCAATCGGTAACAATCGTTTTAAAATTAATGATGTTTATTTAGTAGAAGGACTTAAACATAATTTGTTGAGTATTAGTCAACTATGTGACAAAGGATTGATTGTTAAATTTGAGTCAACCCATTGTAGCATAATTGACTCTAACTCAAACTGTATTATGTTTAAAGGTTGTAGAACCGAAAATGTATACACAATCGTTTTGAGCAAAATTTGTCCTAGTAGAGAGATTTGTTTTTCGGTTTTGGATAACGATTTTTGGTTATGGCATCGGAGGCTAGGACATGCAAGCATGGATGTCGTATCTTAACTTTCGAGAAAAGAATTAGTTAAGGATCTCCCTAAACTTGACTACTCGAAAGATAGATTTTGTGACATATGCGCTAGAGGAAAGCATGTCAAGTCCTCTTTTAAGCCTAAAAATTTTGTTTCTACTAATAGGCCATTTGAACTTTTTCATATGGATTTATTTGGTCCTATTAGTGTTACTAGTTTACGTGGGAAAAATTATGTTTTCGTGATTGTTGATGATTTCACTCGTTTTACTTGGACTTTATTTTTGTCACACAAAAATGAAGCTTTTGAATCGTTTAAAGTTTTTATTAAAAGAGTTCAAAACGAAAAAGATTTGAAAGTTTCAAAAATTCGAAGCGATCATGGTGGTGAATTTTCTAATCGAAATTTTGATGAATTTTGTTCTTTGAATGGTGTTAAGCATGGATTTTCGGCTCCTTGAACCCTTCAACAAAATGGAGTTGTTGAGAGAAAAAATAGAACCCTACAAGAAATGGCCCGTACAATGCTTTTAGAAAATAATTTACCTACTTATTTTTGGGCCGAAGCAGTTAATACGGCTTGTTATATTTTAAATCGTGTTTCTATTCGATCTATTTTGGACAAAACTCCTTATGAGCTTTGGAATGAAAAATCTCCTAAAATTTCATATTTTCGCGTTTTTGGTTGTGTTTTATTTTAAATACTAAGGATTATCGGGGAAAATTAAATGCAAAATCTGATGAAGGTATATTTCTAGGATACTCAACTACTAGTAAAGCATACCTTATTTATAATCGGCGTACTTTAGTAGTAGAAGAGAGCATGCATATTATGTTTAATGAATCTAACGTTGGAGTGGACTCCAATGATGAAGAAATTGATGAATTGAAAAAGATGATGAGTAGGACTTTTATTCAATCTGTCACAAAAAATAATGAATCATCACAAAATGGTGCTGAAATCGTATCATGAGAAGGTGAAAAACCATCTATAGATGGTGAAGTCTTTCCAAGAAATTGGAAGCATAAGTCCTCTCATCCGCATAATCAAATTATCGGTAATTTATTAGATGGTACACACACTAGAGCCTCCGTTAGAGAAATTTGCAACAACTTTGCTTTTCTTTCACAAATTGAGCCTCAAAATCTTGATGAAGCATGCAATGATGAAAATTGGGCCATTGCTATGCAAGAGGAATTGAATCAATTTGAAAGAAACCAAGTTTGGACCCTTGTAGAAAGACCCGTTGACCATCCCATAATTGGTACGAAATGGGTTTTTTGAAACAAGAAAAATGAAGATGCTATCGTGGTTTGAAACAAAACCAGATTAGTGGCTCAAGGTTTCAACCAACAAGAGGGAATAGATTTTGACGAAACTTTTGCACCGGTGGCACGACTTGAAGCTATTCGAATTTTACTCGCTTTTGCTTCTTTTAAAAATATAAAATTATTTCAAATGGATGTAAAGAGTGTTTTTTTAAATGGCTATATTAATGAAGAGGTTTATGTTGAACAACCACCAGGATTTGAAAATCACACTTTTCAAAATTATGTTTTTAAACTCTCTAAAGCACTTTACGATTTAAAACAAGCACCACGAGCTTGGTATGAAAGACTAAGCTCATTTTTAATTTCAAAAAAAATTAGGATCGGTAAAGTTGACACCACATTATTTATTAAGCATTTTAATGATGATTTTCTAATTGTTCAAATTTATGTGGATGATATTATTTTTGGTGCTACTAATGAAGTTTTGTGCAAAGAATTTTCTAAGATGATGCAGGATGAGTTTGAAATGAGTATGGTTGGCGAGCTAAACTGTTTTCTTGGGCTTCAAATAAAACAAGCGCATGAAGGAAATTTTCTAAGTCAAACAAAATATGCTCGTGATCTCATTAAGCGATTCGGGATGGATAATGCAAAACCTACCAACACTCCGATGTGTACAACAACAAAATTAGACAAGGACGAATCCGGCAAATCGGTTGATACTAAGTTGTACAGAGTTGTAATAGGTAGTTTATTATATTTAACTGCTAGTCGCCCGATATTATATTTTCAGTTTGTCTTTGTGCTCGTTTTCAAGCGAATCCTAAAGAATCGCATTTAATTGCGGTTAAAAGGATAGTTCGCTATATTAACGGTACTTTAACCCTAGATTTGTGGTATCCTAGGATAGACTCTTTTGATTTAATCGGTTATACCGATGCCGACTTTGCAGGTTGTAAAGTCGATCGAAAGAGTAGAAGCGGATCCTGTCAATTTTTAGGACATTCGCGTGTATCCTGGTCATCCAAAAAGCAAAATTCTGTAGCCCAATGGCCGAAGCTGAATTTATAGTTGCCGGAAGTTGTTGTGCTCAAATTTTGTGGATGCAACAAACTCTAAGGCCATGTTTGGTAACTGGAATTAGGGGGGAATAAGGAGTTATCCCCCCTAATTATACCCAAACGCAAAATGTTAAGGGTGGGAAAGGATAACCCGCTAAGGGTGGGAACAGCTGTTCCCACCCCCAGCGTGAATAACCATCGCAGCATTTCTGCGCACGATTTCCCATGCAGTCAGGCCTCGAATGCAGTAGGCTCATGTGACTCCCTCCTCTTTCCTCTATTCCTCTATCGCAGCTACTCCCTCCTCTTTCCCCTCTTCCTCCATCGCAGTAAAAGGGAAAAGCTTCCCTGCTACCTCCTCTTTCCCCTCTTCTTCCATCGAAGCCAGCTCCCTCCTCCCCTCTCTTCCTCCATCGAATCAAGCTCCCGAGCTCCCTTCTTCCCCCTTTTCATTTGATCAAAGCGAGAAGCTTCCCCGGAACCCTCTCCGCTCTGCTTCCCTGCCGCGGCACGCTATCCAAGGAAGCTTCCCCGGACCACCGCGCTTCCCTGGAACTCCGCGCCTCCATCGCAGCAAGCTCCCCAGCTCCCTTCTTCCCTCTCTGCATCCGATCGCAGCGAGCAGCTTCTTCACCGCGGCACGCTATTCGAGGAAGCTTCCCCAGACTACCGTGCTTTCCCGGAACGCCGTGCCTCCATCGCAGCAAGCTCCCCAGCTCCTTCCTTCCCCCTCTTCATCTGATCGGAGCGAGCAACTTTCTCGCCGTGGCACGCTATCCGAGGAAGCTTTCCCGGACTACGCGCTTCCCCAGAACGCCGCGCCTCTATCGCAGCAAGCTCCCTAGCTCCTTCCTTCCCCCTCTTCATCCGATCGGAGCGATCGACTTCCTCGCCGCGGCACGCTATCCGAGAAAGCTTCCTCGGACCACCGTGCTTCCTCCATCGCAGTAAGCTTCCCTGCTTCCTCCTCTTTCCCCTCTTCTTCCATCGAAGCAAGCTCCCCAGCTCCCTCCTTCCCCCTCTTCATTCGATCGGAGCGAGCAGCTTCCCCGGAACCCTCTCCGCTCCGCTTCCCTACCGCGGCACACTATCCGAGGAAGCTTCCTTGGAACACTGCGCTTCCCCGGAACTCCGCGCCTCCATCACAGCAAGCTCCCCAGCTCACTTCTTCCTCCTCTTCATCCGATTGGAGCGAGTAGCTTCCCCTTCCCCGCACGGTATCCGGGGAAGCTTGCCCGGAATACCACGTTTCCCCGGAACACCGCGCTTCCCCGGAACCCTCTCCGCGACTGACCCATCTGTGCCCCCCCTCCTCTTCTTCGTGAACGTCGCGTTGTTGACCATTTGCTTCTTCTCAGGTTCGGAATACTTCAAAAAGGTATGCCCATTTTTTGTGCTGGTTTTCACCCTATTGCCATCTTGTTGCCATAATGTGTGCTGGTTGTCATCCTGTTGCCATCTTGTTGCCATAATGTGTGCTGGTTGTCATCCTGTTACCATCTTGTTGCCATAATGTGTGCTAGTTGTCATCCTGTTACCATCTTGTTGCCATAATGTGTGCTGGATGTCACCCTGTTGCCATCTTGTGTGCTGATTGTGTGTATGCTGCCTATCACCCTGTTGTTGAGTTATTTAGGATCCACAAGGATCTAAATAGGTACTATCAAACAACTAGAGGGGGGGTGAATAGGTGTAATACTTAAAAAACTCAATCTCAGTGCAAAATAAAAACCAATGCGGAAAATAAAAATAGCACACCGAGATATACGTGGAAACTCCAATCCAGGAGAAAAACCACGGGACCAACACGCAATAACAATCCACTAAGAAAAGAAGAATAACAAGGTGATTACCGACTCCACGGACTCAAACCCCTCCTTCAACTTCTTCGGACCTTGCGCTCACCGATTGGATGTCCACGCAATAACAATCCACTAAGAATAGAAGAATAACAAGGTGATTACCGTCTCCACGGATTCAACCCCTCCTTCAACTTCTTCGGACCTTGCGCTCCACCGATTGCACGTCCACTGCACACGTTCGAATCCACGAACGCCACTCGAATCCACGAGCACACGTTTCGAATCCACGAAACGCCTTTAGCACACCGAATCCACGATGCCACGTCGAATCCACGACGCAAATAGCCGATAAAGAATATAGGCTTCGATGGTGATCCTTTGCTTAGATTATCAATGAAGATCCATGGGAAAAATCTCTAAGCAAAGATTAGATCAATTCGACAAAAGATAGATCTTGGAAGAACCGTCGAATTGACCTAAAAGAGGCTATAAAGAAGAACGATAAAAACCTAGCCTCTAGGGTTGCTCTCAAGTGTTTTATAAAATCATAGGTATAGCTCCCACGTTTTTGAGAAACCCTAAATGTCTATTTATAGTTTAGAAACCTTTGGAAAGAGATAAGAATCAAAAACATACCTTATCTGGAAATTTTCAGGACGGCGATCCGGATCGGGATTACTGCGATCCGGATCGTCGTAACAAGATTGACGATTCCAGAAATCCAAGGGTTCGGGATCCGGATCGCAAGGCCCGATCCGGATCGTTCATGAATTTCAGCAACATCCAATGTTCGGGATCCGGATCGGAATGGCCTAGGATCCGGATTGAAATTGCCAATGAACAAGTACCCTTCGGGATCCGGATTGCAAGATCTGATCCGGATCCTGAACATGTCCCATGTCCAGTTTTTGATTTTTATGCAATTAAAAATTCATCCAAGTGTTTCTACACTATAAGAAAGTATTCGGATCACCAAAATTATTTAGTTAAACATACCTGATCCTTTTGAATACTTTCTTCTTGAGATTGATGTAACTGATCCACAATTCTTCATCTTCAATCTTCAAGACTCAAGACATTGAGTGTCAACTTGAGCTCTTGTTGAATCTTCTCTAAGTCTTTGATTGCTGATTGACAATTTGATCCCTTTAAGACTCCGACTCAACTCACTGACTTGACTCACGAAATATGCCAACACCAAAAAGCCGTAACAATCTCCCCCTTTGGCAATTTCGTGACAAAACCCAAAAATACATAAAAACGCTCAAGTCACTCATCTTAAACCAAAAAATCGAAATTCAATGTCATCACCAAAACATTGATTTTCTTTGCGTGAAAGATCCAATAAATACAAAATTACATTTGAACCAAACAGTCCTAGAACATACTCTATGACTTAGGACTTGGAGTCTTAAAGTGATGTAATTCCTGCAAAACAAAACTCCAAACAAAATCAAACGTTAGTCGTTAGAAATTAAAATCCTACATTTGATCCGTCTTCCTTTTGGTTCTTTTGTTTTTCGGCTCTTTCAATTTTTTCTTTGTCTCCCCCTATCTTGAGCATCTCTAACATGTTCTCCATGTTCTCCATGTTCTTGAGCATCTATGTTCTCCCCCTTTGTGATACGATCATCATTTTCCGTTCTCCCCCATTTTTCTATTTTCGTTTGTCCTCTCTTGATGATCTCATCTCCGTCATTTCTCTTCTCCCCCTTTTTGTCACAAATTGTCAAACAGTGAACATACTAGACAAAAGGAAATCACTAACAACATTAGTTCATAGAGAAAGAGAGATAAAAGCTCAGTTCCGGTATATAACAAAAATGCAGATTGCGTACCGGTACCAGAAAGCAAAAATCAAATAATTCCTTGAAACAAATCCAGATTTTAGAATCTTTTCAAATACCGATTTGTATTCCATCAAGAAATCAATTTAAGTGCTTTAACCAATGAATTAACAAGATGTCATTCAATCCAAATTTCTTTCATTAGAATAAAAAATAAAAACCAGAAAGAGTATGTAAGCACTTTAGCGCATCAACTTTAAACAAAAGTCATCGTTTCATGCAACAAGAAATAGATTATACCAAATCTATCAAAAATATTCAAAAATGAAACGAAAATTTATGGAAATTAAAACACTTAAAGTTGACCACTTTCAATTACATCTAACCTGATCTTATGCGTAATGCCTTTATCAAATCATCAATTTTGGTAAAGAAAATGAAGTACAAAGATCAATAGATGTTTGAAATCCCCGATAAGTTAGATAATATATCTAGACAATCTGTTGAAGGAGTGGCTCTTCGAGCATCTTTTATCAAAAATCCCACCTTATACCAACCATGAAATATGACTGAGTCAAATATTTCATTATGCATTTCATCAACATTTTTGAAACAAAAATTTGCTTTGCATTCATGGAGTATCTTTTTCTTTTTCTTTTTCCTCCATGTGGTGGTAGTTTTCACACTCCTCATTGGGATGTAACTCTTTCCACATCTTTTGAGCATATTTACATTTCATTGACTCCCCCTCAATTGGCTATCAATTATTTAATATATAAGGTATTCAACCAAAAATTGATCTCGCAATTCATACTCGACTAAGCAATCAAATATGATAATGACTATACCAAGAGATCATTGAGAGAGAAATTGACTTTGATCACTTAAAAGATGAATTAATTAACATAAATGATCATTGCAACATTGAAATATTATGATATCAAAAGCATAATAAATTTCTAAATGCGTGAAAGGATGCAATTAAAGTCAATTTAACCAATGCTCAATTAAACAACTCCTCTAATGAAGTGTGTTCAAGATTATGATTATGGAGTCAAGTTGATAATCCAAATAATTTGGAGTGAATGAACGTGACGCCCTTTTTATTCAATGCACTTGTTCGTTAAAAACCCTTTTGTTCAAGAACAAAGTATAAAAACAAAGAGCATTGAAAACCATGTAATGCAGAGATTAAGAAAAATATGAAGGGCAAACCAATCAAAGCATTACATACAGTCAAAAGGTATTTAGAACTTAAGACAAGGAAAGATATCACCTTTCCGAATCCAAAATCGTTGGATTTTGGGTTGTCTTGATTCGTTGTGGCCGGGGGTTGTCCGCTTTGACTGTTGATCCACCTTAGGTCTTTGCCTCGCAATGATCCACTTGTATGATTGATGATGTGGCTCGGACCTTTGGTGGGTTGAGTGAACTTCTTTGACTTGATGTGTCTTTTGATTCCGTTGAGTTCGCTCCGTAGATGAAGTTGCCGAAGAATTCTTCTTTCTCTTTTTCGGGCAATTCTTCACCAAATGTCCTTCAATTCCACATAGGTGACAAGTTCTTGCTTTCAATTTGATTGTGGAACTTGAAGCCTTCACAGTTTGGTTCTTTTTATATCCCAAACCAACCTTGCTTGTTTGACCCAATCCGGACATACTTTCTAGTTTCTTGGAACCGGTTGAAAGCCTTTGTATGTCGGATTTGAGTTCATGAACTTGCTTGGTCAAAGCTTGGTTGGTGACATGAATTTCTTCAAACTGTTTTTCAAGAAAATCAATCTTGTTAATATGGGAATTAACGATCGTTTCCGATTGATTTATCTTTTCTTGGAGGATTTTATTATTATCCAATAAAAGCTCTCGTTCCTCCTCGAGATCATGAAGTTTGATCTTTAAAGCATGATTCTCGTCTTGAACCTCAAGTCGTTGCTTCCTCAACTTCTTGATATGCTTGGCCATCTTCTTTGATTCCGCAAGAAGTTGTTGGTATGCCTCAACGAGTTCTTCTTCGTCCGACTCCTCCTCACTTGATGACTCTCCGCCGGATGTTGATGTTTCATACAAAATCAAAGGAGTAGAGTCAGTGACTAAAGATGATAAACAAATATTAGAAGAGGGAATATGAGAGGCATGAAAGGCAACAACTTTTTCCTCTTTACTTGAGGTCGATTCATCGAACTAGAATCGTCCCAAGTTTTCGCTTGCAAAGCCTTCTTTTTATATGATTTCTTAGAAGGACAATCCGTTGAAATATGGCCGTAGCCTTTGCATCGATAGCATTGGATTTCCCCTTCGAAATCATCTTTTTCTTTTTCTTTAGAAGGTTTTGCAAGCTTTTGAGTTTAGAGGATTTAGAACCCGATGATCCTTTAGATGATTTCGTGAATGAAGATCCATCGGTTCGATTCTTCCAAAATTTCCGACGAAATTTCTTTGTGATCCGCGCCAGTTGTTCTTCAAAATCGGCTAAAGAGATTTCATCGTCGGAACTTGATTCGCTATCTTCTTCCTTTGTTGATTTGAATGCAATACCTGTAAGCTTAGAAGAAGACTTGGAAGAAACTTGATTAGTAGGAAAAGTCATCTCATAAGTTTGCAAAGCACCTACTAATTCCTCTACACTCATCTCATCCGGATGACTAACGGTTTCAATGGCGGTAACCTTTGCCCTAAACCGTTCCGGAAGAGTCCGAAGTATCTTTCTTACAACTTTCGACTCCGGGATCTTTTCTCCTAAATTAGCACATGTATTAATTACATCTTGAAGTCTAGTGTAATAATCTGTAAACAATTCATGCTCTTCCATATGAATAGAGTCAAATTGACTTGTAAGCATCTGGAGCTTTTGAATTTTTACAAGATTAGTACCCTCATGTGTAATTTTGAGAATATCCCAAATTTCCTTCGCGGTTTCACACGCAGAAATTCGTGTGAACTCAGTCGAGGAAAGAGAATTAAATAAAGCGTTCATACCTTTCCCATTGTAAGAAGATCTTTCGAATTCCTCTTTGGACCATCTAGAGCGAGGTTTTGGGGTAGTAGAATTTCCTACTTCCTCAACAGGATGCACCCAACCGTATTCAACGGTTTGCCAAACACGCTCATCAATTGAGATGAGAAAAGCTCTCATCCGCACTTTCCAATAAGCATAATTAGTCCCATCAAAAAGAGGAGGTCTATAAATATTACCACTTTCACCCAACATGATAGATAAACCTAAAACCCGCTCTGATACCAATTGTTGAGTTATTTAGGATCCACAAGGATCTAAATAGGTACTATCAAACACCTAGAGGGGGGGTGAATAGGTGTAATACTTAAAAAACTCAATCTCAGTGCAAAATAAAAACCAATGCGGAAAATAAAAATAGCACACCGAGATATACGTGGAAACTCCAATCCAGGAGAAAAACCACGGGACCAACACGCAATAACAATCCACTAAGAAAAGAAGAATAACAAGGTGATTACCGACTCCACGGACTCAAACCCCTCCTTCAACTTCTTCGGACCTTGCGCTCACCGATTGGATGTCCACGCAATAACAATCCACTAAGAATAGAAGAATAACAAGGTGATTACCGTCTCCACGGATTCAACCCCTCCTTCAACTTCTTCGGACCTTGCGCTCCACCGATTGCACGTCCACTGCACACGTTCGAATCCACGAACGCCACTCGAATCCACGAGCACACGTTTCGAATCCACGAAACGCCTTTAGCACACCGAATCCACGATGCCACGTCGAATCCACGACGCAAATAGCCGATAAAGAATATAGGCTTCGATGGTGATCCTTTGCTTAGATTATCAATGAAGATCCATGGGAAAAATCTCTAAGCAAAGATTAGATCAATTCGACAAAAGATAGATCTTGGAAGAACCGTCGAATTGACCTAAAAGAGGCTATAAAGAAGAACGATAAAAACCTAGCCTCTAGGGTTGCTCTCAAGTGTTTTATAAAATCATAGGTATAGCTCCCACGTTTTTGAGAAACCCTAAATGTCTATTTATAGTTTAGAAACCTTTGGAAAGAGATAAGAATCAAAAACATACCTTATCTGGAAATTTTCAGGACGGCGATCCGGATCGGGATTACTGCGATCCGGATCGTCGTAACAAGATTGACGATTCCAGAAATCCAAGGGTTCGGGATCCGGATCGCAAGGCCCGATCCGGATCGTTCATGAATTTCAGCAACATCCAATGTTCGGGATCCGGATCGGAATGGCCTAGGATCCGGATTGAAATTGCCAATGAACAAGTACCCTTCGGGATCCGGATTGCAAGATCTGATCCGGATCCTGAACATGTCCCATGTCCAGTTTTTGATTTTTATGCAATTAAAAATTCATCCAAGTGTTTCTACACTATAAGAAAGTATTCGGATCACCAAAATTATTTAGTTAAACATACCTGATCCTTTTGAATACTTTCTTCTTGAGATTGATGTAACTGATCCACAATTCTTCATCTTCAATCTTCAAGACTCAAGACATTGAGTGTCAACTTGAGCTCTTGTTGAATCTTCTCTAAGTCTTTGATTGCTGATTGACAATTTGATCCCTTTAAGACTCCGACTCAACTCACTGACTTGACTCACGAAATATGCCAACACCAAAAAGCCGTAACACCTGTTGCCTTCTTATGTTGTATTTGTGTGTATGTTGCCTATCACCCTATTGCCATCTTATGTGCTGTTTGTGTGTATGTTGCCTATCACTCTGTTTCCATCTTATGTGCTCTTTGTGTGTATGCTGCCTATCACCCTATTGCCAACTTAATTGCTGTTTGTGTGTATGCGGCCAATCCTCTGTTGCCATCTTATGTGATGTTTGTGTGTATGCGGCCTATCCCCCTGTTGCTTAAGATATGCTAAACATATCGACGATGATGACGGTTGCCATAAGTATCTGATGGATGGCCTGGATTTACAATCCACTGCACCCCCATACCATTTGGCAATCAATTGAGTCAAATAATTTTAATAAAAACTAAAATGCAACCGGGTGATAGGCAGCATATACACAAACAACACATAAGATGGCAATAGGGTGATAAGCAGCATACCAACAACCAGCACACAAGATGGCAACAGGGTGACAACCAGCACACATTATGGCAACAAGATGGCAACAGGGTGACAACCAGCACACATTATGGGCATACATATACTAGCGGAAAAGTGGCTTTCTCGGATAATTGCTAAAAATATAGACGATGATGACGGTTGCCATAAGTATCAGATGGATGGCATGGATTTACAATCCACTGCACCCTCATACTATTTGGCAATCAATTGAGTCAAATATTTTTTATAAAAACTAAAATGCAACTATTTCCATAAGTATAAATGTATATTTTGGCAATATCAGAGTTCAATTGCCATGTGTGAGGATGCGCTAGTTGCAATAATTGAAATGATTTAATTTACCCATTCAATTAGATAGCACCGATTAATTTGAAATCGACCATTTCATCTTGTATGCTTCACTATTGAACTACCTAAGTAATTCACATTAATTTGTACTTTACTTATTGTTATCATTGTGCCTTCATATACATCATATAACTCTTATTCCAGATGCGTCCCTTCAAGAAACATACAAAGACTCTTGCAAGAAAGAGTGTGGTTTTTGACCCGCTCCCTAATATCCTAGGTTCTCAGGAGGGTAGTACCGGGCAGTGTGCCCAACCTCATACCCGAACTCAAAATTGGTCTGAAAGTATGGACACAATTTTTTTGTCTTTGCTCACTGAAGAGCATACATTGGGGAACTACGTGAATGGGTCGTTCACCAGTGTTGCCTGGGTTCGCATCATTTCTGCATTCAATGCTAGGATCAATTTGCAATTGAGCAAAGAGCAGATCAAGAATTGGCTAAAAGTTTTAAAGCGCACCTTCATGCTTTATAACTGTTTAGCCAACAAGAGTGGATGGGGCTGGGACATATTAACAATATCCTGACTGCCGGTGAATCAATAGGATGCAGTGATAGCGGTAAATTGAACCTATAAGTCACAAAGTTTTTTCTAAAGTCTCGCATACTATACGCATAATTGACATTATACATTCCTTTAATCTTTCTCTAGGAAAATCCAGCATACGAAAAATGTCAAGATAGGCCATTTTCGGCATATAAGGATCTGGCGTTTTTGACAGAAAAAACAACGGCCACTGGCCGATATGGTTTTTCTTCAACTATGCCTGCAACTCAAACTGTTCAAAGTTCATCCTCATCTTCTCCTGGTGAGGATGATACTGTACTTGGGGTAAGAATGCCGGCTTTCAATATCTCACCTACTCCATTTGAAGCAGGATCTTCTGCATCGCCTCAATATGCGAATATCAGGGCGACGCAAACCTCCGACTCCCCAAGCCCTACTCCTGAAATCCCCAATGTCGGAGGTAGTGCTAGTGGTAGCGGTCATAGCTCTGGGGGAAAACGACCATGCTCCCCACAACCCACAAACCCTCCACCCAAAAATACCTAGTCCTTTGGGGGACGGCGGCGCAAACCTGATGCCGGGCTTAGTGTAATCTCTGAGATGGTAGAAATAGGCAGGCAAAAGCTTGAGCTTGCCCGTGAAATTTATCAGAGCGAAAAGACGAACAAACTTTTTATTCCAACCATTCAGGATTGCATGACCCGAGTGTACGCGATGCCAGATATTACTCCAGAAAGAGTGCTTATTGCAGGTGACGCACTGAAAGATCCAAATAATCGTCAACTCTTTATGACCATGACCGACGACTTAGCAGTAATGTGGGCTGACCGACAAGTGGCAATGCAAAATGTAATATACAAGCAATACTTTCCCGGATTGTAGGTTTTGTTTTAAATGTTTATGCCTTTGTTTGTTTCCTCAGACTGTTGCCATCTTATGTATTATGCTAATAAGACAATTCTATTTTATTTGCATGATGTTTGATGTACTTTTTAAATATTGACTTTATTAATAAGAATGCTTGAAGTAGTGTTGTATTCCAACGTCATATGTTGCGATTGTCACTGTTGAATCTATATTGTACTTACAGTATAAATAGGTTATTCGAATTATGGTAATGTGTTTTCCTCCACAATCAATACCATCTTAAGGGACCTTTTAGATGATGAAGACGACATATGGGATGATGTATTTGCGATGTTGGTTCAGCAAGGTTACTTCACATTTAGTCAAACCGTCGAAAATCAACCGTGTCGTACCCGTCCATTTACAGGGCACCAGCTAATATATGATATATTGAATGGCCATCCTGAGCGTGGGTACGACTAGTTTCGAATGCCGACCACGACTTTCATTGCACTGCACGATGAGCTAGTCCGAAAGGCATTGGTACAAAACACACGCAATATAACAATTGAGAAACAGTTAAGAATATTTGCGTAGGACATGGGGTAGCTAATAGGGTAATTGCTGAAATATTTCAACATTCGGGTGAAACTATCAGTCGACATTTCAACAATGTGCTTCGGGCGATTGTGACGTTGAAAGACGATTACATAACACTTCAGGCGAATAATGTTCCGGTGCATTCCCGAATTAGAGATAATGCAAATTTTCACCCATTCAAAGTATGTATCCTTTTATATTAGTGATTTTACTTATATGTCATTTCGATATTTTATTAATTGACTTAGTATGTTTGATGCTTATTAGCAGAATGCAATTAGTGCGATTGATGGGATACATATTCCCACGGTTGTCAGCAAGAGCAAGCAACCAAAATTTTGGAATTGCAAAGGATTTACTTCTCAAAACATGATGACTGTAGTATCCTTTGACCATTACTTTCTATTTGTCTGCACTGGCTGAGAGGGATCAGCAGCTGACATGTGAGTACTCCGATAGGCTTGCGAAAGTGAAGGTTTCACAGTGCCTGAAGGTATATGGTACACCACATTTCTCTTACATTACTTTAATCATGGGAAATATAAAAATTTACATTGTATATATTTCGTAAAATCTATAGGCAAATATTATTTGATAGATTCAGGCTATACAAATACAGAAAAATTTCTTGCACCATATCGAGGGGAGCGTTACCACATTAGCCAATTTGATGGAAACACATGGGGGCGCAGTCATCGAAGTCCGCGCGACCTATATAATCATCGACATGCTCAATTGAGAAATGTGGTGGAGAAAACATTTGGTATTTTAAAGATGCGGTTCAAGATCTTGACTGTTGCAACACCATTTCCATATAAAGTTCAATGTCACATTGCGATGGCATGTTGCGTTCTACACAATTTCATTCGACGACACCAAGGTACAGATGCTATCTTTAACGAAGTGTTAGAGGAACAACCTAGGGAATTTGATGACGAGGAAACGGGTGATTATGTTGGTACTACAGAATCACGCAGAGGCGACGAGTTGCGCACATTTATAACTGACCAGTTATGGAATAGTCGAAGTTAGATATATAATGGATTGTATTATATCGAATTGTATGCTTACAATGGGGTTGTAAAATAGTCTATTATATGTGATTGCATGTAAGAAATGTGAATGTAAAGGACTGTCTAATGTGTGATCGTATGAACCTAATGGACTGAATTTTATGTGATTGAATTTGCTAATTATTATGTTGGCCCTATAATTTGAGAGAAATGTGTGCTGGTTGCACTCCTGTTGCCATTTTGGTGCCATAATGTGTGCTGGTTGTCATCCTGTTGCCCTCTTCTTACCATAATGTGTGCTGGTTGTAGTAATATTGTCATCTTGTTTGAGAGCAATGTGTGCTGGTTGAACTCCCATTGCCATCTTCTTGCCAGAAATGTGTACTGGTTGCACTCCTGTTGCAATCTCCTTGCCATAAAATTTTCTATCATTTTTAAATAGTTTTAAATATTTAATATTTAATTGTAAATATTATTTGAATTTTTTAATATTAATCTAAATTTATTATAAGGTTGATTAATACCATAAATTGATTTAATTTTAAATTATATCATAAAGGACAAAATAGTCAATAAAAATATTTATTTCCTCAATTCTTCTTATTCCTCTATACCCAACCAAACATAATTTTCTCTTATTCCTCTTATTCTTCTTATTCCTCTTATTCCTCTATAATTTACCAAACACAAATTTCTTTATACCCGGTATAACTCTTATACCCAACCTACATTTGTTCCTGCTAATACCATAATTTATACCTATCCCCGGTTTAACCAAAATTTTCTTATCCCCGAACCAAATGGCCCCTAAGAGATTTTGGATTTCAATATTTTAATATTCCTATTCGATGTGATAATACTAGTGCAATCAAGATTTCAAAAAATCCTATTCAACATGGTAGAACTAAACATATTGATTTAAGGCATCACTTTTTATGTGATCATGTAAACAAACAAAATGTGTCTTTAGAATTTGTTGAAACAGATCGGCAATTGGCCGATATTTTTACAAAGCCACTTAATTTTGAAAATTTTGATTGCTTTCGCAGAGAAATAGGAATGTTAGATATTGAGACATTGTAATTGTTGGATTTTTTTTATTCGTTCTCTATTTAGTTTTTTAAATTATATGATTTTCATGTAAATTTTTTTCTTCTCTTCTCATTTTAATTTCTTTTTGAATGATTCCAAATAGGGGGGAGAAGAAAAGGTTACCTCTGTTATTTTTTGAAAGTTTTTTTTTGTTGTGCCTATTTTGAGGGGGAGTTTATTTATTTTTTTTATCACCTTTTCAAATTATTTGTCATCATCAAAAAGAGGGAGATTGTTGGATTTTATCCAATAATAATTTTGATGATAACAAATAAATTTTAAATTTACAATTTTCATTTAGTATTTTCAGGTTTTAATTGGATCTGAAATAACTTAAGCTGAACCGGATTTGATCAAAGGTAAATTATCAATTCAATTGTCAAAATGGTCTGGATAAGATCAAATTGTACCAAATTGGATACAAGTGCCACAACAATACTTTAGAGGACTTCTTCACAATTTTATCGGATTTGAGCCGGTCAACCGAATCATCTTGACAAATCCATCACATGGGTTTGATTTGAGCTTAAGTTAAAATTAGCTATTATTTTTAATATGGTATGAAAGAAGTTTGATATATGGTATAAATTCAAATGTGATTTTATTATGGTACGTTTTCAAAAAGTTTGAAATATGGTATAAATAATTTTTTATAAGTTTGGTATGAATTCAAAATGATTTTACAGTTGTGGTATATTTTCAAATAAACTTTTCAAATTTAGTAAATTTGAAATGTACTTTAAAAATGTGGTATGAATTCAAAATAGTTTTATATTTGTGGTATAATTTCAAATGATCTTTTCAAATTTAGTAACATTTCAAATGAGCTTTGCAAATGTGGAACATATTCAAATAATTCTGGAATCAATTCAAATACATTTACAAATATGATTGAAATTCAAATTAATATGTGATGACCCGGATCTCTGCAGAGCTTTTGCTGTGTAAATTGTGGCTTCTTGAGGCCTATGATATGTGTTGGAGTTGGTTGCGCGCAAATCAGAATTCAGTTTAGGATCCAGCGCGAAATTTGGATTAAGAATACCTGTCCGGATGCCTTCGACAAATTTTAGAAGTGGAATTTGGCAAAACGGACATTGGATTTGGATTCAGCGCACGAAAACGATGAAAATGGACTACTTGTATTTTTTGGAGCCCGACTACCAAACATGAATTTCGAGGCAAGATTGTATTGTTCCAACAGGCCAGGGAAGCGCCGGCGGCAGGGGCGCGGGCAGGCGTGTGCGCGGCGGCGGGCAGCGCGGTCCACGAGTTTTGGCGTGCACCGGGAGTAGACAACGGCGGGTGTGCCACGTGTCGCGCGCTGATTGGGCGGTCAACGCACGCGCGACAGCATCCCGGGCACGGCGCACCGTGGACCCCGCCAGGCCACGTGTCGCCCGCCTATTGGCGGGCGCAGCGACCCGGCTGGGCCGCCGTGAACCGCGGCCCACGGTTCCCGCCGTGGACCGCGTCGCCACGCGGCGCGCCGCGATTGGCGGGCGCGCGTGCACCGGGCGCACGAGGCGCGGATGGGCCACGTGGCGGGCCGAGGTGGTTTCGAGCGCGCACAGTAACGGGCCGGGCCTGGCACTGTAGCAGCCCGATTGCTTTCGGGCGCTCGAATTTTGGGCCCGAAAGCCCAATAGCTTGATTTTTTGGGTTCTTTTTGGAGGGGCCTATAAATAGGCCCCTTTGCTCGGCCTTTTGGCCTTTTTCCCGAGGCCCTCTGAGGTTGAGTGCTTTAGAGAAGTTGTTCCTCTGCTTGTGCTGCATCTCTCGATGGAGTTTCGGAATTTTTGGAGGGCACGACATCGACGGCTTCGGCGATTCGGCGCAGTGTGGGGTTTCTTCATCGGCGGCCCCTTTCCGTCGCGTTTCGGTCCATAAGGTCCCCAGAGCTACCCCGAAGAAATTTATGGACGATTTTCACGGCATCGGTTTCACGAGAGGTAGGCCTTTGATTTCCTTGTTGATCACCTTGCTTTATTTTGAGTTATTGGCACGGTTTACGAGGCATCTTCGAACCCCTTTGTTGCTGATGAATTTCTGGACAGCGGAGGCTTGTCGAATTTTTTATCTCTCCGCTCGGTTATTGGATTTCGACATCTGAGGACTCGATCAACATCTACTCTCCGCGAGGATCGCCGTCGTATTTTTATTGGAATTTTTGAAGGACAATTTGAAGGTGATAATTACGCTTTTTTGGGACTGTTTTGCTGCAGGCTTGGGTTTATGAGGGAGTTAACATACCACGATGTTTTAATTTTATCTTGGCCTACAGGTGTCGGATTGAGGAGTATAAATACTCCATTTGGGGCTACTCGTCGCAAGGATCGCAATGGTGATTTTTCTAGATTTTTCTGAGAACTGGACAGAGGTGAAATTCCTCATTTTCTGTGCTGGTATTGGCAAACAACAAGTGTTGTATTTGGAACTGCTACTGTTGATGCTATGTTTGGTACTTTTTGCAGTGATTCGCAGATTTGGGTATCTTACGGAGAGTTGGGCAGAGAGGAGGTTATTACTGTTGTGGAACGCGCATTTTCCAGGTGGGTTGCTTCGCCTCCAAAATCGGTGGACTATTCATTAATTCTATCATGTAGTAAATCATACATGATTGTTAGATGTGTTAGGAAGCATGTTAGATTTAGAGAGGATGTTCACGCGTTGTAATCATGATCACGTTGATGTATGCTTCCTATCTGTGTTAACTTAAGTACCACTATGGGAACTTGACCTAGCACCCTGTCAGATGTTGCATGTGTAACCAGACCAGTAGAAAACACTCACTTGGGCTAGGTTTATTTATGCTTTAGACATCCACACTTCTTATTCTATTCCTGGACATAGTGTTATCCTCGCCGGAGTAGTGGGTCGAGTGGTCGGAATTTCTCTTAGTGTGGGATGCATGTTACACTTGTGCTTGGGGGCAGAGTGGAGTCTGGTAGATGTAGCTGGTCTTTTATCTGTGGCGGAAACCGTTTGGGTGAACGGTGGTCCCAGGTTGTCTTGTTTCTCTGTTTTATGTGTTGCTACTGTGTTAGTGGCAATAGTATACCAGTGATAGCAGGACCTAGAACCCAGACTGTTTTTGGACACATATAATTTCTGTAAACTAATATTTTCCTTCCCAACTTCGAGCGAGTCGCCGGAGCCTGTTCTTGTTTGATTTGGGTGAAGGCAATAGCCCTTCGAGGTTTGAAACATAAAACTTATTTGAACAGATTTTTATTAAAGAACTAAAATATATTAAATTGGGTTTCTCAGATTAAAATAGTTTTCAGTAATAACTGTCATCTTATTATTACAACTTTCTCACCCGAGAGAGTTTGAGTGATCTTGGTTCTAGGGGCCGTTCATTTTTCGGGACGAAAGCTACGGGGGCCGTGCCTGGAACCTGTTCTTGTTTGATAGGATTGTAGGTGTTGGTCTCCCGGAACTTTCGGACCATAGTTGTTGTCTTCCGCATGTTGTACCGAGGTTGTCGTGTTCCCGAACTGTAAGGGGGTCGAGAACTTCGATAGGAGGAGCCTGGAGTCTGTTCTTGTTTGATTGGGGTTCTATGCGCCGACCTATTGAGGTTTTCGAACCCTTATGGTGTCGGTCCTTTCAGTGTTATCTGTGAGTTTGGTGTTCTGTTGTGGGAGTCGTTGGGTTGACGGTGGTCCCGGCTGTGAGTATTTCCAGCCAGTGAGTTGATAGGTGATGTTAGTTACTGTCGATCTTGTTGATCGTGGATTTGGACTATAGCCTGCATGAGCCATATTGAGCTCGACAGAGATGCGCGGATACTTTCCTCGGTGGGGTCGCGCCCCTCGAGTGCCACTCCAGAGTTGGGCCTGTTACTTTGCTATCGCGACTTGTCGACGCAGTCCCTCTGGCTGGGCCAGTTTTGGCCGTCACGGACGCCCTACGGTAGACCCGTCCTCTTGTGAATGTGCGGCAGTAGGTGGGCGCAGGTTTGACTGGATCCCATGTGGCAGTCAGTGTAGATTGGGTGATTATATTTGAGAGTTAGTAGATGCATCATGTTTCCATCTGTTCCACTTCTTGAGCATTTAGATAGAGGCATAGTAGCTGTAGAGTTAGTTTCCAGCTCCTCTCCTTTCAGTACTGCATTTGTTACTTTATGCCTCTAGTAGACTTAGTGGGCAGACCGTCGGGATTGGTGGCGATACCCACTGAGAACTACTGTGGGATGTAGTTTCCACACCCGCTGTGGTATTTTTCCCCAGGGACCTACTTTCCTGTTGCTGATCAAGGCGAGAGAGTCGCGAGCTAGCTCCCTACCTATCTTTGGAGAGTAGCAGTAGCGGTACCCATTCATTGGAGATCTATTAGTACAGTCAGCAGTTAGTTTATTTGTTTTTACATTTGAGAGACATTTGTATTGTGAGGATCTGACTTGTACTGAGAGCCTGTACACTGATGTATTATTGGGTTTACCTCTCTGTTTAGTTTTTGGGTATTGTATTATGAGAATATTGTATTTGATCTTATTTGGGAGATGAATATTGTATCTTTATTTCCAGTTGTATAGTGATTGGATTTTAGTCTTTCAGTAGTTTACTTTTTAGCTCTGATATCTGTATAGCTATAGTATCATTTCTTTTTGCAGGTTAGACGCTTTATCTATACGGGGTTTCCCATATGGGCTGTGGATCTGTTGGCGGGCCCAGATCACACTTTCGACCCCGAGGCGTGACAGATTAGAGTGGTATCAGAGCCTTGGTTGTAGGTCATTGTGGACTTAGAAACCCTAGGCTTGTGGTTGGACATTAGGATGACTACGTGAGAGTCGTGACTTTTAGCGAGAGTCCTGATTGAGTGTTATACCTCTCCCAAGAGACGGGATGAGTGATTGGCGTGTTTATTCTCCTAAGCGATTATGTTGGCTGCAGACAACATAATGCTGTGGAATGGATGACATGTTTTAGACTTTCACTGGATTGGGTCGAATGGTTGTTATGTCCTAATGTTTGTTATTGTGCAGTGGAATACGATGCTCCTGAGACGTCGTGCAGTAAGGAGGGCACATCCTGCATCTGATGAGTAACCCGAGCAGCGGGAGACAGAGCTATCAGAGCAGAGCGAGACCCAGGAGTTATGGACCCAGATGGCACAGATGTCGGAGGCTGCCCGATGCCAGGAGGAGGCCATGGAACATTTGATGCGCCTGTTGGAGCAGAGAGCACAGCCAGTTGCAGTACCGCCTGAGTGTCCTCCAGCACTTTCTTCCCATGCAGTGGCATCTCCAGCTATACTAGTGGCACCGATTGAGTGAGCAGCCCCTTCTGTCTCGACGAATAGTGCCGAGGCACCGAGGTAGGGTGGATAGCGGATAGTAGATGAGCTTTGGGACATTATCGATCGAGGGAGCCAGTCCTGACAGTCTGATCCACCCCGATTTGTAGGATTGAGCTTGGAGCCATGGGAGGCAGAGTCTTGGATCACAACGATGGAGCGACTCTTTGAGACCCTTTTTATTGAGGAGCGATTCAGGTTCTTTTGGCGACAACTTGTTGGAGCACATTGTCGAGGCTTGGTGGCGCCGAGTGCGACTATCGGTCCGCCTGGGACCTAGCTGCTTACTTGGGCGGAGTTCTGCAGCATTCTTCTTGGAGCTTTCTTCCCCGAAAGTGTCAGATAGAAGCTGGAAGAGGATCTGAGGAACCTCCAACAGGGAGACCGTTTTGTACAGAAGTACATCATGGATTTCAACTGGCTATTGGACTGTGTACTACATGCGGCCAGGGACGAGGCGCATTGGATTTACTTGTTCGAGCGGGGTTTGCGACGAGATATCTATCAGTTTGTTCGGTCACGCAGACTGCAGACTTTTGACGCCTTGTGTTACGGAATTTGAGTTGGCGTATTTCGTGAAAGTATTAAGTCTTGAAGATTGAAGATGAAAGAAGTTTGGATCATATACCTCAATCTCAAGAAAGAAGAATTCAAAAGGATCAGGTATGTTTAACTAAAGTTTTTTGGTGATCCGAATACTTCTTGTAGTGTAGAAACACTTGGAAGAATTTTTAATTGCATAAATATCAAAAACTGGACATGGGACATGTTCAGGATCCGGATCAGACCTTGCAATCCGGATCCCGAAGGGTGTTCGTTCATACAATGGTTCAATCCGGATCGCAGCATCCTTTGATCCGGATCCCGAACACTAGTTTTACCTTTGTACTTGAACGATCCGGATCAGGCTTTGCAATCCGGATCCCGAACGTTGGTGTTTGGTGAAACTGTATGAACGATCCGGATCAGGAACTTCGATCCGGATCCCGAACTATTGTTTTTCTGGAAACCGTCTTTCTTGCTTTGCAATCCGGATCGCAGAAATCCAATCCGGATCGCCGTCCGAAAAATTTCCAGAAAAGGTGTTTTTGATCCTTATCTTCTTCCAATGGTTTCTAACCTATAAATAGGCCCTTTATTCATTTCTAGGGCATCCGAATATAATAGAAAAATACGACCGAAAAGAGAAAAATCCACATATAGAGAAGAAAGGAAATCAATAGATTAATTCTATGTTTCTTCATCTATATTGATTGATTTGATTCTAGGTTTTCCAAACTCAGATTTTGAGTAGAATCAAATCAATGAATACTTAGATGGTATTTCCGATCTATTTCTAATCTAAGTATTCGGCGGATCATCACCACCCAAAAACAACGATTTACCCTAAATCGGCGCGTGGACTCGCGTGGCCTTGTGGATTCAAGGTGCAACCGCTCTCGTGGATTCGGAGCGAGGTACGTTCGTGGATTCGAAGCGTGCTACTGGGTGAAGACCGTGGATTCGGTCGGACGTCGTGGACTCGACGTTGGACGCTGTGGATTCAGCGTTGGGCGCAGATCGTGGATTCGAGAAGCGTCGTGGAGCGAGCGGAGAAGATCTACTAGGAGCGTATGGTAAAAGGTTGAGTCGTCTGTGAGTACGTTATATCACCTTGTACGTGTGTTAATTCTAGTGGATTTCGCCGTGTTATCGGTCCCGTGGTTTTTTACTCCGGTTTGGAGTTTTTCCACGTAAAAATCTTGCGTGTTCATTTATTTTTCCGCATTGGGTTTTATTGCGCAATGATTTTTTGAGTGTTTATTGTTTACACCTATTCACCCCCCTCTAGGTGTTTTTTCCCCTATTTAGATCCATATTAGTATAACCCAACAAGTGGTATCAGAGCGGGAATAGGGTTGTAAACAATGGTTGAAGGTGGAAACATCAATCGACCCCCTTTCTTTGATGGAACAAATTATGCGTACTGGAAAGTACGGATGAAAGCCTTTTTAATTTCCATCGACGAAAGGGTGTGGCAATCAATTGAATTAGGATGGTCTAATCCAACTGAAATTATTTCTGATGTTCGCACCTTAAAACCTAGGTCGAAATGGACCAAGGAAGAGATAGATTCATCTTCTTACAATGGCAAAGGAATTAATGCTCTATTTAATGCTTTGTCACAAACAGAGTTCTCTCGCGTCTCGGCATGTGAGACTGCGAAAGAAATCTGGGATGTTCTTCAAGTTACGCATGAGGGAACTAACCTTGTGAAGATTCAGAAACTGCAAATGCTTACGAGCAAGTTTGACTCTATTTCTATGGCAGAAAATGAATCTTTCACTGACTATTACACACGATTGCAAGACATCGTAAACTCATGTGCTAACTTGGGAGAGAAGATTCCAGAATTTAAAGTTGTAAGAAAGATTTAAGAACTCTTCCTGAACGATTTCGCCCGAAGGTCGCAGCCATTGAAACAATTAAACACCCGGACGAAATGCGTGTAGAAGAATTAGTTGGTGCTTTACAAACTTATGAAATGACATTTCCTACTAACTATTCTTCTGGAAAGGCATCCTCTTCTAAGTCTTCAGGTTATGCATTGAAATCAACAAAGAAGAAGACGCGGATTCATCCTCCTCGGACGATGACGAGAACCTATCTATGGAGGACTTTGAGAAGCAGCTCGCTCTCTTGACAAGGAAGTTTCGCCGCAACTTTCGAAGGGGTAATCCAAGCAAAACTCCATCCTTCGGAAAGTCGAAGAAAGGCAAGGGTTCTTCAAGTTACAAGTCAAGAAAGCAAGAGAACTTCTCAAAGGATAAGAAAAGTTCAGAGGGACAAGTACAGTGCTTCAAATGTCGAGGCTACGGCCACATTGCAACGGAGTGTCCCAACAAGAATCCGGCAAAGAAGAAGGCGATGCAAGTCGTCACTTGGGATGACAACTCAACGTCAAATGAGTCATCCTCAAGTGATGAAGAAGACAACGCGACAGCATTCCACGCGTCCACTTCTTCACCCTTCATGTGCTTAATGGCAAGTACATCCGATTCATTGTCCAACTCCTCCCATGTTGAAAAGAACAACGGACGACGAATCGAGATAATTCTGAAGGTGAAGATTTTGCTCTTGCCTACCATAAGCTTTTGAGGGATTCAAAGAAACTGGCAAAGCAAAACAAGGAGTTTGAGAGGGAGATTGCAGGATCTCGAAGAAGAAGTAAAAGGGCAACTTCTCTCTCAACCGCTCTTGAAGTGGAAAGGGATAATCTAGCCAAAGCAAATGTTTCCCTTCAAGAGTCCAATGAGCTTTTCGAGAAAGAACATGAGAAATTGGTGGACAAAGCGAATTACTTCTTGAAGCTCTACGGCGAGGCTCGACAGGAAAAATGGAAATGACAAAGACCATACTCCAACTAAAGGATGACTTAAAGCGATTTTCTTCTGGAAGGAGTAAGTTGGACAGGCTTCTTGGTCTTGGTCAAACAAATAAGTTCGGCCTCGGATACACTCAAACTGGAGACATTCCAAGTTCGAGTGGGACAGTTTTTGTGCCTCAGTCGGTATCTCCTCCTCCGACACCGGAATTCACGACAAGCAACGACAACAAGCCTACTTCATCCTCTTCGGGATCGTCAAGAACTAAGGTATGTTTTCGTTGTGGCATTTCAGGGCACATAAGGAGAAATTGCAAGATGGGAGCCAAACGCACACCTCAAGCACCTCTTGCAATGACTACCAAAAGGTGATTCCTCAGAAATCAATTGCAAATCAATTGAAGGAAAAGAGCCTTGGTAGTTCACCGCTCAAGACGACATCATCAAGGAGCAGCAATCTTCAACAAGACGCTTTCACCTAGGAGATAACTTCACGACCATTACCGACGCATTCCAAAAAGGTTTGGGTGCGCAAAGGTGAAATTTTCCTTGTCTTGTTACCAATGTTTCCTTGCATGCATATGATAGTTCGTCTTGGTATCTGGATAGCGGGTGTTCCCGTCATATGACCGGTGACAAAAACTGTTTTCAAACATTTGAGAAAATCTCCGGAGGACTTGTTGTTTTCGGAGATGGTCGGTCTTCCAAAATTGTTGGAAAGGGAACGGTAGCTATTCCAGATGGCCCGGTTCTAAATAATGTGTTATTTGTTCATGGCCTTAAGACTAACCTCATAAGCATAAGTCAACTTTGTGATAATGGTTATTCAGTTAATTTTTCATCTGATGAATGTACTGTAACTGACAAGAACCATGCTTTCTTTTTAAAAGGGGTTAGATCAGAAAACAATTGTTATGTAGTTCCTCATAAAATTTCTGAAAAATGTAACCTAGCATCTTTGAAAAATGAAACACTTTGGCATGAAAGGCTAGGTCACATAAACTTTAAGGAACTTGCTAGAATTTCAAACAAAGATGTGGTCAAGGGGGTTCCTAAACTTTCTTTTGAACAAAACATTGTGTGTGGCGGTTGCCAAAAGGGAAAACAGTCTAGGACTGCACACAAGAACTTGAACCACATAGGTACAAAACGGCCTTTGGAACTTTTGCACATGGATTTAATGGGGCCAACTCGTCAACCATCTTTGGGAGGTAAATGGTATATTTTCTTATTGGTTGATGATTTCTCTAGATATACTTGGGTAGCATTTTTAAAAGAGAAAGCTGATACTTTTGATTCTTTTCACGAGATTTGCCATCGTATTATGATTGAAAAGAATGAAAAGATTACTCGTGTTAGAAGTGATAGAGGTGGAGAATTCATAAATTCCAAATTCATTGATTTTTGCACTTCAAATGGCATTAAACATGAATTCTCAGCGCCCTATACACCTCAACAGAATGGTGTAGTCGAGCGCAAAAACAGGGTCGTACAGGAAATGGCACGTGTTATGCTTCATAGCCGGAACCTACCGTTATATTTTTGGGCTGAAGCGGTGAACACTGCTGTCTATGTAATTAATCGAGTGTATTTGCGCCCGGGAACTTTAAATACACCATATGAACTATGGTTTTGTAGAAAACCAAATATCAAATATTTTCGTATCTTTGGGAGTCGATGTTTTATTTTACGTGACCGCGAAAATCTTGGAAAATTTGACTCTCGAAGTGACGAAGGGATTTTCTTGGGTTATTCTACAAACAGTAGAGCATATCGAGTTTTTAACTTAGAATCTAAGACGATCGTAGAATCGATAAATGTTAAAGTAGATGAAGCTTTTCACTTTGCATCTGAAAAATCTACCCTCGATATCTCTCTTGATGATGATACACCTGCTAATGCATCTTCTCATAACAATTCTTTCGATAATAATGATGCATCTAACGGTTCTTCAAGTTTATCTGATGTGCAGGAATCATCTCAAGTACCTCCGACTACTCCATTACCTCAAACGTTACGCATCTCCAAGGATCATCCTGAATCGAACATCATTGGAGATCCACAAGAAGGAGTCAGAACTCGGAGACAATTGGTTTGCGGATTCGCTTGCTACGTATCTTAATCGAACCAAAGAATGTTGATGAAGCTCTTCAGGATGACTACTGGATTGAAGCAATGCAGGAAGAGCTCCATCAATTTGAGCGAAACAAAGTCTGGGAATTAACGAAGCCTCCGAAGCAACACAATGTGATAGGTACCAAATGGATTTTCAAGAACAAGAAAAATGAGGATGGTACTATCATCAGGAACAAGGCAAGACTAGTTGCTCAAGGCTACTCTCAAGTAGAAGGTATAGACTTTGATGAAACCTTCGCCCCTGTAGCTAGACTCGAGTCCATTCGTATCCTATTTGCTATTGCTTGTCATTTTAAAATCAAATTATTTCAAATGGACGTTAAGAGCGCATTTTTAAATGGGTTTTTAAATGAGGAAGTTTATGTGGCTCAACCGAAAGGTTTTGTAGACCATAAACAACCTAACCATGTTTTTCGTTTGAAAAAGGCTCTTTACGGTCTGAAACAAGCACCGCGAGCATGGTACGAAAGGTTGACAAAGCACCTTTTGGAGAAGGGCTATACTCGAGGGGGAGCTGACAGGACTCTCTTTGTGAAGCATTATCAAAACAATTTCATTGTAGCACAAATCTATGTCGATGACATTGTATTTGGCGCAACAAGAGATAATGATGCTTCTAAATTCGCGGAGACCATGGAAAGCGAATTTGAGATGTCCATGATGGGCGAATTGACTTATTTTCTTGGATTACAAGTTAAACAAAATGATGAAGGTATTCACTTGTGTCAATCCAAGTATGCAATGGAGTTGGTCAAGAAATTTGATCTAGAAAATTCTAAGGATTTTCCGACTCCAATGGGAACTAGCCATAAGGGACTTGGAAGTGAATCACATAGTGAGAATGTAGACGAGAAACTGTATCGAAGTATGATTGGAAGTCTACTTTACCTCACGGCTAGTCGCCCGGATATATCCTTTAGTGTTGGGATTTGCGCGAGATATCAATCAGCACCAAAGGAGGTTCACCTGAAAGCGGTGAAACGGATCATCCGATACATCAAAGGAACAATAAATTTCGGAATTTGGTATCCTATGGGAACAAGTTTGGATATTGTTGGATACTCAGATGCCGATTGGGCAGGATCAGTGGATGATCGGAAAAGCACGAGTGGTGCATGCTTCTATCTTGGCCATTGCCTTGTTGCATGGCACAGTAAAAAGCAAAACTGCATAGCACTCTCGACTGCCGAAGCGGAGTACATTTCAGCGGGAAGTTGTTCAACCCAACTGATATGGATGAAAAGCGTGTTGAGCGACTTCCGGATTTCAGCATCTTCGGTAACAATTTTTGTGACAACACTAGTGCTATAAACATTTCGAAAAACCCTGTGTTGCACTCAAGAACAAAACATATTGAACTTAGATATCATTTTCTTAGAGAGCTAGTTGAATCAAATATTCTTCAACTGTCATATATTTCAACTGAGGATCAATTAGCTGATATCTTAACAAAACCTTTGGATCAAAAACGTTTTATTCACTTGCGTAAAGCAATTGGCATGCTTTCCTTGAAATAACCTCTTTTGAAACTTTTGCTTAGGTTAGGTTTTGTTTTTGTTTTGTGTTTTTGTTCTTTATCTATGTTTGTACATAGGACATTAATTGAGCATTGATCATAATTGACTTTAATTGCATCTTTTCACGCATTTAGAAATTTATTATGCTTTTGATATCATAATATTTCAATGTTGCAATGATCATTTATGTTAATTAAGTCATCTTTTAAGTGATCAAAGTCAATTTCTCTCTCAATGATCTCTTGGTATAGTCATTATCTTATTTGATTGCTTAGTCGAGTATGAATGCGAGATCAATTTTTGGTTGAATACCTTATATATTAAATAATTGATAGCCAATTGAGGGGGAGTCAAAGAAAAGTAAAATGCTCAAAAGATGTGGAAAGAGTTACATCCCAATGAGGAGTGTGAAAACTACCACCACATGGAGAAAAAGAAAAAAAAAAAATACCCCATGTATGCAAAGCAAATTTTTGTGTTAAAAATTGATGATGAAATGCATATTGAAATACTTGACTCTGTCAAATTTCAAGGTTGGTATAAGGTGGGATTTTTGATGAAAGATGCTCAAAGAGCCACTCTCTTCAACAGATTGTCTAGATATATTATCTAACTTATCTGGGATTTCAAACATCTATTGATCTTGGTATTTCATTTTCTTTACCAAAATTGATGATTTGATAAAGGCATTACGCATAAGATCAGGTTAGATGTGATTGAAGTTGTTCAACTTTAAGAGTTTTAATTTTCATAAATTTTCGTTTCATTTTTGAGTATTTTTGATAGATTTAGTATAATCTATTTCTTGTTGTATGAAACGATGAGTTTTGTTTAAAGTTGATATGCTAAAGTGCTTACATACTTTTTCTGGATTTTATAGAATTTTTCTGAATTTTTCTGATGAAAAAGTTGGAGCCGATCCGGATCGGACTAAGTTGATCCGGATCCCGAACGCAGGCTTATTCCTGCGGGTGGCCGATCCGGATCAAAATCTCGATCCGGATCACGGCTAGGGTTGTGATAAGAACAAGAGGGTTTTGATTTCTTTTGCTACAATCTTTTGTTCTTAAGCCTCCAGAGTTTCTCTCTCAAGAAATCTTCCATCTTGGAGCTTTCCTAACTCAAGTTCTTCGATTCCAAGTAAGTTTTATTGATCAAAATCTCGGTTTTTCACAGGTTTTCTATATTTTCACCAAAACGTGATGAAATTTCTCTATCTTTTTCGTTTGTGAATGGTTTTTGGTCAAATTTCTTTTGAAATAAGAACTCTGAGTAGATTAGTTTTGATTTTATGCTGGGTTTTCTCAAGATTAACGAATTTTTGGGCTTCGATTTCTGAAAATTCTGTTTTAGGGCATATAAGAGGAATTTTTGAAAATTATGGAATTGATCCACTTTTAAAATTCTTTTTCCAAACTAATTTGATTCTTGGCTTCTCTACATGATTATGATTGTTTGGGTACAATTTTTCAAATTTTTAAAAATTGACGATTTTTCGTGTTCTTGAGTTGTTCCTCACAGGATTTCAATCTTCTTAAAGCGCGCACAGCAATGCAATTCTCAAGGATCATTCTTCTCTTGGTTTCAATGGTACATACTCGAGCTACAAACAAATTAAAAAGAGCCAAGAAACTTCAACGAAAAGGTGAATTTGATCTTATCAGTTGTCACGCCCCGAGTCCGCCAATTTGTACGGTTCGGGCACGCCAACAGACCCGCCAATCAGGTAAAACCTTTTTCTACCTGAAAGGAACGGTAACATCCATAATAACACAACAAGTGTATGCGGAAGCTCAATATCAGAGTACTAAAAATCACTACAAATTTAAATTTTTGCAACAACTAAAGCGGAAATGGAAGCATGCAAGAGTGAACCATAACTTAAATTTATTACACTTTACATCTCTGAACTTGCAAATAAATTTATTACAATTCCTTTACATAAATTCCTCACCATACAATGTTCACTCAAGAAATATATAAAAGGGATACCTCTGCTAGACCCTCTAGGTCTCTATGCTGCTGGGCCCTTGCCCCTGTCGTATGCCTCGCCGTCTGCATCTGAACCATCTCGTCCGCTGTATCCACACCCGAACCTGTGGGGGGGGGGTCACCCAAGGGGTGTGAGAACTCCGACAGAGTTCCCAGTGGGTTCAACCACCGAGAAAAAGTGTCCTACACCACTTGGTCCAATGGAAGCAATAATAATAGTGCTAGGAAACTAAAATCCTCAATATCAAAATGCAGCTATGTAATATAACATATCACTACACTATCTGTGTATAACCATCTACCCAGCACTACTCTGTCTAGCCACACTAGGCTGCTAAGCACCAACTCGGCCACTATGCCGCTGTACACAGGGTCAACTAACCCGGCCACCTTGGCCACTCTATTTTTCTTTATTCTTTAGATTCTGGTGCTTTAGTTCAAGTAAACCCTCAGAAATTTCTTATCCAACGGGCCCCAGCCCGGTAGTCCTGCTACCATAAGATAAGATTTCTAAGGTTGCCGATAACACCCGCAAGTGTTACCCCGTCCTACGGAAGAAGCGTCCCGAACGGGTCTCTACCCGGGAGAGGGATACTGCCCGTACCTCCAACATGGGCTGGCTTCACCGTAGGTCCGCCCGTTTTATCTTTATATTTTCTTTCTTTTCTTTTTACTTTAGTTCTTAGCCTCTTTGCCTTTGAACACTTGCTTTCCTTTCTTATTCGAGCTTATAGCTCCCATTTTGCCTTTGGCAAATCTCTATCTCTTTTCTTTGAGCATTTAGCTCTTTACTTTCACTTTAAGCCTTTCGAAAGTACCTCGTCCGACGGGTCACTGCCCAGGGAGTCCTGCTCCACTTGACGAGTCTCAAATTCGAAGGCGCCATTTACATTCTCTTTATGCTTTTTAGCCACTTTTAGCTTGCTTTTAACTTTGCCTTTTTACAACAATTTATCTCTTATCCTAGGTCTTGCCATCAGGATAATTAGAGAGTCTCCTGGACTCTTAAACATTTCACCTTTATTTCTTTAACTCAAATTGAAGTTAAAGTTATTATCCATTTGCCCATACACCCTATGACCCACTCTAGGGTTATATTATTTAGCTCTTTGACTTTGTGATTACACAAACTTTTCCTTAGAGTTTGACTCTAAGTTGATCACTTTGCTATCAGTTTAATTCTTTAACTTTGTGGCCACATACTCTTTTCTTTGCCGAACTTGGAGTTACATTATCTCTATTTACCTGTTGCACTTTGCATTTAGAGTTATCTTGACTCTAATCCATTTTCTGTGAGTATAAACTCCACTAATTCACCTTAGGTTCTCTTACCTAAGTTTCGTATCATGTTTAACCTAGAGTTCCTTGACTCTATGTTAACTAGTCTATTCTCGACCCACTAACTTACCTTAGGTTTCCTTTACCTAAGTCTTATATCATGCTCATCCTAGAGTCCTTGACTCTATGTTGATCACTCTATCCAATGTCCTTAGGTTATCTCCTAAGATAATGCCACTCATTCAATCCTAGGATACACTCCTAAGTTTGATGCCACTCATTAACCCTGAGTCTAGGTTTTCTCCTAGTCTTACTACCAGCATGTCCTTTTCCTTATGCTTTCACATGATTCCTAGGGCTATACCCTAACATGCTCACCAATAATAAATAATTGATTCCCCTTTTTACGCATGCAATTATTTCCATTTCAGTCATCAATAAAGTTTAACATCTACGCAGGCAATCATTATCCATATTTAGCAATTCAGAAAAATTCACTTTTCTATCTGCATCCTTCTACACATGCAAGTTTATCTCTTATTCTAATAATTAGAAAAGTTTACTTCTCTTCTATATCCATCTACACATGCAAAATTCAATCATAATTACCCAACGCCTCTAACAGGCTACTATCATGCTTCAAGATCAAAAGCAGAGGAAAAAGTGGAGAAGTCACCCATTTTCGGTAGAATCCCCCACCTCGATGTGCTTTCTGGGTTCCCGGAGGAGACAAGTCTAGCTCTTTATGCCTCTGAGGTTTCCCTACATTGTAAGGAAGGAAAAATAAAGCGATTGTTTTCACGTGATTTACTAAATTTAGCAAGACGGTAAGATTAACCCCTTTTGGCAAGAAAAGGGAAAACAATCCATATTAGATCACTTTTCTCAACAAAAAGGCTACTTTTTGATTGGTTTACCGAAATGGGAGAAAAATGATCATCCCATGGCCTATTGCCAAAAAGAAACTTGCTCAACTCGATCCGGGGTCAAAATGCCCTCCAAATTTCGAGGAAAGCTCAATTTGAGCAATTTCTCCCCAATTCATCGATTTTGCATCTTGGTAAGTAGAGAATTGCAATTTTTATATTGGAAGGAAAACATAATGCTCTCAAAATTTGAGAAAAGCTCAATTTGAGCAATCCACCCCCAATTCATCGATTTTGCATTTTGCAAAATCGAGAAATTGAAGTTTTTTTTGCATTGGCGAAAAGAGAAGAGAAGGAGTTTTTTATCTTCCTTCTTTTTCTCTTTCCTTTTCTTTCTTTTCTTTTTTTTTTTTTTTTTGTATTGATCCCCTGCTGCTGGGCAGCAGCATGTATTGCTGCTGCCCAAGCAGCAGCCCCTGCTGCAGCTGCTGCTGCTGGTTGTAGCAGCAGCAGCTGCAGGCAGCCCTGCAGCTGCATGCAGCTGCCAAGGCAGCTGCCAATGCAGCTGCCTGGCAGCTGCCCTGCCCCCTTGTTCCTTTTTTTTTTTTTTTTTTTTTGTTCTTCCAAAATCTGCTGCTGGGCAGCAGCTTGCACAGCTGCTGCCCAGGCAGCAGTGTTTGCAGCTGCTGCTGCTGCTTGTAGCAGCAGCAGCTGCAGTTCCAGCAGGCTGCGCAAGGCAGCATTGCAGCTGCCTTGCGCAGCAGCCATGGCTGCTCAGCTGCTGCTGCTTGCAGCAGCAGCAGCTGAGCAGCAGCATGGTGCAGCTGCTGCTGCATTGAAGCAGCAGCAGCTGCAGCACATGCTGCTGCAGCAGCACCACTCTCTAATTCCTCTCTTTTTTTTTGTTTACTTCACCCTTGCATACTAGAGGAAATGGGAGAGAGAGAGAGAGAGAGAGAGAGAGAGAGAGAGAGAGG
>CM054934.1:9362535-9418863 GCA_029168755.2 Tillandsia fasciculata | reverse complement strand
TTTTCACGAGAGGTAGGCCTTCAATTTCCTTGTTGATCACCTTGCTTTATTTTGAGTTATTGGCACGGTTTACGAGGCATCTTCGAACCCCTTTGTTGCTGGTGAATTTCTGGACAGCGGAGGCTTGTCGGATTTTTATCTCTGCGCTCGGTTATTGGATTTCGACATATGAGGACTCGATCAACATCTACTCTTCGTGAGGATCACCGTCGTATTTTTATTGGAATTTTTGAAGGACAATTTGAAGGTGATAATTAAGCTTTTTTGGGATTATTTTGCTGCAGGCTTGGGTTTATGAGGGAGTTAACATACCGCGATGTTTTATTTTTATCTTGGCCTACAGGTGTCGGATTGAGGAGTATAAATACTCCATTTGGGGTTACTCGTCGCAAGAATCGTAACGGTGATTTTTCTAGATTTTTCTGAGGACTGGACAGAGGTGAAATTCCTCATTTTCTGTGCTGGTTTTGGCAAATCGCAAGTGCTGTATTTGGAACTGCTACTGTTGATGCTATGTGTGGTCCTTTTTGCAGTGATTCGCAGATTTGGGTATCTTACGGAGAGTTGGGCAGAGAGGAGGTTATTACTGTTGTGGAACGAGCATTTTCCATGTAGGTTGCTTCTCCTCCAAAATCGGTGGACTATTCATTAATTCTATCGTGTAGTAAATCATGCATGATTGTTAGATGTGTTAGGAAGCATGTTAGATTTAGAAAGGATGTTCACGCGTTGTAATCATGATCATGTTGATGTATGCTTCCTATCTGTGTTAACTTAAGTACCACTATGGGAACTTGACCTAGCACCCTGTCATATGTTGCATGTGTAACCAGACCAGTAGAAAACACTCACTTGGGCTAGGTTTATTTATGCTTTAGACATCCATACTTTTTATTCTATTTCTGGACATAGTGTTATCCTCACCCGAGTAGTGGGTCGAGTGGTCAGGATTTTTCTTAGTGTGGGATGCATGTTACACTCGTGCTTAGGGGCAGAGTGGAGTCTGGTAGATGTAGCTGGTCTTTTATCTGTGGCGGGAACCGTTTGGGTGAACGGTGGTCCCAGGTTGTCTTGTTTCTCTGTTTTATGTGTTGCTACTGTGTTAGCGGTAATAGTATACCAGTGATAGCAGGACCTAGAACCCAGACTGTTTTTGGACACATATAATTTCTATAAACTAATGTTTTCCTTCCAAACTTCGAGCGGGTCGCCAGAGTCTGTTCTTGTTTGATTTGGGTGAATGCAATAGCCCTTCGAGGTTTGGAAAATAAAACTTATTTAAACAGATTTTTATTAAAGAACTAAAATATATTAAATTGGGTTTCTCAGATTAAAATAGTTTTCAGTAATAACTGTCATCATTTTATTACAACTTCCTCACCCGAGAGAGTTTGGGTGATCTGGGTTCTAGGAGTCGTTACTTTTTCGGGACGAAAGCTATGGGGGCCGTGCCTGAAACCTGTTCTTATTTGATAGGATTGTAGGTGTTGGTCTCCCGAAACTTTCGGACCCTAGTTGGTGTCTTCCGTATGTTGTACCGAGGTTGTCGTGTTCCCGAACTGTAAGGGGGTCGGGAACTTCGATAGGCGGAGCCTGGAGTCTGTTCTTGTTTGATTGGGGTTCTAGGCGCCGACCTATCGGGGTTTCCGAACCCTTATGGTGTCGGTCCTTTCTGTGTTATCTATGAGTTTGGTGTTCTATTGTGGGAGCCATCGGTTTGACGGTGGTCCCGGCTGTGAGTATTTTCAGCCAGTGAGTTGATAGGTGATATTAGTTACTGTCGATCTTGTTGATCGTGGATTTGAACTATAGCCTGCATGAGCCATATTGAGCTCGACAGAGATGCGCGGATACTTTCCTTGGTGGGGTAGCGCACCTCGAGTGCCACTCCGGAGTTGGGCCTATTACTTTGCTATCGCGACTTGTCGACGCAGTCCCTCTGGCTGGGCTAGTTTTGGCAGTCACAGACGCCCTACGGTAGACCCGTCCTCTTGTGAATGTGCGGCAGTCGGTGGGCGCAGGTTTGACTGGACCCCATGTGGCAGTCAGTGTAGATTGGGTAATTATATTTGAGAGTTAGTAGATGCATAATGTTTCCATCTATTCCACTTCTTGAGCATTTAGATAGAGGCATAATAGCTGTAGAGTTATTTTCCAGCTCCTTTCCTTTCAGTACTGCATTTGTTACTTTATGCCTCTAGTAGACTTAGTGGGCAGACCGTCGGGATTGGTGGCGGTACCCACTAAGAACTACTGTGGGATGTAGTTCTCACACCCGCTGTGGTGTTTTTTCCCTAGGACCTACTTTCCTGTTGCTGATCGAGGCGAGGGTGTCGCGAGCTAGATCCCTACCTGTCTTTTGAGAGTAGCAGTAGCGGTACCCCTTCATTGGAGATCTATTAGTACAGTCAGCAGTTGGTTTATTTATTTTTACATTTGAGAGACACTTGTATTGTGAGGATCTGATTTGTACTAAGAGCCTGTACACTAATGTATTATTGGGTTTACCTCCCTGTTTAGTTTTGGGTATTGTATTCTGAGGATATTGTATTTGATCTTATTGGGAGATGGATATTGTATCTTTATTTTCAGTTGTACAGTGATTGGATTTTAGTCTTTCAGTAGTTTACTTTTCAGCTCTGATATCTGTATAGCTATAGTATCATTTCTTTTTGCAGGTTAGACGCTTCGTCTATACGGGGTTTCCCGTATGGGCGGCGGATCTATTGGTGGGCCCGGGTCGTAGTTTCGACCCCGGGGCGTGACATAATATCAATTATCTTTAATCATACTTCTATTCTATTTTTTAAGTGATGGCTCGTGTATTTAAAGGGGGTTTGGTTGTTGTTTGAGACACAACTTGATATCGAGAAAAATTCTCTAAGTTTGAATTGTTATTTTGTAATTGTGAGGTTTATTGAGAGGCTATTGTAAAGTGTGATTGTAAGCGGCTTTGGTCTTGCCCTGTTTAAAAGGCCAAGTGATAGTGATTAAAGCGGTGCCTTGAGGAGAAGTAGGACCAGACTGGAGTAGGCGAAAAGGCAGAACCAGGATAAATCATCTGTGTCATTTGATTTTGCTTCTCTTTCTTTTATTTCTTTTATTTGGTTGTGCAATTCTTATCTTAGATTTAATTTATTTGAGTTTTTATTTTTTCAACTAATTCACCCCCCCCCCCCCCCCCCCCCTCTTAGTTGCCATTTGATCATTCACTTGAGACCCATCCTCATCGATTACATATCAATGCTCTTGGAAGTCCCTTAGTCAACGGGTCGACCAAATTTTGGCTTGACCTTACAAAATCGATAGTAATTATGACGTCTGATATTAATTGTTTTACATAGCTATGTCTTAATCCAATATGTCTTTACTTCCTATTGTATATTTGATTATATGCTCTTGAGAGCGTAGCTTCACTATCACAATGTAGTGATACTGACAGCATTGGTTTTGGCCAAAGTGAAATTTTATATAATAAATTCCTTAGCCATTCCGCCTCCTTACTAGCAGATGCTAGTGCTATAAATTCTGCTGCTATGGTAGAGTCTGTTATACATGTCTATTTCTTGGAACCCCAAGAAATCGCACCTTCACCTAATAAAAATATCCACCCACTTGTGGATGCATGATCCTCTCGATCTGTTATCCAATTGGCATCTGCATAACCTTCTAATACGGTTATATATCCACTATAGAAAATTCCATAGTCTATTATCTTTTTAAGTATTTCAAATTTCTAATAGTCGCTAATCTGGCAACAGGTGCATAAGTATCAAAATACCTTCTTCTTTTTTTTTTGTGTAAACCTTTTGGCAACTAGTCTTGCCTTGAATTTATCTATGGTGCCATTCACTTTCATTTTCTTTTTGAAAATCCATTTACACCCAATGGGGTTACATTTAGGAGGAAGATCAACTATTTTCTATGTTTGGTTGGCCAAGATTGAGTCCATTTCATCATTTATCGCTTATTTCCAAAAAGCGACATCAGAAGATTTCATTGCCTCCTCAAATGTTGTGGGATCTGAATCAATATTTAAACAAATTTGAAAACTTTCTTTAATCATTTATCTACTACCGTCAACCAAAAAAGTATAAAAATTTGGTCCAAATGTTTTAGCATGTCTAACTCTTTTACTTCTTCTAAGTTCTGGGGTTTCAATTTCAGGATTATTTTTCTCATTAGAGGATTCTTTGCTCACAATAAGTTTTTTGGGTCTAGGAATTGAAGCAAATCTATTTTCATCAAATACGACATCTTTAGATTCAAAAACCGTGTTGATTTCAATGAAGTCATAAAGTTCAATCACATAAAATCTGTATGTTTTACTATGTTGGGCATACCCAATAAATATGCACTCAATTTCTCTTTCACCTAGCTTCTTTCTTTTAGGTTCTGGAACCCTCACAATCACTCTATAACCCCAAACTTTTAAATAAATTAAATTAGGCTTTCTTGCCTTGAATAATTCATAAGGAGTTTTATTACTCCTTTTTGTTGGGATTCTATTTAGTAAATGACAAGCTATTAATAAAGCTTCATCCCAAAATTCATAACTTAATCCATAGTTAGAAAGCATAGCATTGACCATTTCCATTAATGTTCTATTTTTTCTTTCTGTAACTCCATTTTGTTGTGGAGTATAAGGTGCAGAGGTCTCATGTACAATACCAATGGACTCAAAGAAAGTTAAATTGTAGTATTCTCCTCTTTTGTCTGATCTTAGGCATTTAACCATTTTTTCACATTTCACCTCAACTTCAGATTTGAAAATTTTAAATTTATCTAGCATTTTATTTTTTGAATGTAAAAGATAAATATAACAATATCTGAAAAAATCATCAATGAATGTAACAAAATATTTCTTTCCACCGATTGTAGGAGAACTATGTAAGTCACGAACATCGCTATGTACCAAATCTAGTAGAGTAGAACATCTATCAATCTTAGGAAACAGTTTTCTAATAATTTTATTAAGCATGCAAGTTTTACATTTTTCCATTTTACTATCAAAATTAAAGACTAATTCTAACTTAGCCATATCATGTAATATTCTATAATTAACATGCCCTAAGTGATTATACCATAAAGAAGAATCAACTATATAGGTTCATTTTATTAATAATATTGAGTTTGAACATGCCCTCATACAAATATCATTTTCCCACAAAAATTCCACCCTTCGACAAAATAAATTTGTCGGCCTCAAATACAAGTTTGAACTCAAATTTATTAAGAAGACTTCCTGAAATAAGGTTCTTCCTAACTTCGGGTACATGATACACATCGTTGAGAGTGAGAGTTTTTCCTAATGTGAACTCGAGTTCCACCTTGCCTTTTCCTTTGATTTGTGCTGTTGAAGAATTGCCCATGTAGAGAACATTTCCATCCTCCAATGCATCGTAGGTTTTGAATAAACTTCTATCCTTGCACACATGCCTTGTGGAACCCAAATCAATCCACCAAGCTCCGTCATCTTCGAGAACGTTAGCCTCGGATATCACAGCCACAAAATTCTTTTTGGAATCCGTGCATTTTCTCTTTTGAGAAACCTACATTCTTTTTTGTAATGGCCCGGTATGATCCGGGACGATCTAAATTCTGGATAAGTTTCAACCATTGAGAATAGGGAGAGGCGGTTACAACTACTCCGGATAAGTCTCAACCATTGAGGATAAGGCGGAGGTGGTTACAACTACTCCGGATAAGTCTCAACCATTGAGGATAAGGCTGAGGCGGTTACAACTACTCCGGATAAGTCTCAATCATTGAGGATAAGGCGGAGGCAGTTACAACTACTTCGGTTAGGATAGGGATCGAGGTAGTTTAATTGGATCGGGTTGTTAAACCAAATTGGATAAAGCCAATTTGGTTAAGAATAAAATTGTTATTGTTTCTTATCTTTTGTAAGCCTAAGGGCTATAAATAGGGGTCTATTGGCTCTTGTAAAGGCATTCCCAGTTAGAGAGTAAAAATAGAAAACTCTTCCACCTACAAATATATTCTTCGTCTTCTTTTTCTCTCATCCGGGTTTCAGATATCCATCGGGGAGGCGCTGCGACATTGCCTCCTCCTCCGACGGATCAAGTGGTATCAGAGCGCCAGATCCTGGCGTATGGTGCGAACCAGAAGCGTCTACAAAACTACCAGCGAACAACTCTCCGTCCTCGACATCTTCCGCAGGCCATCGACGAGGAAAACGAAGAGCCCGCCTACCATGTCCGCAGACGAGCAGATAGCGACAACGGCCGACCTTGCCGCCAAAGTTGCGACGTTGTCTGATGACATGAAGACCGTCTTAGATTGGATCAAGGCCCAATCTGCAGCACCATCGGCAATACCGGTGGAGAAGAGCGGTCGACTCTCAGGAACTCCTCCAAAGGCGCATGTGACGCCGATGAAGGGCGCTGCCGAGGGTACCTCGGGTGCGCGAGACGATGACGACTCTGATGATGACGGAAGCATTGCTCCGTCGCTTGCAGAAGGAAGGTCACAACCGTTCAAGGTTGAGGCCAAGATCTAGATCCCCAACTACGAAGGCACTGTCGACGCTGAAAAATTGGACGCCTGGCTCGACCAACTGGAGACGTACTTCGACCTCTACAACTATAGTAGCGCGAACAAGGTAATTTTCGCAAAACTAAAACTTGTAGGTCATGCATTGACTTGGTGGAAGGCCATTCTCCAAACTTCCACCAATGAGGATTTTACCTGGAGTCAGTTTAAACGATTGATCCGCCAAGAATTCTACCCTATGGGGTATGAAGAAGAGAGATGGAAGCGCTGGCATGTCCTGCGCCAAAGGCGCGACCAGACTGTGCAGGACTACACCACCGACTTCCGGCGCCAAGCATTGGTGCTTGGCATCTCCCTTGACGATCCACAGATTTTTCGCAAATTCACTGCCGACCTACAGGAGCGTATCAATGATGAGCTCCGCCTCTTCGATGTTCGTGATATTGCCTCGGCAAGCCAAACAGCCATGGCGATCGAGCGGAAGAATAAATTGTCTCGCGGGGAGAAGCCATCTAGGGAGTCTGCCGAGGGCTTCAAAAAGGCCAAAAAGAAGGGCTCTAAAAAGAAGGGCCCCTCTGATCCTGATTTGTACTGTGATCATTGTAAAATCACAGGACATGTCAAGGATCAATGTTGGAAGCTTCATCCAGAGTTGAGACCGAAGAAGAAGGACGATCGTGGCAGACGCATAACAGCAACGACAACAACGATGGCAGCATCGACAAGTGATGCTCTTACCTTAATCGGACGGATTGATCAAGCGGACACTAGTTTGTCTCTGATGGCTATGCCGAAGGAGACAAGCCTGTTCCCATCAAATCCGACTGATAAGAGAGAGGAGTTGTTCACTTTCCGAGTTCAAGTCAAGAATGAGGTGATCGATGCTATTATCGATCCCGGCAGCCAAAAGAACTTGATCTCAGAGAACCTAGTTCAAAAACTGGGTTTGTCGACTACACCCCACCCACACCCATATCCATTGGGGTGGATCAACAGCAATATCGAGATGAAGATCGATCGCTAGTGCAAGGTGAAGTTTGCAGTGACTGGCATCTATATCGATGAAATGGTGTGCGAGGTTGTGCCGCTGAACATTTGCAACATCATCTTCGGCAGTCCCTACCTATGGGACCGCGACGCTATCTTCTTCTGTCGTCCTTAGCAATATCAATTCATTAAGGATGGACAAAAATTTTTGTTCACCACAGAGCCACTGTCAACAACAACAACTGTAGACCTGGTAACCGCTTGCCAGGCCAAGAGGATGATCAATGCCTGTCAAAAGTTTGCCTTACTGGTCATTCGGCCAGTTGAATCGGAGGAGGCAAACAGCAAGGTATTGAGCCTAGCATGCAAAGAGAGAACGGATGACGTCGCCAGGCTGATAGGCGAGCATCAGGATCTGTTCCAAGAAGTCCAGGGACTGCCACCAAAGCGAACCGTGGAACATGAGATCCAATTGATCAGCGACGCTCCGTTACCGAATCTCGGCATGTACCGAAACTCGGTAATGGAGAATGAGGAGATAAAGCGACAGGTGACCGAGTTACTCGAGAGTGGTGCTATCAAACCGAGTAGCTCCCCCTGTGGCTCCCCGATCGTGTTGGTGCCAAAGAAAGATGGCGGGCGGCGAATGTGTATCGACTACTGCGCCCTCAACAAAATCACCATCAAGAATCGGTACCCCTTGCCGCGGATCGATGATCTCTTGGACCAATTGAAGCATGCTCACTACTTCACCAAACTGGACCTGAAGTCAGGCTATCATCAGGTTCGAGTCCGAGAGGATGACACTTGGAAGAACGCATTCAAGACACGACAAGGCCTGTTTGAATGGCTCGTCATGCCGTTCAGCCTTTGCAATGCACCGGCCACCTTTATGCGGCTGATGAACGACGTTCTACGCCCCTTTCTTGATGACTTCGTTATCGACTACCTTGACGACATCCTCATTTACAGTCCATCGTGGGAGGAGCATCTGGCCTATGTCGAGAAGATTTTCATACTGCTCAAGGAACACCAGCTCCGTTTAAACCCTAAAAAGTGTGAGTTTGGCAAGCAAAGCCTGGTGTACCTCGGGTTCGTGGTTGGCGGCGGCGAGCTTCAGATCGACCCAGACAAGGTCAGGGCCATCAAGGAGTGGCCTCGGCCCAAAAATGTAACGGAAGTACGGAGCTTCATGGGCGCTTGTCAATATGTCCGAAAGTTTATCCGGCATTTTTCTGTCCTAGCTGCCCCTCTGCATGCACTAACAAAAGCCAACCAAAAATTTGAATGGAGTTCGAAACATGGACACATTTCGACTTTTGCAACGGAAGATATGCGAGGCGCCGGTCCTTGCCCTACCAAATCTGCAACGACCTTTCGAGTTGGAGGCGGACGCGTCGGGATATGCTATGGGGGCTGTCTTGATGCAAGACGGTCGGCCTGTGGCATACTACTCCGAGATGTTTCAAGGAGCTCAAAAGAACTACCCGACTTACGACAAGGAACTCTTGGCACTACACCAGGCAGTAAAGCATTGGCGAATCTACCTCCTAGGCAAGGAGACAGTGGTGCACACAGACCACCGCCCACTATAATATCTCCAAACGCAATCCAAATTGCTACAGGCGCGGCACATGAAGTGGATGACGTACTTACAGCAGTTCAATCTGGTGATCAAGTACAAGAAAGGTGCTCACAACAAGCTGGCTGATATGCTATCACGACCACCGGTGGCAGCACTTTGCTTGACGACATTAATGCAGATTCAGCCAAATTTTCATGACTATGCCAGTTTGTATGCAGAAGACTCAGATTTTCGAGTGGCGTTGGTCGACATCGAAGCAGGACAACCTACCGAGTTTGCCTTGCAAGAAGGTCTACTGTACAAAGGTGCACTACAATGTGTGCCTAGAGATGGTAATCGAGCACGGTGGATCCGAGAAGCCCATACCTCAAAAGTGGCAGGTCACTTTGGGGTGAACAAAACCTTGCAGAATCTCCAGCGCTATGTCTATTTGGCCTCACATGCAAAACGATGTGGCACGATTTGTGAAGGGATGCGTTTTGTTCTGCACATCCAAACCCGCTAATCGAAAGGTGGGCCTCTACACTCCCCTTCTGGTGCCGACTCGTCCTTGGGAAAGTATCTCCATGGACTTCTTAGGAGGCCTTCCGAGGACCCGACGAGGACACAACTATCTTTATGTGGTGGTCGATCGGTTCTCCAAAATGATAGCACTTGTGCCGTGCAAGAAGACAATCACCGGCGAGGAAACAGCTCGGCTGTTCTTCCAACACATTTGGACACATTTTGGGCTACCAAGCTTGATTGTATCTGACCGTGACAGTCGTTTTCTAAGCAACTTTTGGCGGTCCTTGTGGTCCATGATGGACACAAAGCTACAACGGAGTACGGCTTTCCATCCTCAAACCGATGGGCAAACAGAAGTGGTCAACCGGACAGTTGTACATCTGCTGCGAGGATATAACGCTTGACATCCCAAGACTTGGGACGAGAGCCTTCCATACCTGCAGTTCGCCTTCAATCGAGCTATACACAGTTCCACTGGCAAATCTCCTTTTGAGGTGTGCTTAGGTTACTTACCCCCCAGCCCTTTCGACTTGTCGTTCACGGTCGAGCAACCGCGGACCACCAAGGAAGAAGGTGAAATAGCGAAGGCACAGCGGTTCTTAGAGAGTATTCAGAAAGTGCATAGCGAAGTGGAACGACAGCTGCAAAAATCTCAGCAGAAGTATAAAGAACGACATGACCGACATCGGGTGAAAGGCGACTTCCAAGAGGGTGATCTAGTCTGGCTCCATCTCAGCAAAGAGCGCTTGAAAGGCGAGGGTAAGAAGCTTAAGCCCATCCGTTATGGACCTTTCAAGATCGTGCGCAAGATTGGTGAGAATGCGTGTCAACTAGAGCTGCCCGTATACATGAACATGTATTCGATCGTCAATATCGAAAATCTAAAGTCTTTCGAGCCGTCAATGCTAGACGATGAGCCCGGAGAAGTACTGCCACCCATGGAGGATCTCGTGGTAGAACGTGAAGAGCAACTAGCTGATGATACTATTCTGGAACGCAAGGTCACAACGACACGCAAAGGTGAACGTGAAGCCTTCCGTATTGGACGGAAAGGTCAAAAGCCAAGTGCCGCTAAGTGGTTCACAAGGGAAGCTGGAGAAACCCAATTTCCTCGCTTGCAGTTCTAGATCGAGCAGGTGCTGGTTCCTCTCAAAATTTGGGGAGCCATGATCCGGGACGATCTAAATTCTGGATAAGTTTCAACCATTGAGAATAGGGAGATGCGGTTACAACTACTCCGGATAAGTCTCAACCATTGAGGATAAGGCGGAGGCGGTTACAACTACTCCGGATAAGTCTCAACCATTGAGGATAAGGCTGAGGCGGTTACAACTACTCCAGATAAGTCTCAATCATTGAGGATAAGGCGGAGGCAGTTACAACTACTTCGGTTAGGATAGGGATCGAGGTAGTTTAATTGGATCGGGTTGTTAAACCAAATTAGATAAAGCCAATTTGGTTAAGAATAAAATTGTTATTGTTTCTTATCTTTTGTAAGCCTAAGGACTATAAATAGGGGTCTATTGGCTCTTGTAAAGGCATTCCCAGTTAGAGAGTAAAAATAGAAAACTTTTTCACCTACAAATATATTCTTCGTCTTCTTTTTCTCTCATCCGGGTTTCAGATATCCATCGGGGAAGCGCTGTGACATTGCCTCCTCCTCCGACGGATCAGCCCGGTATACCACAATGAAAGCATGCACCTTCTTTTTCTTATATGTCGTGTTGTGGTTAATCGGATGCTTGACTCTCTTTCGGTTTTCTTTCGTGGGTTGACGGGTCTTGTTATACTCGTCCTCCATCACATGAACTTTGTTACGGAATTTGAGTTGGCGTATTTCGTGAAAGTATTAAGTCTTGAAGATTGAAGATGAAAGAAGTTTGGATCATATACCTCAATCTCAAGAAAGAAGAATTCAAAAGGATCAGGTATGTTTAACTAAAGATTTTTGGTGATCCGAATACTTCTTGTAGTGTAGAAACACTTGGAAGAATTTTTTTATTGCATAAAAATCAAAAACTGGACATGGGACATGTTCAGGATCCGGATCAGACTGTCCAATCCGGATCCCGAAGGGTACTTGTTCATTGGCAAATCCAATCCGGATCATAGGCCATTTTCGATCCGGATCCCGAACATGGGATTTTGGTGAATTGTATGAACGATCCGGATCGGACTTGCGATCCGGATCCCGAACCCTTGGTTTTCTGGAAATGTCTTTCACGCTACGACGATCCGGATCGCAGTAAATCCGATCCGGATCGCCGTCCTGAAAATTTCCAGAAAAGGTTAGTTTTTGATCCTTATCTTCTTCCAATGGTTTCTAACCTATAAATAGACCCTATGATTCATTTTTAGGGTATCGAAAAAATAAACGAAAAATACGACCGAAAAGAAAAATCCACATATAGAGAAGAAAGGAAATCAATAGATTTAATTCTATGTTTCTTCATCTATATTGATTGATTTGATTCTAGGTTTTCCAAACTCAGATTTTGAGTAGAATCAAATCAATGAATACTTAGATGGTATTTCCGATCTATTTCTAATCTAAGTATTCGGCGGATCATCACCACCCAAAAACAACGATTTACCCTAAATCGGCGCGTGGACTCGCGTGGCCTTGTGGATTCAAGGTGCAACCGCTCTCGTGGATTCGGAGCGAGGTACGTTCGTGGATTCGAAGCGTGCTACTGGGTGAAGACCGTGGATTCGGTCGGACGTCGTGGACTCGACGTTGGACGCTGTGGATTCGGCGTTGGGCGCGGATCGTGGATTCGAGAAGCGTCGTGGAGCGAGCGGAGAAGATCTACTAGGAGCGTATGGTAAAAGGTTGAGTCGTCTGTGAGTACGTTATATCACCTTGTACGTGTGTTAATTCTAGTGGATTTCACCGTGTTATCGGTCCCGTGGTTTTTTACTCCGGTTTGGAGTTTTTCCACGTAAAAATCTTGCATGTTCATTTATATTTCCGCATTGGGTTTTTTTGCGCAATGATTTTTTGAGTGTTTATTGTTTACACCTATTCACCCCCCTCTAGGTGTTTTTTTCCCCTATTTAGATCCATTACATACAACCCAACAAGTGGCATTTTGAGCATCTTGCTCATTTCTTGCATCTTGCATACGATATTATTCTTCTATGTGAAGATGGTTGGCCAAATCTTTAGGTGTAATTTCTTCTTTTCTATGCTTAAGAGTTTTCTTAAAGTCTTTCCATGATGGAGGAAGTTTATCGATAATTGAAGCCACAACAATACATTCATCCATATTCATATTATGTTGAGTAAATTGATTGAGAATATGTTGAATTTCATGCAACTGATCAAGAACAGATCTACTATCACCATTTTATAGTTATTAAGTTTGCTAACAAGAAACTTATTACTTGTGACATCCTCGGATTTGTATTTTTCTTCAAGATCTTCTCATAGTTCTTTAGCTGTTTTCATATTTTGGTAGACGTCAAAAAGTGCATCTGACATACCATTTAGTATGTTGCCTCGGCATATATTATCTTCATTCTATTTTTGTCTTGTGCGAGTTTGTGCAATAGGCTCATCATCATTTTCTTTTGGTTTTGGAGTAGTAAGGACGTAAGCAACTTTGAGAGTCGACAAAAGAAAAAATAATTTCTTCTACCAATGCCTAAAGTCCATGCCATCGAATCTTTCTAGTCTCATAAAGTTTGTTGCCATTTCCCTTAGAGTAGCAGTTGACATCTTCAGAAATAAGCCTTAAGATTGTTGGAGCAAAATTTGTAAAAAGTGTATATGAAGTAGAAAGATGAAAGGCTTCAAGGCGTGTAGCAAAGTCACTCTTCTTAAGACTTAATCCGTCCCCACCGTTTGATCAATCTGGTGTGCACTAGGTCAACGAATAGCCTCTCAGGATACAATAAAGTATAAACCCCAATTGCGTTTGCACACATGAAATTGGGCCTTTGAGCACTCACTTGATTAAGTTGTCAAAGAGAAACAGAATAAGAAACAACAAAAAAATTATTATAAATGGAGACTTCAACTCTTTTCAACTGTTGTCCTTTAGTAGTCAACGCTAAGGATTTATATAGACTACGAACAGGTGCTTAAGTGACTTTTCATTTTGATTTATTTGATCAAATTCATTGAATGTAAGAATAAATTCCGACGAACATATTCACGAAGAGACATACTATAAAGTTGTGTCTTTTCATGCCTAACCCTTTCACTAAAGGTCATATTCTTTCACTAAGGATCACATCCATTCACATTCATTTACTAAAAGTCACACCCTTTGATTAAAGTCACATCTCTTTACCAAGAGTCACATCCTTTGATTAGAATCACATCTCTTTTCTAAGAGATGCATCCATTCACTAAGAGTTATATCCATTCACCAAAAAGCCAAAAGACAAATCAACAATATTATTTTAAAAATTTCATAACAGACCCTACCTACACGTCGATTCGAGCGGTGAGGCATTTGAGAGAGGGGGGCATCGGATAAGGAGAGACATCAAAGAAGAAGAGATAGAGGAGGAGATAAGATCAAGAGAAATAAAGCAATTACACCTTTAATGTAGATTATCTCGGTAGATAGGAAGCTAGGGCATAGAGATGAACGATAAGTTCTCATTATGACAACTAACCTCATCAACACCGTCAGATCAGCCTCTACAATAGATTGGTAGATCTCTGTCAAAATGGTAGAACAAATCGAGGCCACTAGATCGACCGAAGGGCATCAGAGTGAGAAAAGAATGAGGAAGTAGGAGAAGAAAGAGAGAGGAGAGTAGAGAGATGCACTGAAGAAGGAGAGAGATAAAGGAAGTGTAGAGTTATTTAGGATCCACAAGGATCTAAATAGGTACTATCAAACACCTAGAGGGGGGTGAATAGGTGTAATATTATAAAAACCAATCTCAGTGCAAAAATAAAAAACAATGCGGAAAATAAAAATCAACACACCGAGATTTACGTGGAAACTCCAATCCAGGAGAAAAACCACGGGACCAACACGCAATAACAATCCACTAAGAATAGAAGAATAACAAGGTGATTACCGACTCCACGGACTCAACCCCTCCTTCAGCTTCTTCGGACCTTGCGCTGACCGGTTGGATATCCACGCAATAACAATCCACAAGAAAAGAAGAATAACAAGGTAATTACCGTCTCCACGGATTTAACCCCTCCTTCAACTTCTTCGGACCTTGCGCTCCACCGATTGCACGTCCACTGCACACGTTCGAATCCACGAACGCCACTCGAATCCACGAGCACACGTTTCGAATCCACGAAACGCCTTCAACACACCGAATCCACGATGCCACGTCGAATCCACGACGCAAACTCAGCCGGTAAGAATATTGGCTTCGATGGTGATCCTTTGCTTAGATTATCAATGAAGATCCATGGGAAAAAATCTCTAAGCAAAGATTAGATCAATTCGACAAAAGATATGTTCTTGAAAGAACCATCGAATTGACCTAAAAGAGGCTATAAAGAAGAACGATAAAAACCTAGCCTCTAGGGTTGCTCTCAAGTGTTTTATAAAATGATCGGTATGCTCCCCCGTTTTTGAGAAACCCTAAATGTCTATTTATAGTTTAGAAACCTTTGGAAAGAGATAAGAATCAAAAACATACCTTATCTGGAAATTTTCAGGACGGCGATCCGGATCGGATTACTGCGATCCGGATCGTCGTAACAAGATTGACGATTCCAGAAATCCAAGGGTTCGGGATCCGGATCGCAAGGCCCGATCCGGATCGTTCATGAATTTCAGCAACATCCAATGTTCGGGATCCGGATCGGAATGGCTTGGATCCGGATTGAAATTGCCAATGAACAATACCCTTCGGGATCCGGATTGGAAGATCTGATCCGGATCCTGAACATGTCCCATGTCCAGTTTTTGATTTTTATGCAATTAAAAATTCATCCAAGTGTTTCTACACTATAAGAAAGTATTCGGATCACCAAAATTATTTAGTTAAACATACCTGATCCTTTTGAATACTTTCTTCTTGAGATTGATGTAACTGATCCACAATTCTTCATCTTCAATCTTCAAGACTCAAGACATTGAGTGTCAACTTGAGCTCTTGTTGAATCTTCTCTAAGTCTTTGATTGCTGATTGACAATTTGATCCCTTTAAGACTCCGACTCAACTCACTGACTTGACTCACGAAATATGCCAACACCAAAAAGCCGTAACAGGAAGATAGGGAAAAGACAGATAGACACATAGGGAGGAGAAAGAGAGATAGTAGAGAGAGCCATTAGAGAGGAATAGGGAGAGGGAGAGAGGGAAGCGATAAGACCGAGAAGGTGCATAGGAGAAGAGAGAGAAAGGGAAGTGGATAGGGAGAAGAGAGATAGATAGTAAAGAGAGCCATCGGAGAGGGAGAGAAAGAGAAGCGATAAAATCGAGAGGGCGCATAGAAAGGAGAGAGAGAGAGAGAGAAAGAGAGAGAGAGTGTGTGTGTATGTGTGTCACGTTCCGAGAGCAATTTTAAAGCGGAAACAATCAAATTTGGAAGTTTATATATATATATATATGTATGTATATATATATATATGTATATATATATATATATATATATATGTATGTATATATATATAATATATATATATATATATATATATATATATGTATGTATATATATATATATATATATATATATATATATATGTATATATATATATATATATATATATATATATATATATATATATATATATATATATATATATATATATATATATACATATATATATATATATATATATATATATATATATATATATATATATATGTACATATATATATATATATATATATATATATATATATATATATATATATATATACATATATATTATATATATATATATATATATATATATATATATATATATATATATATATATATACATATATATATATATATGTACATATATATATATATATATATATGTATATATATATATATATATATATGTACATATATATATATATATATGTATATATATATATATATAATATATATATGTATATATATATATATATATATATATATATATATATATATATACATATATATATATATACATATATATATATATATATATATATATACATATATAAATATATATATACATATATATATATATATATATATATATATATATATAAAAGATAACCCGCTCTGGCACGTGCACAGACCCGCCACATATACAAAATCTTTTTGTCCAAACGGACAGAGTCTCTCCTATATATGCATGGCATCGCATTTACATATACGTCGACCACATTTCATTCATATACTCAAAGTGTGAATATTTAATAAAACCATTTATGTCATTCATACGAAAACAAAGCTCACCTGGCGCATCATAAGTTGAAAGAATAAATCCAGAAGGTTTAAAAACAGTGCCCACACGACACTCAGTTTGTGATGACCTGGATTTCTGCAGAGCTGTGGTGGAGTTATTGGTGGCTTCTGGGAGCCTGTTTTGTGTGTTGGAGGTGTTTGTGCACAAATTGGACATAAGTGGCGGACTTCGGGCTTAAATGGATCACGTGGGTGATCAGTGGATTCTGTCGGATCTTCGGAAGTGGTTTCGCGCGAAATGAATATTAAAATTGGGCTCAACGCGAAGTTTGGACAAAAGAACGTCTTTCCGGGTGCCTTTGGCAATTTTTAGAGTTGGAATTTGGCAAAACGAACGTCAAATTCGGATTCAGCGCGCGAAAACGGTTAAAATGGACTACCTACTTGACATTTTGCGCAACCGGTTACTGTTCATGCCGGAACAGTGATTCCGGCCGCCGGCGGCGAGCGGCGGCGGCGACGGGCAGCGGCGGAGCGCGGCGGATGGGCTCGGGCAGGCGGCGGAGCGGCCGCGGGCAGCGCGCGGGTGCGCGGGCAGGTGCGCGGTCCACGGGCCGGCGTGCGCCGGAGACGGGACACGTGGCATCGCGTGGTTGGGTCGGTTCAGTGGACGCGGTTCATGGAGTGGTGCGGTCGGTGCATGGACCGGGGTGGCCACGTGGCGGCCCAGGATTGGCTGGTCTTCGTGCACGCGGTGCACGCTGAGCCGCGGGTCTGCGGCCGTACGCATGTGGGCGGCGCACCGTGTTACGGCTTTTTGGTGTTGGCACATTTCGTGAGTCAAGTCAGTAAGTTGAGTCGGAGTCTTAAAGGGATCAATTTGTCATATCAGCCTTCGAAGACTCGTTGAAGATTCAACATGAGCCCAAGTCAACTCTCAGGTATGATTAAATATAGCTCATGGTGATTAATGTTCATTTATAATCATTGGAAACAGAAAATTAATGAAAACCGGTTTAGACTTGGTTTTAGGAACTTGGTTTTAACTTATAACTTGTTTTAAGTTTGGACTCCGGTACTGGGTTTGTTTTGGATAAAGTTTATCTTGGAAAAATCAGTTTTTACATTGCGTACCGGAACCACACTTGAAGTTCCTCTAACCCGACACAGAATTTTCTGTAAATTGCATTGCGTACCGGAACACGGACTCGCGTACCGGAACACAATAGAAAAATCTGTGTTTTGCACCATTGCGTACCGGAACACGATATTTGGTACCGGTACACAATGCCCTCTCGGGAAAAGTTTCCTAAACCGACTCTAATATGTTTCCAAGGGCTATAAATAGACATTTAGGGTTTCTCAAGAACGGGGGTTCAATACCGATCAATTTATAAAACACTTGAGAGCAACCCTAGAGGCTAGGTTTTTATCGTTCTTCTTTATAGCCTCTTTTAGGTCAATTCGACGGTTCTTCCAAGATCTTTCTTTTGTCGAATTGATCTAATCTTTGCTTAGAGATTTTTCCCATGGATCTTCATTGATAATCTAAGCAAAGGATCACCATCGAAGCCAATATTCTTACCGGCTGAGTTTGCGTCGTGGATTCGACGTGGCACCGTGGATTCGGTGTGTTGAAGGCGTTTCGTGGATTCGAAACGTGTGCTCGTGGATTCGAGTGGCGTTCGTGGATTCGAACGTGTGCAGTGGACGTGCAAACGGTGGAGCGCAAGGTCCGAAGAAATTGAAGGAGGGGTTGAATCCGTGGAGACGGTAATCACCTTGTTATTCTTCGTTTCTTAGTGGATTGTTATTGCGTGGACATCCAACCGGTCAGCGCAAGGTCCGAAGAACTTGAAGGAGGGGTCGAGTCCGTGGAGTCGGTAATCACCTTGTTATTCTTCAATTCTTAGTGGATTGTTATTGCGTGTTGGTCCCGTGGTTTTTCTCCTGGATTGGAGTTTCCACGTAAATCTCGGTGTGTTGATTTTTATTTTCCGCATTATTTTTTATTTTTGCACTGAGATTGGTTTTTATAATATTACACCTATTCACCCCCCTCTAGGTGTTTGATAGTACCTATTTAGATCCTTGTGGATCCTAAATAACTCTACAATTGGTATCAGAGCGGGTTTTAGGTTTATCTATCATGATGGGTGAAAGTGGTAATATTTTTAGACCTCCTCTTTTTGATGGGACCAATTATGCATATTGGAAAATGCGGATGAGAGCTTTTCTCATCTCTATTGATGAGCGGGTATGGCAAACCGTTGAATACGGTTGGGTGCATCCGGTTGAGGAAGTAGGAAATTCTACTACCCCAAAACCTCGCTCTAGATGGTCTAAAGAGGAAATCGAAAGATCTTCTTACAATGGGAAAGGTATGAACGCTTTATATAATTCTCTTTCCTCGACTGAGTTTACAAGAATTTCCGCGTGTGAAACCGCGAAGGAAATTTGGGATATTCTCAAAATTACACATGAGGGTACTAATCTTGTAAAAATTCAAAAGCTCCAGATGCTTACAAGTCAATTTGACTCTATTCATATGGAAGAGCATGAATTGTTTACAGATTATTACACTAGACTTCAAGATGTAATTAATACATGTGCTAATTTAGGAGAAAAGATCCCGGAGTCGAAAATTGTAAGAAAGATACTTCGGACTCTTCCGGAACGGTTTAGGGCAAAGGTTACCGCCATTGAAACCGTTAGTCATCCGGATGAGATGAGTGTAGAGGAATTAGTAGGTGCTTTGCAAACTTATGAGATGACTTTTCCTACTAATCAAAATTCTTCCAAGTCTTCTTCTAAGCTTACAGGTATTGCATTCAAATCAACAAAGGAAGAAGATGACGAATCGAGTTCCGACGATGAAATCTCTTTTGCCGATTTTGAAGAACAACTGGCGCGGATCACAAAGAAATTTCGTCGGAAATTTTGGAAGAATCGAACCGATGGATCTTCATCCACGAAACCATCTAAAGGATCATCGGGTTCTAAATCCTCTAAACTCAAAGGCGTTGCAAAACCTTCTAAAGAAAAAGAAAAAGATGATTTCGAAGGGGAAATCCGATGCTATCGATGCAGAGGCTACGGCCATATTTCAACGGATTGTCCTTCTAAGAAATCATACAAAAAGAAGGCTTTGCAAGCAAATACTTGGGACGATTCTAGTTACGATGAATCGACCTCAAGTGAAGAGGAAAAAGAAAAAATTGTTGCTTCTCATGCCTCTCAAATTCCCTCTTCTAAATTGTGCTTATCATCTTTAGTCACTGACTCTATTCCTTTGATTTTGCATGAAACATCAACATCCGGAGGAGAGTCATCAAGTGAGGGGGAGTCGGACGAAGAAGAACTCATTGAGGCATACCAACAACTTCTTGCGGAATCAAAGAAGATGGCCAAACTTAACAAGAAGTTGAGGAAGCAACGACAAGAAGTTCAAGACGAGAATCAAGCTTTAAAGATCAAACTTCATGATCTCGAGGAGGAACATGGACGGGTTTTAGACAACAATAGAATCCTCCAAGAAAAGCTAAACCAATCGGAGACAAACGCTAAATCATATATGGACAAGATTGGTTTTCTTGAAAAGCAGTTTGAAGAAATTCATGTCACCAACCAAGCTTTGACCAAGCAAGTTCATCAACTTAAATCCGACATACAAAGGCTTTCAACCGGTTCCAAGAAACTTAATTGTATGTCCGGATTAGGTCAAGCAAGCAAGGTTGGTTTGGGATTTAAAAAGGACCAAACTGCACATGCTTCAAGTTCCACAATAAAATCGAAAGGAAGGACATGTCACCTTTGTGGACTTGAAGGACATTTGGTGAAGAATTGCCCGAAAAAGAGAAAGAAGAATTCTTCGGCAACTTCATCTACGGAGCGGACTCAAAGGATTCAAAAGACACATCAAGTCAAAGGAGTTCACTCAACCCACCAAAGGTCCGAGCCGCAACATCAATCTTTCAAGTGGATCACTGCACGGCAAAGACCTAAGGTGGACCAACAGTCAAAGCTACCAACCCCCGGGCACAACGAATCAAGACAACCCAAAATCCAGCGATTTTGGATTCGGAAAGGTGATATCTTTCCTTGTCTTAAGTTCTAAATAGCTTATGACTGTGTGTAATGCTTTGATTGGTTTTCCCTTCATATTTTTCTTAATCTCTGCATTACATGTTTTTCGATGCTCTTTGTTTTTATACTTTGTTCTTGAACAAAAGGGTTTCTAACGAACAAGTGCATTGAATAAAAAGGGGCTTCACGTTCATTCACTCCAAATTAAATTTTTCTTGGATTATCAACTTGACTCCATATTCATAATCTTGAAGACACTTCATTTAAAGGAGTTGTTTAATTGAGCATTGGCTAAATTGACTTTAATTGCATCCTTTCACGCATTTAGAAATTTATTATGCTTTTGATATCATAATATTTCAATGTTGCAATGATCATTTATGTTAATTAATTCATCTTTTAAGTGATCAAAGTCAATTTCTCTCTCAATGATCTCTTGGTATAGTCATTATCATATTTGATTGCTTAGTCGAGTATGAATGCGAGATCAATCTTTGGTTGAATACCTTATATATTAAATAATTGATAGCCAATTGAGGGGGAGTCAATGAAATGTAAATATGCTCAAAAGATGTGGAAAGAGTTACATCCCAATGAGGAGTGTGAAAACTACCACCACATGGAGGAAAAGAAAAAGAAAAAGATACTCCATGAATGCAAAGCAAATTTTTGTTTCAAAAATGTTGATGAAATGCATAATGAAATACTTGACTCAGTCATATTTCATGGTTGGTATAAGGTGGGATTTTTGTTAAAAGATGCTCGAAGAGCCACTCCTTCAACAGATTGTCTAGATATATTATCTAACTTATCTGGGATTTCAAACATCTATTGATCTTTGTATTTCATTTTCTTTACCAAAATTGATGATTTGATAAAGGCATTACTCATAAGATCAGGTTAGATGTAATTGAAAGTGTTCAACTTTAAGAGTTTTAATTTCCATAAATTTTCGTTTCATTTTTGAGTATTTTTGATAGATTTGGTATAATCTATTTCTTGTTGCATGAAACGATGACTTTTGTTTAAAGTTGATACGCTAAAGTGCTTACATACTCTTTCTGATTATTATTTTTCTAAATTATTCTAATGAAAGAAATTTGGATTGAATGACATCTATGCAAATTCTTTGTTCTTCAAAGCACTTAAATGGTTTTCTTGATGGAATACAAATCGGTATTTGAAAAGATTTCAAAATTTGGATTTGTTTCAAGAAATTTTTGCTTTTTGGCTCTGTTGTTCCGGTACCTGCTTTTTAGTACCTGAAAATCCAATCCGGATTAGAAAATCCAATCCGGATCCCGAATGTGAATTTTTCTGGTTTTTCACTGGCGTACCGGTACTACTCTTTTAGTACCGGAACTACTTTGCGGATCCGGATTACCCCCTGTTTTACAATCCGGAACCCGAACGAAGGTTTTTCGGTTTTTACACTACGTACCGGTACGCGACTCCTTGTACCGGTACGCGGACTGGAATTCTTTATATTCCGAAACAACAATGTTTTTATTTCATCTCTCCCACTTCAAAACCCTCCCTCTCTCTCTCTAAAACATCTCTAAGGGGTTTTTCTTCAAGATCAAGTGATTTGTTGCACTCATTTGTAAGTTTCTACTTAGATCTTGGTTTCTCTAACTTCAAAACCCTAGTTTTTAGGTTTTGATGTTTTATTTTGGTTTTTTTTGAGTTGATCCTTACTCCAAATGAAATCTCTTGCTTAAATCACTCTTAATTCATGCTTAGAACATATTTGGTTGCTTTCTATCGATTAGATTCATGTTTCCATGCTTATTTGCTTGAATCTAACATTTTCATGTGTTCTTAACATAGAAAAAATTGAGAATTAGGGCTTTTTGATGTAAATGAATTTTGAATGATGAATCATCACTTGTGACATGTTTAGAATGTTTCTTAGACATGTTTAAGCCTTTCTATAAGATCAAATCATAGTGCATTGTGTTCTTTGTAGGAAATGGCATGTTCATGGCTTCTTGCACTAGTGATCTTAATGGCCACTGGAAGTGGACGTGGTCGTGGTTCTGGAAAGAAGAAGGCTACCAAACGATCACGCAACGAGGATTCAACTAGCTCAGATTCTGAAAATTCCTCAGAATATGAAGAAGAAACAGTTCAAGGAAAGGGAAAAGCACCTATGGCTCCACGGAAAAAGAAGGGTGCGGATTCTCCTCCGCGTAGAAGTACCGGTGGACCGGTAATACGCGACCGCTCTCAACGGAGATCTAATGTTGATGAAAGTGAACCGCATGTGAGTGCAAAACGCCGTGCTAGATTTGCAAACCGCACATGCATTGGAGAGCGACACGTGAACTTTAATGAGCTATGTCGTGAGGTGCCAGACTTTGCAAGGATTTTGGAACGAAGCCATATTCGGCCACTTGGCAGCGTTCAACCTAAGATGGGTTTTTGTGTGGAGATCATCAGGGAATTCTACATGCAAGGTAACATACTTCAAAAAGACCATGACACCGGGGCCTTCGTCTTTGAAACAACAGTTAGAGGCGTCAAGTTTGACATTACTCCAGCAGTAATTGGTGCAAACCTTGGATTAGCTGTTGACACTACTGGTCTTTATTATACTGATGGAAACTTCCTACATGATACCCATTGGGATATGGTTGTGGACTCTATTTGCAAGACAGGGACGCACACGAACAGATCATATGTTGAATCAAAGGACCTAAAACCAGAGTATCATATTTTGTCCTTAATCGTATGCTACAACCTATTGCCCACACTGGGGACCAAAAGGATTCGATGGGATCGATTGTTACTTCTCTTTCTCCTTGGTCACCCGGAAAGTGCAAATGGAATTAACACCAACATTCCATTTCTCATTTGGCAGCAGATGGTGCATGTCATTGAAGGATCTAGACAACGTGACCTTCTACCGTATCCGATCTTGATTACGCGTATTCTGGAAGATCACGGAGTGGACATTACTTGTGCCAAATATGATTATGGCTTGGGGGCAATTGATGGAATCACTTTAGCCAAGTCAATTAGCACTTTGAAGACTTTTGGGCATACAAAAGCCTATGCAAGTGAAGCGACAGTGAGTGCACCACCTCGTCAAGAATCTCCTGAACCAGATGAGGTTGTAACTCTTCAAACCCTGCATCGGGATGTTCGTTCACTAAAGAAAAGGATGGAGCAAAGGATGGAGCGAGGCTTCAAGAAACTTGAGGATAGCTTAAAGAAAATCTTCGATATCCTTGGATGCAAACATGATGATGTGGTCACTGGAGCAACTGCACCGAGTACATCTCACGGACCTACATCACATGAGGACGATGAAGATTCAGATCAGGATGAGTGATCTCTTTACCTTCTTGTTTTTGCTTTTTAGTTTCTTTTCACTTTGTGTTGAACAAGAACTCTAATGGGCATGTAACTAAGAACTTATCCTTCTAGTATGTTCTCTTTTTGTTTCTATTAACTGTTTGACAATTTGTGACAAAAAGGGGGAGAACGGAAATGATCGTAGGGGGAGAACACGATCACAAAGGGGGAGAACATGGAGAACATGTTGGAGATGCTCAAAATAGGGGGAGACATTGAAAGAGCCGAAAAACAAAAGAACCAAAAGGAAGACGGATCAAATGTAGGATTTTAATTTCTAACGACTAACATTTGATTTTGTTTGGAGTTTTGTTTTGCAGGAATTACATCACTTTAAGACTCCAAGTCCTAAGTCATAGAGTTTGTTCTAGGACTGTTTGGTTCAAATGTATTTTGTATTTATTGGATCTTTCACGCAAAGAAAATCAATGTTCTGGTGATGACATTGAATTTCGATCTTTTGGTTTAAGATGAGTGACTTGAGAGTTTTTATGTATTTTTGGGTTTTGTCACGAAATTGCCAAAGGGGGAGATTGTTACGGCTTTTTGGTGTTGGCACATTTCGTGAGTCAAGTCAGTAAGTTGAGTCGGAGTCTTAAAGGGATCAATTTGTCAAATCAGCCTTCGAAGACTCGTTGAAGATTCAACATGAGCCCAAGTCAACTCTCAGGTATGATTAAATATAGCTCATGGTGATTAAAGTTCATTTATAATCATTGGAAACAGAAAATTAATGAAAACCGGTTTAGACTTGGTTTTAGGAACTTGGTTTTAACTTATAACTTGTTTTAAGTTTGGACTCCGGTACTGGGTTTGTTTTGGATAAAGTTTATCTTGGAAAAATCAGTTTTTACATTGCGTACCGGAACCACACTTGAAGTTCCTCTAACCCGACACAGAATTTTCTGTAAATTGCATTGCGTACCGGAACACGGACTCGCGTACCGGAACACAATAGAAAAATCTGTGTTTTGCACCATTGCGTACCGGAACACGATATTTGGTACCGGTACACAATGCCCTCTCGGGAAAAGTTTCCTAAACCGACTCTAATATGTTTCCAAGGGCTATAAATAGACATTTAGGGTTTCTCAAGAACGGGGGTTCAATACCGATCAATTTATAAAACACTTGAGAGCAACCCTAGAGGCTAGGTTTTTATCGTTCTTCTTTATAGCCTCTTTTAGGTCAATTCGACGGTTCTTCCAAGATCTATCTTTTGTCGAATTGATCTAATCTTTGCTTAGAGATTTTTTCCATGGATCTTCATTGATAATCTAAGCAAAGGATCACCATCGAAGCCAATATTCTTACCGGCTGAGTTTGCGTCGTGGATTCGACGTGGCACCGTGGATTCGGTGTGTTGAAGGCGTTTCGTGGATTCGAAACGTGTGCTCGTGGATTCGAGTGGCGTTCGTGGATTCGAACGTGTGCAGTGGACGTGCAAACGGTGGAGCGCAAGGTCCGAAGAAATTGAAGGAGGGGTTGAATCCGTGGAGACGGTAATCACCTTGTTATTCTTCGTTTCTTAGTGGATTGTTATTGCGTGGACATCCAACCGGTCAGCGCAAGGTCCGAAGAACTTGAAGGAGGGGTCGAGTCCGTGGAGTCGGTAATCACCTTGTTATTCTTCAATTCTTAGTGGATTGTTATTGCGTGTTGGTCCCGTGGTTTTTCTCCTGGATTGGAGTTTCCACGTAAATCTCGGTGTGTTGATTTTTATTTTCCGCATTATTTTTTATTTTTGCACTGAGATTGGTTTTTATAATATTACACCTATTCACCCCCCTCTAGGTGTTTGATAGTACCTATTTAGATCCTTGTGGATCCTAAATAACTCTACACACCGGCCGACCGGCGCCGTGTCGGGCGGGGCGGCGCACGCGGCGACACGTGTCGCCGCACCATAGGCGGGCTGTAGTAACCATGATTTTAAAATCCAGAATTCAGGTTTAAATAATTTCCAGAATTATTAGTGGATCAATAGTGGCCCAGGAATGTCGACTCTTGATCGGGGCCTGATCTGGAAAATCCGAGATCACCATTGCAATCGTCTCGTCGAAACATAGAAGTTTCATGTTCATATGTTTTCGATCCGACGGTCGGATCTTCCAGAAATCAGAAATCAAAAAGCGGGCCCCGCGACTTAAAGTGAATAGTAACCCTCGAATTTTAATCCCTCGAGATCACTAATGGCCGAACCACTATTCAGAGTTTTAACATAGGAGTATGAGTAATGGATTCTAGCTATTTTTGACGTTTTGAGCGCAATGGCACTGACGGATTTCGCGTTTGGCGACCCGGGTGCATCGAAGTGCGTGCAACGCACCAAAAATCGCCGAACTTTATGGAACAACTTTTAATCCGAGCGTCAAACGAACCAAACAAATACGCTACCTGACAGGTCTCGACGAGCCGGACGTCATGGCGAAGTCCGTTTCGCGAAACGACGACCGGATTGCCTCAAAAAGCGTGAAAATTCCTAAAAATGGACTAATTTCTAATAGGAACCTAATATTTTATGTAAGGGCTTGTAACCATGAGGGGTTGGTGCAATTTGCACCCACTGTGGAGACCTCGGAGCTTTAGGCATGGTGTGAAAGGGGTTTGGGATAATTTGCTAAAGAATCTAGCATTTAAAGAGAGGTGGCCTTTGGTCTCTCCTTGGAGCAAATCCGAGGAGTCATGTGGGATTCTAAGCATCATCCTGGTCCCGAGATGCTCCCAAACCAACCTTTGGGTGCTGGAATTGGAGGTGGCTATCACCATTAAGAAGGAACCCGAGAAAGAGAGTGAGAGGAGAAGTTGGAACAAACTCAAGCAAGGTGGGGTTTTGGGAGTGCCTGGAAGTTCCTCTGGTGTCTGTGATCCTTGCTGGAGCAAGCCGTGGCCGCGCGTGGAGAGGGGACCAAGAACCGGCTTCATCCTTTCTTCCCCGAGCTCGGCCAAGGTAAGGAACTTAAAACATGATTTTCCTGCACCCGAGACCTTTAACAGTGGACCTATTAGGTCCTTAGGATGCTCCATGCACAAGGCCGAGCCCCCATGCATGTCGGTTGGCCGGCGGGAACAAGATCTCGCCGGAAACCTAGATATGCTCCTCCTTGAGAGAACTCGGCAACCGCTGGGCATAAACGCACCAAAATTGGTGTGCAGGGACTGTAGAACATGTAGATCCAATCTGCAAAGTTTGAGAAATTGTTGTCGAGACGTTTGGGAGAAAATTTTTGCCCTAGCTTTTCGGGTTATTGCATGGTTGGCCGGACTTTCTTTTCCGGTGCCGGCGGGCTTCCCCGGCGCCGGCCATCAACCCAGAAAGTTTGCTGGGACCATTTGGAATCCAACCGTGCAGTTGCATGGCCCCCATACACGCCAGAGGTGGCTCGGCCATGGTTGAACCCGAGAGTGAACGAAGATGGTCGCCGGCGCTCCGGCCAACTCCGGCCGGGGCGGGGCTGTTCGGGAAGCTTCTTATGGACCCAAGGAATCTACTATGCAAGTCTAAGAGCTTCTTGTTGGCTCTGTGGAAATCCGCCATTAGAGGGGGAGTGAGCTCCAAAATAGAGCTTTGCTCCGCCGCCGCCGCACCTCGAGGCCAGCCACATGCATGGAAAGGTTCAGTGAGGTGAATGGCACCTACTGGTGCTTTTAGTTGAGCCCCAGAACCCTCTGTTCAATGGTCACGAAAATCAAGGTGTAGGCCATCATCTTCTTCCTCGAGTTCGGCCATTCGAGGGGTTCTCGAGTTGCTCCAAGTAAGGGGAAATGTTCCAATTTTCCAGGGGATCAAATTGATCCATCTTGGGAAGCCCCAGACCTTTTATTTACAGAGAACCCAATTCGAGATGGTTTGTGTGAGTGTGCTGTGAAGTGTGCACACTAGGTGCTTGAGAAAATGCCTCAATAAACTTGGAAGTGAAATCTAACAAAACTTTAAATACAAAAGTTGCTCCAAATAGTCCCCTGAGCTCTGTGCTCACTTCAGATCAAAGTGATTATGTGTGGATTGAAGTTTGGAGCATTGTGAACTGGTAGGTGTGCTTGACCTTGGTTCTGCTTGAACCAGCACCCCGGGCCCCAACCAGGGTGAGCACAGAGGTCCTGGCAGTGCCCAGATCAACTTTGATATACAAAATTTTCCTGTTTGAAGTTTAAATTAACAAGTTATAGTTTAATCATCCTTTTAAAGAAATGTTGGAATAAAACCTTGTTCTAGGCTGTTTGCGAAGCCGCGATAGTGTGTCCTAGGCTAATTTGGGGTCACTGGACGCGATGCTCGCGTTAGAGTTACTGTTTGAAGCCCCGAAGAAATAAAATGACATTAAGGCTATGTTAGTACATATTTTATGGGCCAAATTTTGCCCCGGGACCCGTGCTGCCACAAATGGGTGAGCACGGTGTCCAGCAAGACATAAGTAACCTGCTGGAAGTGACGGAATGTTAAAATGATTTTCCAGTTAAAAGAACGGGCAAAAACAGTGCCCAAATTGGCACTAAAAGTGAAAATTTAAAAACCCTAGGGGTCTAGATGTAAAAGTCACATCATATACTGGTTAGTAAACTATTTTATTGGTTCCTAAGCTTTTCGTTAGGAATCCAGCGGCTCCCGTTGAGAGGAAATTGGAATTCGGTTCGAAAATCGGCAAAATCGTCGGTTTCTCGGTATCCGGGTGACAATCGCGCAATTCGAGGAATTGCGGCGGTTTCACCAGGTCGACTGTTGAGTCCCAGTAGAATCTGGTTGAGCCAGCGACCCTGTTAGACAGCCCGAGTCTCCCGAAAATCCAAATGGGAATTCCCGGGAGGGGCGATTTGGTAATTTCACCAAATAATAAATACAAGTTGAATTGGACCAATAGATTGTCAAATGTGGATGATAGGAAGCTAGAAAAGGTTAAGCCAAAAGATAACCAGGTTTTTAAATGGGAATTTACAAGTGTTAGATTAACAGTTAAGTTAAAAGAGTTAACAAAATTCTGAGCAATATATATATTTGATTCAGGTGTTCCAGTAGCTCTGATCTTTAAGTAAGTTCCAGATACGATTAGCCGCCTGCGTTATATCAGCTGGGTTATCTTCGGTCCGGGTTTTATCAGTTCGGCCCTCTGGGGTGCGATACTGGTTGGACCCCTGTTTTTGGTAGCTTAACTTAATCTCTTTGAGCCTGCTTTTCTTTGATTTCATTATACCTGCTATCTGCCTGATCTATGCCTGTTATCTGTTCTATTCTGCCTTACATGATTGTTCATAGCACCTCTAGCATTTATACTTTTACTTGGACATTTCCATGGTTGATGAGTGAGCCTGTTTGTCTGGTCGATCAAATGATACACTGCTGAGCACATAGATTTGTTTAACTGATGTTTTTACCGAGCTTCGTAGGGTCGCCGGAGTCTGTTCTTGTTTGATAGGACAAAGGCAATTGCTCTACGAGGTTTGGAAACCCAAGCTTCGTAGTGTCGCCTGAGTCTGTTCTTGTTTGATAGGACGAGGGCAATGCTTTTCGGGGTTTGGACTTTTTAAAACAGTTTTCTTAAAAATATGTGTTTAAGTTTTGTATCATTTGGTTGGTTTGTGTGATTGAGTTGAGTTTATTTGTGAGCTTATGATTAGCTGAGATTTGCCTTGATTTGCATATGAGTTGAGATTTATTGTTTAGTTGCTGATTATTCCTGCATGAGAGTTGAGATTCAGTTGATCTTGTCATTGCATCCCAGTGGGGATTTCCCGGCTTGTAGCCGATTACCCGGTCAGTGGACCGCCAGTTTGAGCATTTGCATATGATTCGCCCGCACCGTTGTTCTTCACGTACACTAGCGGACCGATCACCCGTAGCGGTGTACTTTATGTCACGCCCCCGGGGGTTTTGAGTCATGTGAAGCGGAAAAAACGTGTCTATTTTTTTTTTTCTTTTTAATAAGGAAACATAATCTTCAACCCCGGTGCGTGCCAGACCGCCACATACGCAAATTCACTCTGTCCACGGACAGAGTCTCCTTTGCATATGCACGGCGTCTTCTTTACAACATGTCATTCAATCACAAATATTATGCATCAATTCCCAACCAACAACCATACCGTAGACGTTCACCATCAATTATAGCAAGTTAATTAAGCGGCATCACTGTTTGGAAAGGATAAAGCCCAGAGTTGAAAACCCGTGCCCACACGGCACTTCATTTTGAGAAAACATTTTCGCAATCCTTTAACTCATCATGAAAACATGCCGCACATAAGAACACTACTAAAAGTATCATACTATAACCTACACCTCATCCACAGAGCTAATACAAGTTCACAACTAAGCCATCCACAAGCAAAATAAAGATTCATGCATAAGGAAATGAGTTGGAGTCAAAAGAATCAAGATAACCAAGTGTCCGACTACGGTCCTCACTACGCAGTCCCACCGTCACCCCGGCTGACGCACCTAATAGCAGTACCTGTCACGGAGTGGGTAACGTCAGTGACAAACAAAGTAGATGTCTAATAGTAACAAGAAGGGAAAACAAACCGAATACACCGAGTACCCCGTAACCTTTCGTTAAACCCCCGTGCATATTTTAAGCTGGGCACCAGTCCCAGAGTACCTGTCGGGGTGACTAAAGTCCCCCCTCGTGCACAAACACCTTTTGATGCTTTAACCACTTCACGGGGCTAGTGCGGCCCCTATAGCAGCCGTGAAGAGGTCCTCACGGCTCCCACTCCTTTGTGAGGCACACGGGTCAAAAAGACCACTTTTCCGGAAAAGTACACCATGCGGTGGCCCGGTCCGCCAGTGTACGTGCAGCATCCGTCACCGGATTGCCAAAATTAGCGTGTAGTGAGCACCGCGACCGCAGCCGCTTAAATTGTCAGATAAAATATCTTTAATCGAAAGGTTAGCTTACCATCTACTTTGTTAGGTAAATTAAAGAATACTTTAATGGCGATAAATGCACTTACTGCACTTGTTGCACTTATGGCAACTCTACCCACCTGGTTGGAGAGAAGACGGGTCACCCGAGCCCTTTGCACTCCCCGCTGCGTCACCTAACCCATGCCTTGAACGCCGTCACCGTCCGTCGGAGCCGCGCATGGCGGGGCTCCGCCGGACGGCGTCCTCACAGCACCCAGCGCGGCGTTCGCGCGTGTGCTATATAAAGTCCGCACGGACACTAAGGTCAGAAAATATACTAACATATCGCAATAGAAAAATACCCCACATTATTATTTACAAAGTCCGGCACCGTCCCGCTGTCCGGCGGGGCACCCATGCCTTGAACGGCCGTCACCGTCCGTCGGAGCCGCGCATGGCGGGGCTCCGCGGACGGCGTCCTCACAGCACCCAGCGCGGCGTTCGCGCGGTGCTCGTGCGGACACGGGTCCGCGCGGCGCGCGCCACGGGCCCGCGCGGCGCCCGCGCGGCACGCCGCGCAAAACCGCTAACGGAAACCCACAAAACTCATTCCTCAATCGATAGCCCACTCGGGGCATCAAAGGTTAAACTAGGAAGGCCCCGACGGCAAAAACGATGAGAAAAGAGTCCCGACGGCGCGCCCCCGACAATTTCGTCGAGGCGCGGGGCGTCGGCGAAAACGGCACCCAACATAATAAAAATAGTGACCAAGAAGGTCCCAGGTGGCCATGACAAGAAAGCCACGGAAATAACGATCCCAACGGCGAAAACGGCACTCAAAACGGTGGAAAAACAGGCAAAAACGGAGCAAAAGAACTCCGGGCTGTCGGATGGTGCACGGGGGCAACCATGGACCGGGTTCACGTCAACCGGCGGCGGCGGCATGCGCCGGGTGCACGCAAAAAGCGTGCACCGCGCACTTTGGGCCGGGCCAGTGCACGACCCGGGCGTGCACCGGGCTCACGGCCCTGGGTCGCGGCGCCAGCACCGGGTGCACACTGTGCGGTGGACCGCGCTCATGCGGGCCGGGCCGGCGCACGCGGCTGTGCACCGGGTTCGCGCCCGCAGGCGGCCGAGCCGTGCGCCGGGTGCACGCTTCGGCGTGCACCGCCGGCCGTGGGTTTGCACAGTAAACCCTAATTCCGTTATTTTTCCGCCGTTTTTGCTCCCGTTTCGCGATTTCTTCTCCGTTTTCGCTCCCATGCGACTCCGGCGAAGACCCCGTGACCATGGTAACGACGGCGGCGGCCTCCCGTTAAAAAAATGGCGGCGGCGGCCTCCCGTTAACCCACAATGTTCCGACGAAGTCGCCCCAAAAATTCCCGAAAAATTCTCGGTAATTCTAACGGCTAAACCGACAACCGACGACGACAACCAAAACGTCGATCGGAGGTCCGTCAAAAAGAAACCGATTAAAAACCATCGGTTAAATTTGATAAAAAAAACACCGATCACCCCCAATCAAGAACAAGAAAGACACGGATCAAAACCCGACGAAAATCCGCGATGTACGACCTTACAAGAACACGAAAAACCCCCGATTAAATTCTACGAAAGGATCTACAACCACTAACCTCCCTTAATCGGAAAATAAAGAACCGATCTTTGTCCTCGCGTCGTCGGAGATCCGGATCCGCTCCCGTAGACGATGGCGTCTCGTTCTCCGATCTCCGGCACGTAAAACGGGCGATCGGGTTCCTCCGCTTCTTCCTTCTTTTCTTCCGATTAGGGTTTCGCCCTTCTTCTTTCCTTTCTTTTCTCTCCGCTCTTACGGCTAGGGTTTAGAATTCTCTTTTCTTACGGCTAGGGTTTAGAATTCTCTTTTCTTAACGAGGGGAAATACTTATATTATCCAATTATCTTAATATTTAATTTTCCCAATTTCTGTTATTTTCCAAATCGTACGTAGAGAAAAATCTATTTTCCCCGTCACCGGATAATTAATTAATTAATTAATTAATTAATTATCCACACGAGATAACCCCCATTATCCACAAACGGGTGCAAGATATTTTGCACGGATTTTGATGCACGACTAATCCCCGCATCACTAAAAATCCTGTTCCGGGGGTTCCCGACATCGGATTTCCGATCCGATCGCATCGTCGGTCTTCATTTTTCGCGCTCTTCCGCAGAAAAATACAAGTGCCACACACACGACCGACCACAAACCAAAAGTAATATTCCCGGGATACTAAAAGAACACTAAAATAGAAGGAGGGTTAAATATTACAAAATACCGTGTCATTACACCACTCACACTTTATAAAAAGTTTCGTCCCCGAAACTTAAATACAGCCCTCGCTAAACAGCTCGGGAAAACACTCCCGCATTTTCGATTCCAGCTCCCACGTCGCCTCGCGTTCCTCGTGGTTGCTCCATTGGACCTTCACGTAGGGGATGGTCCGGTTACGCAGTTTCTTGTTTTCTCGCGCCAGGATCCGCACCGGCGTCTCTTCGACAGTTAGATCCTCCTGAAGCTTGATCGTGGATATGTCCAGGGCGTGAGAGGGATCGGGTAGGTACTTTCGGAGCATCGATACGTGGAACACATTGTGTACTCGGTCCAGGCTTGGCGGCAAGGCCAAGCGATAAGCCACCGGACCCACGTGCTCTAGAATCTCAAACGGTCCCACGTACCTCGGGCTTAATTTCCCTCTCAGGCCGAAACGTCGGGTCCCTTTCGAAGGCGACACCCGCAGTAACACGTGCTCACCCACTGCGAATTCCAACTCCCGTCGCCTGCGGTCTGCATAACTTTTCTGTCTGCTCTGGGCGGTCAGCAATCGCTGCCTGATGAGGCGCACCTTTGCCTCGGTTTCTTCGACCAAATCCGGTCCCAACCATTTGCGCTCTCCCAAGTCGTCCCAGCATAAAGGCGACCGACAGCGGCGCCCGTACAAAGCTTCGTATGGCGCCATCTTTATGCTGGCTTGGTAACTGTTATTATAGGCGAATTCCACAAGTGGCAGATATTGAGACCATCCGTCGCCTAGGTCTAGCACGCATGCCCGCAGCATGTCTTCAAGGATCTGAATCACCCGCTCTGATTGTCCGTCTGTTTGCGGGTGAAAGGCCGTGCTGAAATGCAGCTTGGTCCCCATTGCTCGCTGCAGACTGTGCCAAAAACTCGACACGAACCGCGTGTCTCTGTCCGACGTGATGGACACCGGTACACCATGCAATCTTACTATCTCATCTATATAGGTTCGTGCCAGCCGCTTCCGGGTCCACGTCGTATGAATCGGCAGGAAGTGGGCGGATTTCGTCAAACGGTCCACTATGACCCATATCGCGTCGTGCCCTTGGGATGATCTCGGAAAGCCAGTCACAAAGTCCATCGTGATCATCTCCCACTTCCACTCCGGCACGGGCAACGGCTGCAACTTCCCAGCTGGGCGCTGGTGTTCGGCCTTCACTTGTTGGCATACCAGGCAGTGTGCCACGAATCGAGTCACATCTTCCTTCATCTAGGGCCACCAGAAGGTTTGTTTGACATCCTTGTACATCTTCGTTCCCCCGGGGTGCACCGCATAAGGGGCGGTATGCGCCTCCCTCAGGATCTCTTCCTTGAGTTCTGGTATATCCGGCACACAGATTCGTCCCCGAAAACATATCGTGCCGTTAGCATTTACGCGAAATCGCCTCCTTGGTCTGTCGGGTAGCCTATCACGTACAAGTTGTAGCTGGTTATCCGTCGATTGCCCTTCGCGGATTTTGTCCAACAGGGTTGGTCGGACCACCAGGGTCATAAGTCGTGCGACCGTTCCTGCTGGTACCACCTCCAGTCTTAATTGTGCAAATTCCGCAATCAAACGGTCCTGTTGGGTGAGGGCGTTCGTCACCGACTCCGCTGTCTGCCCTTTGCGGCTCAAGGCATCCGCCACCACGTTCGCCTTCCCAGGGTGGTAATGGATGGTTAAATCGTAATCCTTTAGTAATTCGAGCCACCGCCTTTGCCGCAAATTCAGTTCCTTATGGGTGAAAAGGTACTTTAAGCTCTGATGGTCTGAGTACACGTTGCAGTGTGTCCCATACAGGTAGTGCCTCCATAACTTGAGGACCAAAACGACCGCTGCAAGCTCCAGATCGTGCACGGGGTAGTTCCTCTCGTACTCCTTGAGTTGCCTCGACGCATAAGCTATGACTCTACCCCCCGTTGCATGAGCACGCCGCCGAGGCCATTTCGCGACGCATCACATTACACCTCGCAATCCTCGCCGGGTTCCGGTAGAGCGAGCACCGAGGCTCGCGTCAACTTGTCCTTGAGTTCCTCGAAACTCTTCTGGCATTGCTCTGTCCAGATGTACTTTTCTCCTTTACGGGTCAAGCGAGTGAGGGGCAAAGCTATCTTGGAGAAGCCTTCCACGAAGCGTCTATAATGCCCTGCTAGCCCCAGGAAGCTTCTAATCTCGGTTACCGTCGTCGGTCTGGGCTAGTCGGTCACCGAATCTATCTTATTCAGGTCGACCGCAATCCCAGCAACCGACACAATATGCCCCAGAAAGCCAACCTCGCGGAGCCTAAACTCACACTTTATAAGTTTTGGCATAGTGGTTTCTGATCCCGGAGGGTCTGGAGAATACCCGCGGGTGTTCCCCATATCCCTGGTCTATGCGAGAGTAGACCGGAACGTAATCTGGAGGACTATCACCGACTGGTCTAAGATGGGCTTGAGTATCCCATTCCTCATGCCCGTGAACACCGCTGGTGCGTTAACGAGTCTAAACGGTATAACCGTAAACTCATGTTGACTATTCCGAGCTCGCCGGTCTGTTTTCAGCGTGTCATTACCCCAGACTCTAGGCTGGCGTTAGCCGGTCCACAGATCGATCTTTAGGGAATGCCGTTTCTCCTTGTAGTTGATCGCGTAGGTCATCTATCCGAGGTAGAGGAGTACTTGTCCTTCTCGTGTCGAGATCCATACGGTACTTGCGAACGCTGCTCGACTGCCTTCTACCGAGCTTCCTGCCCGCAACCAAGAAGTGCGAGCAGAAGGCGCTCCTACACGCTAAGTTTACTAGTTCCGGCAAATCCGGTTCCCAGAGACACGCTTGGAACTTCAAGCAGTCAGCCACCGCTTAGAGATTGCCGCGACTGTCGGCCCCAAGCGCTATGCCGACAACCCTTTAACGGAAACCTCATTAGTTCTTAGAGACTAAGGATCTGCCTCACCCTCGCTAGGCAGGAAGGAGTACAGCCGCCTGCCTCGAGGGGTAGCTTAAAGGTTTGACCGAACTTATTTCTACGATACTAATAACTAAGGTAGGGTTGGAAACATGAAGCAAGGTGAACGAGTGGGACGCTCGGGTGTTAACACAAAAGTTCTCGCACAAAAAAATTGAAACTCGAGTATTACCTGTTACATCGTGCTCTGTGGGTCCGTCCCCTGGTGGGTCACCGTATAGGCTCTCCCTGCTCCCGGTCGTCGAGACAATGGTGTAGATGCCGCTACGGATGATGTCCCCGCGTACAAGGGGCAGCTGAAACGTAAGTGCCCCGGTTTGCCGCATCGAAAATAGTGGTCTTGCTTCTGGGGACATTCGACCACTTTGTGTAATCCATCGCAGATGATGCAAGGCTTGTACACCGGCCTTTGTCCTCCTGTCGGTGCATTCTTGGCTCCTTGTTGTGATCTCGGGCGTTTCGGGGGCCGGCTCCCCTTGGTACGCTCTTCACCGAAATAGGACCGAGTTCGTTTCTTATCCCCGCCGTATTTCGAGCTCTCCCGTCGGGCTTGTGAAAACATAAATCCGCGCTCCACCACGGTGGCGCTATCGACCACCTCCTGGAAGGTGCGCAAATTCGCCGCTTGCACCACCTTGAAGACGTCGCTCCGTAAACCATCCATAAAAAGACGGGCCTTGTGAAGTTCGTCCCTTATGATAGAGGGGACGCATCTGACCAACCTCACAAATGCCCGTTGGTACCCCATAACTGTCCGACTTCCTTGCTTGATGTGCACCAGGTCGTCTTCCATCTGCTGTTTGATGCTGTCGGATAAGAATGCCCCAAACAATGTTCCTCGGAACGAGGACCAAGATGGGAGGGCGGTGCCTTCCGAGGGGTCCGAGAACACCGCCTTCCACCACATGCGGGCGTTTCCTTCTAGAAAGTTGACCGCCAAGGGGACCCGCTCCTGCTCCTCTATTAGCAGGTCTTCGAAGAGCCTTTCCATGGTATCCACCCATTTTTCCACGACCCAAGGGTCGGACGTCTCTCCCTCAAACACGGGTGGGTTGTACCTCTTGAAATTTGCCAAGTTCGCCGTCGCCCTATCCCATTCGGTTTGCTGGATAGGGGCTTTCCCCGCGGCATCGGCGGGCATTCTAGGGGTAGGCGCCACCACGGTCTCTCTCAAGGGGTCTCCAACAGTGGCCCCCGGCAGAAGTCTCGCTGTTGCTAGTGTGGGTGCTACTGAAGGTGTTATTGCCTGAACCGACTGTGCCCCGGTTACCGTGGTCGGAGGAGGGGCGACCATAATCTCGCTGTCCGCCACCGGCGGTCCCATCACTGGCGCGGCTGGTCCGGGCGGAGGAGTCTGGGCGACCTCCTCTGGTGTAGTCGGCAGTTGCGTCAACGGACGCACTTGTTCCATAAAGGTTGCTAACTGCCCGGCCATCTCTCGTAGTTGTTGTCGGAGGAGCTGATACTCCGCCGCTGTTGGCCCCACACTTTCTGCCCCTGCATTCTCCGTCAATAACCCATTTCGAGCCATTATGCTGCTGTATACAAAGGAACCGCATTAACCCTAAGGTTCCTGGCCTAGTACTTGACCTACAAAAACACTACGGTTACGACCCCTTTATCCCCGCACACTCACATTCTAAGACACCTACGACCTAGTTATCTCATATCCAATTTTGGTGGTAGGATCATGCACTGCGGTTACTGGACACCGACTGTTGTGGTCAAAGCCGTTTTTGTCTCTGATACCATAAAATCTGTCACGCCCCGGAGGTCTCAGGATAAGCGGAAAACGTGTATTATTTTTTTTTTTTGAAATCAGATAATCAACAACCCCGCCTGCCGGTGCGTGCCAGACCCGCCACATATACAAATTCACCCTGTACACGGACAGAGTCTCCTTTGTATATGCACGGCGTCTCAACTACTTTTACATGAATCACATTACACGGCATTGATCACACAGTCACAGAGAGTAAGTACAACAAGTATCAACATTTAAAGAACCTAGGAGTTCGCAAACAGTGTCCACTCGACACCCAAGTCTTTAAAACGTCTAACATTCACATGCAGGTGGCTACATTGTTTTGAAAGGATAAATCCCCAGGGTTTTCAAAGTGGTGCCCACACGACACCCTATTTTTGAAAAGCGTTTTCGAAATTCTTTTTCATCGTAAAACGGCCGCACAGTTAACATGAAACATAATCATAACTAAACATTTAAAAATACATGTCCACATATCCAGCATGATCCACATATCCACACAAAATAACCAAAAAGGGAAAAGAGAGAGATAACCGAATAAGAGTTTGATCAAAAGGCCTCATACGGCCAAACCTAAAGTCCGCGATGCCTCACCACCGTCCCACCGTACTTACTTAGATGGACCTGTCACGGAGTGGGTAAAGTCAGTGACAAATAAAGTAGATGCTTAACAATAATAATCAAGAGTTTAGAAAGAGTTACGCCGCACCGAAACCTTCGCTATCCTTCGCCCTGAAACTTACTTTAATTACTTTGTTTACTTAGTTACCACCGTCCCGTCAGGGTAGATCGATGATCTCCCCACGTGACACGTCCCGTCAGGATAGATCGATGATCTCCCCACGTGACAATTGAAGCTCTAACCCTCTCACGATGCGTGGGCGACACGTTTGGCCATCGTGATAAGGTCCCCAAACAACACACGTGGGGCACACGGGTCATATAGACCACTTCTCCGAAAAAGTACACCATTGCGAGGGCCTATTCCGCCGGTGTACGTGCAGCATTCAAAAAGGGATGCCGAGATCGGCGTAAATTAATCATTACATAAAGCGAAGGGTTAAAACATTAGCATCTGTCATCTACTTTATTAACCGGTTAGCAATAAACATTTTAGTGATATGTTGCACTCAATGCACTTACAGCACTTGATGCAAAGGACCCACCTGGTTGAAGATAACCGACTGCGCCCGCGTCCGTCCTAAGCAAAACGGAGCTCCTCGCGGCCTACTAGAATATCCAAAATCACCAATCAACACATTACCCTAGTCAGGTAAAATCAGTGGCCCCAACCACTGATACAATAAACCCACAAAGCCAAAATCATCATACCTAGAGGACCGCGACGTCAATCGAAAACCAATAAATCAAAACCATCGAGTAAAACCGATAACATTGAAGACTAACAACAACCGGACCGCGACTACTTCGTCGCGGACCCCGTCGTAACCCAAAACCGCTAACGGAAACCCACAAAACCCATTCCTCAACCGATAGCCCACTCGGGCATCAAAGGTTAAACTAGGAAGGCCCCGACGGCAAAAACGATGAGAAAAGAGTCCCGATGGCGCGCCCCCGACAATTTCGTCGAGGCGCGGGGCGTCGGCAAAAACGGCACCCAACATAATAAAAATAGTGACCAAGAAGGTCCCAGGTGGCTATGACAAGAAAGCCACGGAAATAACGATCCCAACGGCGAAAACGGCACTCAAAACGGTGGAAAAACGGGCAGAAACGGAGCAAAAGAACTCCAGGCTGTCGGATGGTGCACGGGGGCAACCATGGACTGGGTTCACGTCAACCGGCGGCGGCGGCATGCGCCGGGTGCACGCAAAAAGCGTGCACCGCGCACTTTGGGCCGGGCCAGTGCTGTCACGCCCTGGGGGTTTATTTTAGCGGAAACGGTTTGCAAAAGTCGTGCATTTTTTTTTTTTGATAAAAGAAAACCTTTATTCCCCGGCGCATGCCCAGACCCGCCGCATATACAGAATCTCTCTGCAAACGGACAGAGTCTCCTCTGTATATGCACGGCGTAGCGTTTAGTACAAGTTCCAACACAACCAACCATTCAATCACAACAGTCACTAACACACAACTAGGTACCATAATTTATTTAAAATGCACGGCCGATCAGTTTGAAAGGATAAATCCACAGTCGTTGAAAAAGCGCCTACCCGGCACTCAGATTTTGAAAACGCATTTCGAAAACAGCATAAATCCACAGGGTTTGAAAACAGTGCCCACACGACACTCGGGTTTTGAAATTCATTTTCGCAATCCATAAAATCCACAGGGTTTTGAAATCGGTGCCCACACGACACTTAAATTTAAAAACGGTTTTCGCAGTCTTTTCTTTGGTTTTGTTTTTCTTTTTTTTTCAAACGGCCAACAGGAACAAAGGGAAAATAAATGCATAAGAAGAGAACCAAAAGTAAACCATGCCGACATCCACACCGACCCCACGAGGGTATCGAGAACCTCACAAATAACTACAAACGTAAATGAAATGTAAAAATGAAAGAGGAAATACAGTCCAGGGTCCCCAGCGACCCAGAAGCTCCTGCCCCGTCCTCACCGTCGCCTACCGCTCCCCCCGTCTGGACCCTGTCACGATATGGGAAGTCAGTGACGAATAATAACAATAGAGCAGGAAAAGTAGTAAATCAAACCGTAAAGCAAACCGGAGTAACCACCCTCCCAAGCGTGGAGAGATAACCTGTGCCCCTGTATCCTGCAATACCCGGCCCCGTCGGACAACTAAACCGGCGGGCCGTACCGTACCTGTAATACCTGGCCCCGTCGGACAACTAAACCGACGGCCGTGCCGCACCTGTAACAAACCCGACCACGTCGGACAACTAAACCGACGGGTCGCACCGTACCTGCAAAAACCCGACCACGTCGGACAACTAAACCGACGGGTCGCACCGCTCGCACCTCGGCGCCTCATACCCCACAACTAATAAGGGGCCCCACTACGTCACCTCGTGGGTATACACGGGTCATAGACCACTTTTCCGGAAAAGCGCACCCTTTGCGGTGGCCAAACCGCGGGTGCGCGTGCTGCAGCCTCGAGCCAAGTAACCATAACCACCATCATGTTAGCATCATAATATATAACAAAAGTAAAACGGCAACATGTATAATTAAAGTAAAACAGCAACATGTGTGATCGAAGGTAACCCGCTGACATGCATACTCAACAATAACCACAAGGAACACCATGTTAGCACAATTAGATATTTATTTTAAACAAGATACAATTGCCGACCACCCGACGCCGAATCCCAAACCAGACCCCACAATAATGAACCAGTAACCAAACGTAACCAACAATAGTGAGCCGAGCACACACCACACGATAATCATGACGGTAACGAAAATGGGCAATAAAGGGGTTCTAAGGATGTACCCACCTGAAACGCGAAGGAGAAGGTTTGCTGAACTCCCGCTAAAACACTCCCACCCTGTGCCCGAAAAAGTTACAGTAAGTAACAATGTTAAAAACATCGTCGCGGTCGAAAACACTCAAAAACGGGGCGAAACGGACTGAAAACGGAGCTCCTGGGCCCTTTTTCTGGAAGCGGGTGCACGGGTCCAACCGTGGACCGGGTCCACGGCGGCGGCGGCATGGGCGTGGGCCGGGAGCACACGGCGCGGTGGACCAGCGCCGTCTTGGGCCGGGCCGCGCACGGGTGCGGGCGCGCGCCGGGTCCACGGCCCCGCGTTGCTGTGGCGTACGCCGGGTGCACGCCCGGCGTGCACCGCGCGGCCTGGCGCACCGGGCCGTGCGCCAGGTCTGCGTCCCCGGGCCGCAAGGGCGTGCGCCGGGTGCACGCCGGCCCGGTGGACCGCGCGGCCTGGCGCACAGCTCCGTGCGCCGGGTTCGCGGCCCCGGGCCGGTGCGGCGTGCACCGGGTGCACCCGGACGGGTGGACCGCAGCCAGAAAACCCCAATATCGCATCCGTTTTCGGCTCCGGTCGCGACCCCGCGATCACGGCGGCTCCGGCGATGACCTCGTGAACACGGTGACGGCGGCGGCGGCCTCCCGTTTAACCACGGCGGCGGCGGCCTCCCGTTTGGTCCCCAAAATTGCCTCGCTCGCGGTACAAGACGAAGGGAAATCCCGCCCCGACGATTGCAAGGATTTCCCCTCCCTTGCCCGGATCAAGAACAAAACAAGAAGCGTGCGTTCCCTCCTCGCCGAAGGGACGATCAAGAACCCCAAGAAGACACTTAACTGAAGAACTTCGTCTCACCTCGGTTTCGACGACGATGGTTGAGAGGAGGAGGATCGTCCGTTCTTGCGTGCCCGGTTCCGGTAGAAAGCGTGCGGTGTTCTTTCCCCCTCTCGGTGGCTTCGTCGCGATGCTCCACGCCGATCAAAGAGAAGGGTTTGGGGGAGAGCGTTCTTCGTCCACGCTCGGGCAACTCACGACAAAACCAGAGAGAGGAGGGAAATAGGGTTCCCAAACCTAAACCCCCAACCCTTATTAAATCGACGATTTGGCGCAATTGGGTCTGAACCCAAACGAATGTAAATTAAGTTTAGATTAGATTAAATTACCAATTTAAATTAAATTAGATTAAATTAAATTCCCCAATTAAAAAGATTAAATTAAATTACCCGGGTCTGGTTTACCTCTAATAAGACGTGCTGAACACCCGAGCTGCTACAAACTTCAGAAATTTATTCCGGGAGATTCCGGGGTCGGAAATCAGATCCTTTCGCACCGCCGCTCATCATTTTGCGGCCCCTACCACCTAAAAATATCCACAAACCCCGACGATCAGCCCAAAAATTCTCGAATCTCAATCCCCTTCTCTAACAACTAAGCAGATTCAGTTAAGACCAAAACGAAAAACTGGAAGGTTGAGGTACTACAAAATAAATAAAACAACCCACTGACAGAAATAAGATGAGACGTCCGATCGTAGAAGTATCCAGTCCGATCACCTCGAAAAGTGTGCCGGCCACTTAGCACGGATTCTACTGCACCACTCGAAAGCAAACGCTTTGACCCCCATTCCGGGAGATCCGTAATTCGGAATTCGAATTCGATCGCTTTGCCATTCTCTGTTTTCCGAGCTCAAACAGAGAAAAAAAAACCCGCAGTCCAGGCCGGTCCATTGCAGAAAACACCGTGAACAGTTTTCCCAACACTCCCGTCATGAAAAGAAGGTATACAAAGGTATTGGAACGCCAGGACTCTACAAGTGCACGACCCGGGCGTGCACCGGGCTCACGGCCCTGGGTTGCGGCGCCAGCACCGGGTGCACACTGTGCGGTGGACCGCGCTCATGCGGGCCGGGCCGGCGCACGCGGCTGTGCACCGGGTTCGCGCCCGCAGGCGGCCGACCCGTGCACCGGGTGCACGCTTCGGCCGTGGACCGCCGGCCGTGGGTTTGCACAGTAAACCCTAATTCCATTATTTTTCCGTCGTTTTCGCTCCCGTTTCGCGATTTCTTCTCCGTTTTCGCTCCCATGCGACTCCGGCGAAGACCCCGTGACCATGGTAACGACGGCGGCGGCCTCCCGTTAAAAAAACGGCGGCGGCGGCCTCCCGTTAACCCACAATGTTCCGACGAAGTCGCCCCAAAAATTCCCGAAAAATTTTCGGTAATTCTAACGGCTAAACCGACGACCGACGAACAACCAAAACGTCGATCGGAGGTCCGTCAAAAAGAAACCGATTAAAAACCATCGGTTAAATTTGATAAAAAAAACACCGATCACCCCCAATCAAGAACAAGAAAGACACGGATCAAAACCCGACGAAAATCTGCGATGTACGACCTTACAAGAACACGAAAAACCCCCGATTAAATTCTACGAAAGGATCTACAACCACTAACCTCACTTAATCGGAAAATAAAGAACCGATCTTGGTCCTCGCGTCGTCGGAGATCCGGATCCGCTCCCCGTAGACGATGGCGTCTCGTTCTCCGATCTCCGGCACGTAAAATGGGCGATCGGGTTCCTCCGCTTCTTCCTTCTTTTCTTCCGATTAGGGTTTCGCCCTTCTTCTTTCCTTTCTTTTCTCTCCGCTCTTACGGCTAGGGTTTAGCATTCTCTTTTCTTACGGCTAGGGTTTAGAATTCTCTTTTCTTAACGAGGGAAAATACTTATATTATCCAATTATCTTAATATTTAATTTCCCCAATTTCTGTTATTTTTCAAATCGTACGTAGAGAAAAATCTATTTTCCCCGTCACCGGATAATTAATTAATTAATTAATTAATTAATTATCCACACGAGATAACCCCCATTATCCATAAACGGGTGCAAGATATTTTGCACGGATTTTGATGCACGACTAATCCCCGCATCACTAAAAATCCTGTTCCGGGGGTTCCCGACATCGGATTTCCGATCCGATCGCATCGTCGGTCTTCATTTTTCGCGCTCTTCCGCAGAAAAATACAAGTGCCACACGCACCGACCGACAAACCAAAAGTAATATTCCCGGGATACTAAAAGAACACTAAAATGGAAGGAGGGTTAAATATTACAAAATACCGTGTCATTACAGACGGTTACCTAGTGTACGGGAGGTTCATATTCACGATCTTTGACGCGTGGGGGTGTGTTGTTGGTCCTGCCCGGTGCAGTTGAGTCCTCGATGGTACCAGTAGACCTGATGGTCTTAACCTAGTTATGGGACTTGGTTTTAGTACTTAGGACGGTTTGGCCGGCTCGGTTTTCTTCTTTTCGCGGCGGTCGATTGTGCCGCGAGGACGGTCCTCCTGGGGAGGGGTTAGGCCAGGTGTAGATGGTGTGCCGTGGTTACTTGGGGGCTATCTTTGCCTCTTTTGTTTCGACTTCGCGTGCGGGACGAGTGTTCCGCCGTGGGTGCGCAGCCTTTTTGGCTAGCGTGGTTGTGGAATACCCCGGGAGCGCGGTGATACTCGGACTGAACTTTTATGCCTTTGGACTTGGTGGTTAGATTACCGGGGGCCTAGGTGGAGCGGATGTTTTGCCGGTACAGACTACTTGGTAGCTCTAGCAATTAGCCCGCTGTACTCATGTGAGGTGGTGCGGTTTTCTGGAGTGCCCGCCTCTATTTTGTTCTAGTTAGAGGCCCGAGAATTGCATCGCGTCTCTAGAGGGGCGGATGATCGGATATTTACCCCACTTTATTTGGTCGAGGTGCCGGATTGAGGAATGATTTAGTTTCGAGGACGAAACTTTCTTTTAGTGGGGGAGGATGTGATGACCTGGATTTCTGCAGAACTGTGGTGGAGTTATTGGTGGCTTCTGGGAGCCTGTTTTGTGTGTTGGAGGTGTTTGTGCACAAATTGGACATAAGTGGCGGACTTCGGGCTTAAATGGATCACGTGGGTGATCAGTGGACTCCGTCGGATCTTCGGAAGTGGTTTCGCGCGAAATGAATATTAAAATTGTGCTCAGCGCGAAGTTTGGACAAAAGAACGTCTTTCCGGGTGCCTTGGCAATTTTTAGAGTTGGAATTTGGCAAAACGGACGTCAAATTCGGATTCAGCGCGCGAAAACGGTTTAAAATGGACTACCTACTTGACATTTTGCGCAACCGGTTACTGTTCATGCCGGAACAGTGATTCCGGCCGCCGGCGGCGAGCGGCGGCGGCGACGGGCAGCGGCGGAGCGCGGCGGATGGGCTCGGGCAGGCGGCGGAGCGGCCGCGAGCAGCGCGCGGGCGCGGGCAGCGCGCGGGCAGGCGCGCGGGTGCGCGGGCAGGTGCGAGGTCCACGGGCCGGCGTGCGCCGGAGACGGGACACGTGGCATCGCGTGGTTGGGTCGGTTCGGTGGACGCGGTTCACGGAGTGGTGCGGTCGGTGCATGGACCGGGGTGGCCACGTGGCGGCCCAGGATTGGCTGGTCTTCGTGCACGCGGCGCACGCTGAGCCGCGGGTCTGCGGCCGTACGCACGTGGGCGGCGCACCGGCCGACCGGCGCCGTGTCGGGCGGGGCGGCGCACGCGGCGACACGTGTCGCCGCACCATAGGCGGGCGCCGCCCATCGCGCCGCTAATTACGGGGGGACGCGTGGCGCTTCCCCGTTGGGCCCGCACGGCTGCCGCCTGTTTGGCGGACACGTGTCGGGCCCTGGGCCGGGTCGGACGGCCGGTTGGACGCGGCGGGATCCCGTGTGCGGGCTGGGCTGGGCCGGGCCGCACTGTGCGCGCCCGGAAAATCCCGGGCCGGACCGCACTGTTCACGCCCGAAATGGGCCGGGCGCCCGAATCTTAGGACATATTGGGAATTATCCCAATTGTTTTTGTGGGCCTATAAATAGGCCTTTTCCCCCCCCTCTTCTCTGGCTTTTTTCGAGAGATAGAGAGAGAACCAGGGAGAGGCCATTGAAGAGAAGTTGTTCCTCACTGATTTTTCTACCTCGTGGTGCGTTCCCAGATTTTCTGGAAGTTCGACAGCGGCGATCCGGACTTTACAGTGTGCCTCGGTTTTTCCCCATTTTCGGCCCGTTATCGTCACATTTCAGTCCGAGGAGTCCCCTGCGCAGTACAGGAGTCCTTTTTCGACGATTTCTTCACCGGTGTGTTCCTGAGAGGTAGGGCTTCGTTTTCCGTGTTGATAGTTTCTCTGGATTCCGATTCCTTGTCACGATTTCCGAGGTGTTTTGACCCCTCTTTTGTTGTTTGGGTTTTTGGACAGCGGCAACTTCGACGAATTGTTTCTCGGCATAGGAAATCAGATCGAGGCGATTCGAGAGTCGATTTTGGGCTACTTTTCGCGAGGAACGCAACCGTGATTTTTCTGGGATTTTTGGAGCTCAGGACAGAGGTGAAATTCCTCGTTTTACGTGCTCATTATAAAAACAGCAAAATCTATTTTGAGACTTGTAGTTTTTACACCGTGTACACATATGTGATGTTGTAGGATACTGTTTCAGCTGACGGTGTGCTTAAAGGACAGCGGGTATTTTCTTGATTTGTTGTGCACGCTTTTCGAGGTGGGTGGTTGTTGCTTGCCTCTATTTTGACATGCTCACTAGGAATATTAGAGTGATCCCCATTTATTGGACATCTTGATTAACATGATCGGGATTGGGTTTATGCATGCCTGTGTGGGGATAGGGTTGCCATGATAGCGTTTAACCTTGCATGTGGAATGGAATATTTATTTTGGACTATATGATTATCCTGTTAATGGTACTACTTGAGGGTAGGTGACATGCATAGGTGGATACTGTTATTGATCAATGACTTAAAGTATATTTTCTTGAGAACACTTGCATGCTTGTATGGACATCTAGATAGGCCATCTTTTGTCGCTACACTTTCATGCTGGAACTTGACTTAGGAGAAACCCTGTTTGCTTCTATTCTCCTTATTCTTTAATCAGGTGGTTATGGTTACTCCGGTTGAGCAGGGGTTGGGTTAGTGTAGCAGGGGCCTGGATTGTGGATTATGGGTTTTGGCGGCAACCGCGGATATTGGGCGGTTGACCGGATGTCGATTATAGGACGTCGGTGGTAGGACATGGTTTAGCGGGTATTGCGGCGATCGCGGATTTTGGGCGATCGACCGGATGTTCATTTGTGCATCAGATTGGGGAATCTGTGTTTCTTTTAGTGGAGGGGTGTGTTCCACTGGGGGCTTTACAGTTGTGATCTAGTCCTGCTTTTGATGTTGTTTATACCGGCGCGGTTATTGCCCGGTGGTGCTTTCCTCGAGGGGGTCGCTCCCCTCGAGTTCCCCTCCGGAGGCCGGGGCCAGGCAGTCATGGACAGTTTTGCTATCACATCGGCGCGGCTTACTTGCCCGATGATGAGGACGGTACAGATTGGGTCCATCTGGGATGGTTGGTTACTGTTGCATACGGTTATTCCAGTCTATAACTGTATCTTAGAGGCATGGTAGCGGTAGTTTCCTTTCTTCAGCAGTCATCATTGCTTACCATACTCCTTTCCTTTTTGCCTCTGGTATGTTACGGAATTTGAGTTGGCGTATTTCGTGAATAGTTTAAGTCTTGAGGATTGAAGATGAAGAAACTGTGGATCATATACCTCAATCTCAAGAAAGAAGAATTCAAAAGGATCAGGTACGTTTAACTAAATAATTTTGATGATCCGAATACTTCTTATAGTGTAGAAACACTTGGAAGAGGTTTTAATTGCATATTCATCAAAAACTGAACATGGGACATGTTCAGGATCCGGATCGTGGACTTTCAATCCGGATCCCGAAAGGTGTTCGTTCATACATTGCTGCAATCCGGATCATAGCTTGGGCAGTCCGGATCCCGAATGGGGTGTTTTGTGAAAATGTATGAACGATCCGGATCGTGGATTATGATCCGGATCCCGAACAGGTGATTTTCTGGAAACTGCATTCTGTGCGTCTGCGATCCGGATCGTGGCTTATCCAATCCGGATCGCCGTCGGTAAAACTTTCCAGAAAAGTTTGTTTTTGATCCGAATATTCTTCCTAGGGTTTCTAACCTATAAATAGCCCTATTTTCATTTCTAGGGCATCGGAAAAAGAGCCGTCATTTTCAAATATCATTTTATACGGCCTTAGATCCACATATAGAGAAGAACGGAAATCATTAGATCTATTCTATGGTTCTTCATCTATATTGATTAGTTTGATTCTAGGTTTTCATACTCACATCTTGAGTAGAATCAAACTAATGAATACTTAGATGGTATTTCCGATCTACTCTTGATCTAAGTATTCGGCGGATCATCACCACCCAAACAAACAACGATTTACCCCAAAATCGGCGCGTGGACTCGCGTGGCCTTGTGGATTCAAGGTGCATCGCTCTCGTGGATTCGGAGCGAGGTGCGTTCGTGGATTCGAAGCGTGCCATTGGGTGAAGACCGTGGATTCGGTCGGACGTCGTGGACTCGACGTTGGACGCTGTGGATTCAGCGTTGGGCGCGGATCGTGGATTCGAGAAGCGTCGTGGAGCGAGCGGAGAAGATCTACTAGGAGCGTATGGTAAAAGGTTGAGTCGTCTGTGAGTACGTTATATCACCTTGTACGTGTGTTAATTCTAGTGGATTTCGCCGTGTTATCGGTCCCGTGGTTTTTTACTCCGGTTTGGAGTTTTTCCACGTAAAAATCTTGTGTGTTCTTTTATTTTTCCGCATTGGGTTTTATCGCACAATGATTTTTTGAGTGTTTATTGTTTACACCTATTCACCCCCCTCTAGGTGTTTTTTCCCCTATTTAGATCCTTATTAACCTAAACCCAACAAGTGGTATCAGAGCGGGAATAGGGTTGTAAACAATGGTTGAAGGTGGAAACATCAATCGACCCCCTTTCTTTGATGGAACAAATTATGCGTACTGGAAAGTACGGATGAAAGCTTTTTAATTTCCATCGACGAAAGGGTGTGGCAATCAATTGAATTAGGATGGTCTAATCCAACTGAAATTTTAGATGATGTTCGCACCTTAAAACCTAGGTCGAAATGGACCAAGGAAGAGATAGACTTATCTTCTTACAATGGCAAAGGGATTAATGCTCTATTTAATGCTTTGTCACAAACTGAGTTCTCTCGCGTCTCGGCATGTGAGACTGCGAAAGAAATCTGGGATGTTCTTCAAGTTACGCATGAGGGAACTAACCTAGTGAAGATTCAGAAACTGCAAATGCTTACGAGCAAGTTTGACTCTATCTCTATGGCAGAGAATGAATCCTTCACTGACTATTACACACGATTGCAAGACATCGTGAACTCATGTGCTAACTTGGGAGAGAAGATTCCAGAATTTAAAGTTGTAAGAAAAATTCTAAGAACTCTTCCTGAACGATTTCGCCCGAAGGTCGCAGCCATTGAAACAATTAAACACCCGGACGAAATGCGTGTAGAAGAATTAGTAGGTGCTTTACAAACTTATGAAATGACTTTTCCTACTAACTATTCTTCTGGAAAGGCATCCTCTTCTAAGTCTTCAGGTTACGCATTGAAATCAACTAAAGAAGAAGACGCGGATTCATCCTCCTCGGACGACGACGAGAACATTTCTATGGAGGACTTTGAGAAGCAGCTCGCTCTCTTGACAAGGAAGTTTCGCCGCAACTTTCGAAGGGGAAATTCAAGCAAAACTCCATCCTTCGGAAAGTCGAAGAAAGGCAAGGGTTCTTCAAGCTACAAGTCAAGAAGCCAAGAGAACTTCTCAAAGGATAAGAAAAGTTCTGAGGGACAAGTTCAGTGTTTCAAATGTCGAGGCTACGGCCACATAGCAACGGAATGTCCCAACAAGAATCCGGCTAAGAAGAAAGCGATGCAAGTCGTTACTTGGGATGACAACTCCACGTCAAATGAGTCATCGTCAAGTGATGAAGAAGACAACGCGACAGCTTTCCACGCGTCCACCACATCTTCATCCTTCATGTGCTTAATGGCAAGTACATCCGACTCACTGTCCAACTCCACTGTGGAAAAGATTGCAACGGACGATGAATCAGATGATTCGGAAGGTGAAGATTTTGTTTTAGCCTACCATAACTTTTGAGGGATTCAAAGAAACTGGCTAAGCAAAACAAGGGGTTGAAAGAGAGATTGCAGGATCTTGAAGATGAAGTAAAAAGAGTAACCTCTATCTCAACCGATCTTGAAGTGGAAAGGGACAATCTGATTAAGACAAATGTTTCCCTTCAAGAGTCCAATGAGCATTTCGAGAAGAATTATATAGATATGGTGAACAAAGCGAATTACTTCTTGAAGCTCAACGGCGAGGCTCGACAGGAAAAATTGGAAATGACGGAGACCATACGCCAACTAAAGGATGACTTACAGAGATTTTCTTCTGGAAGGAGTAAGTTGGACAGACTTCTTGGTCTCGGTCAAAGAAACAAGTTCGGCCTCGGATACACTCAAACTGGAGACATTCCAAGTTCGAGTGGTACAGTATTTGTGCCTCAGTCGGTATCTCCTCCTCCGACACCGGTGTTCACGACAAGCAACGACAACAACCTACTACATCCTCTTCGGAATCGACAAGAACCAAGGTATGTTTTCGTTGTGGCATTTCAGGGCACATAAGAAGAAATTGCAAGACTGGAGCCAAACGCACACCTCAAGCACATCTTGCAATGACTACCAAAAGGGCTATTCCTCGGAAAACAACTGCAATCAAATTGAAGGAAAAGAGCCTTGGTAGTACACCGCTCAAGACGACATCATCAAGGAGCAGCAATTCTTCAAGCAAGACGCTCTCACCTAGGAAATCAACTTCACGATCATTACCGACGCATTCCAAAAAGGTTTGGGTGCGCAAAGGTGAAATCTTTCCCTGTCTTGCTACCAATGTTTCCTTGCATGCATATGATAGTTCGTCTTGGTACCTGGATAGCGGGTGTTCCCGTCATATGACCGGCGATAAAAACTGTTTTCAAACTTTTGAGAAAAACTCCGGAGGACTTGTTGTTTTCGGAGATGGTCGGTCTTCCAAAATTGTTGGAAAGGGAACGGTAGCTATTCCAGATGGCCCGGTTCTAGATAATGTGTTATTTGTTCATGGCCTTAAGACTAACCTCATAAGCATAAGTCAACTGTGTGATAGTGGTTATTCAGTTAATTTTTCATCTGATAAATGCACTGTAACTGACATGAACCATGCTTTCTTTTTAAAGGGGGTTAGATCAGAAAACAATTGTTATGTAGTTCCTTCTAAGATTTCTGAAAAATGTAACCTAGCATCTTTGAAAAATGAAACACTTTGGCATGAAAGGCTAGGTCACATAAACTTTAAGGAACTTGCTAGAATTTCAAATAAAGATGTGGTCAAGGGGGTTCCGAAACTTTCTTTTGAACAAAACCTTGTGTGTGGCGGTTGCCAAAAGGGAAAACAGTCTAGGACTGCACACAAGAATTTGAACCACATAGGTACAAAACGGCCTTTGGAACTTTTGCATATGGACTTAATGGGGCCAACTCGTCAACCATCTCTGGGAGGTAAATGGTATATTTTCTTATTGGTTGATGATTTTTCTAGATATACTTGGGTAGCATTTCTAAAAGAAAAAGCTGATACCTTTGATTCTTTTCTCGAAATCTGCAATCGTATTATGATAGAAAAGAATGAAAGGATTACTCGAGTTAGGAGTGATAGAGGTGGGGAATTCATAAATTCCAAATTCATTGATTTTTGTCTTCTAATGGCATTAAACATGAATTCTCCGCACCTTACACACCTCAACAAAATGGTGTAGTCGAGCGCAAAAACAGGGTCGTACAGGAGATGGCACGTGTTATGCTTCACAGCCGGAACTTACCTTTATATTTTTGGGCTGAAGCGGTGAACACTGCTGTCTATGTTATCAATCGAGTGTACTTGCGCCCGGGGACTTTGAATACACCATATGAACTTGGTTTAGTAGAAAACCTAACATCAAATATTTTCGTATTTTGGGAGTCGGTGTTTTATTTTACGTGATCGCGAAAATCTTGGAAAATTTGACTCTCGAAGTGACGAAGGGATTTTCTTAGGTTATTCTACAAACAGCAGAGCATATCGAGTTTTTAACTTAGAATCTAAGACGATCGTAGAATCGATAAATGTTAAGGTAGATGAAGCTTTTCACTTTGAATCTGAAAAATCTACCCTCGATATCTCTCTTGATGATGATACACCTGCTAATGCATCTTCTTCTAACAATTCTTTCGATAATAATGTTGATGCATCTAACGGTTCTTCAAGCTTATCTGATGTGCAGGAATCATCTCGTGTACCTCCGCCTACTCCTCTACCTCAAACGTTACGCATCTCCAAGGATCACCCTGAATCGAACATAATTGGAGATCCACAAGAAGGAGTTAGAACACGGAGACAATTGGTTTGCGGATTTGCATGCTATGTATCTCAAATCGAACCAAGGAATGTTGATGAAGCTCTCCAAGATGATTACTGGATTAAAGCAATGCAGGAAGAGCTCCATCAATTCGAGCGAAACAAAGTCTGGGAACTGACGAAGCCTCCGAAGCAACACAATGTGATAGGTACCAAATGGATCTTCAAGAACAAGAAAAACGAAGAAGGTACTATCATCCGGAACAAAGCAAGGTTAGTTGCTCAAGGCTATTCTCAAGTAGAAGGTATAGACTTTGATGAAACTTTCGCCCCTGTAGCTAGACTCGAGTCCATTCGTATATTGTTTGCGATTGCTTGTCATTTTAAAATCAAATTATTTCAAATGGACGTTAAGAGCGCCTTTTTAAATGGATTTTTAAATGAGGAAGTTTATGTAGCTCAACCGAAAGGTTTTGTGGATCATAAACTACCTAACCATGTTTTTCGTCTGAAAAAGGCTCTTTACGGTCTGAAACAAGCACCGCGAGCATGGTACGAAAGGTTGACAAAGCACCTTTTGGAAAAGGGCTACACTCGAGGGGGAGCTGACAGGACTCTCTTTGTGAAGCATTATCAAAACAATTTCATAGTTGCTCAAATCTATGTCGATGACATTGTTTTTGGAGCAACAAGAGATAATGATGCTTCTAAATTCGCGGAGACCATGGAAAGCGAATTTGAGATGTCCATGATGGGCGAATTGAATTATTTTCTTGGATTACAAGTTAAACAAAACGATGAAGGAATTCACTTGTGTCAATCCAAGTATGCACTGGAGTTGGTCAAAAAGTTTGATCTTGAAAATTCTAAGGATTTTCCAACTCCAATGGGAACTAGCCATAAGGGACTTGGAAGTGAATCACAAGTGAGAATGTAGACGAGAAACTGTATCGCAGTATGATTGGAAGTCTACTATATCTCACGGCTAGTCGCCCGGATATATCCTTCAGTGTTGGGATTTGTGCGAGATATCAATCAGCACCGAAGGAGGTTCACCTGAAAGCGGTGAAACGGATCATCCGGTATATCAAAGGTACAATCAGTTTCGGAATTTGGTATCCTATGGGAACGACTTTGGATATTGTTGGATACTCAGATGCCGATTGGGCTGGATCGGTGGATGACCGGAAAAGCACGAGTGGTGCATGCTTCTATCTTGGCCACTGCCTTGTTGCATGGCACAGTAAAAAGCAACTGCATAGCACTCTCGACTGCCGAAGCGGAGTACATTTCTGCAGGAAGTTGTTCAACCCAATTGATTTGGATGAAAAGCGTGTTGAGCGATTTCCGGATTTCAACATCTTCGGTAACCATTTTATGTGACAACACTAGTGCTATTAACATTTCTAAAAACCCTGTGTTGCACTCTAGAACAAAACATATTGAACTTAGATATCATTTTCTTAGAGAGCTAGTTGAATCAAACATTCTTCAACTGTCATATATTTCAACTGAGGATCAATTAGCTGACATCTTAACAAAACCTTTGGATCAAAAACGTTTTATTCACTTGCGTAAAGCAATTGGCATGCTTTCCTTGAAATAAACTCTTTTGAAACCTTTGCTTAGGTTAGGTTTTGTTTTTGTTCTTGTTTTTGTTTTGTTCTTTATCTATGTTCATACATAGCACACTAATTGAGCATAAATCATAATTGACTTTAATTGCATCCTTTTATGCATTTAGAAATTTATTATGCTTTTGATGTCATAATATTTCAATGTTGCAATGATCATTTACGTTAATTAAACCATCTTTTAAGTGATCAAAGTCAATTTCTCTCTCAATGATCTCTTGGTATAGTCATTATCATATTTGATTGCTTAGTCGAGTATGAATTCGAGATCAATGGTTTGGTTGAATACCTTATATATTAAATAATTGATAGCCAATTGAGGGGGAGTCAATGAAATGTGAAATGCTCAAAAGATGTGGAAAGAGTTACATCCCAATGAGGAGTGTGAAAACTACCACCACATGGAGAAAATGAAAGAAAAAGATACTCCATGAATGAAAAGCAAACTTTTGTTTGAAAAATTGTTGATAAAACTCATATTGAAATACTTGACTCAGTCGTATTTCATGGTTGGTATAAGGTGGGATTTTTGATTTAAAAGATGCTCAAAGAGCCACTCCTTCAACAGATTGTCTAGATATATTATTTAACTTATCTGGGATTTCAAACATCTATTGATCTTGGTACTTCATTTTCTTTACTGAAATTGATGATTTGATAAAGACATTACACATAGGATCAGGATAGATGTATTGAAGTTGTTCAACTTTAAGTGTTTTAACTTTCGTAAATCTTCGTCGTTCATTTTTGGATATTTTTGATAGATTTTGCATAATCTATTTCTTGTTGTATGAAACGATGTCTTTTGTTTAAAGTTGACATGATAATGTGCTTACATACTTTTTCTGGATTTTATCTGGATTTTCTTAATTTTTCTGAAGAAAAAGGTGTAGCCGATCCGGATCGTGGCAAGTGATCCGGATCCCGAACGCAGGATTTTTCCCGCGTGTGGCCGGTCCGGATCACATTCTCGGCCGATCCGGATCGCGGCTAGGGTTCTATATAGAAACTTTCAGATTCGAGATTTCTTTACCCTAATTTCTGGTTTTCAAGCTTCTAGAGTTTCTCTCTCTAGATTTCTTGCTTCCTGGTGCTTCAAAACTCAAAGTTCTTTGGATTCAAGTAAGTTTTCATGATCAAAACTCGGTTTTTCACAGTTTTTGGTTTTTTCATCAAACGTGAGTTGAAAAGTTGGATTTTCTTCGTTTGTGAATGGTTTTTGATCAAATTTCTTTTGAAATAAGAACTCTGGATCAATTAGTTTTACTTTTATGCTGGGATTTCACTTGTTAACGTGTTTTTAGGCTTCGATTTCTAAAAATTCGGTTTATAGGGCATAAAAGAGGAATTTTTGTAAATCATGGATTTGATCTATTTTTAAAATTCTTTTTGGAAAACTAATTTGATTCTTGGCTTCTCTATATGATTATGATTGTCTAGGTGCAAATTTTTCAAAATTTTTCAAAATTGACGATTTTTCATATATTCTTGAGTTGGTCTTCACAGGACATTTTCTTAAAAACTCAAAGCACTAGAATCAATGGCATTCTCCTGGTTGTTCTGCTACTAGTCACGATGGTACTCACTTGCGACCAAACGCAACAAACAGTTGAGAGGGAGCGCGGCCAGAAGAAAGTCAACAGAAAATGGGAGACAGTGGAAGTTATCAGTGACACTGAACTTGAAAGGAAGCCATGATGAAGTACACTGGGATATGCGACGGAGATGATGAT
>CM054934.1:9190930-9362435 GCA_029168755.2 Tillandsia fasciculata | reverse complement strand
GGTTACGGCTTTTTGGTGTTGGCACATTTCGTGAGTCAAGTCAGTAAGTTGAGTCGGAGTCTTAAAGGGATCAATTTGTCAAATCAGCCTTCGAAGACTCGTTGAAGATTCAACATGAGCCCAAGTCAACTCTCAGGTATGATTAAATATAGCTCATGGTGATTAAAGTTCATTTATAATCATTGGAAACAGAAATTAATGAAAACCGGTTTAGACTTGGTTTTAGGAACTTGGTTTTAACTTATAACTTGTTTTAAGTTTGGACTCCGGTACTGGGTTTGTTTTGGATAAAGTTTATCTTGGAAAAATCAGTTTTTACATTGCGTACCGGAACCACACTTGAAGTTCCTCTAACCCGACACAGAATTTTCTGTAAATTGCATTGCGTACCGGAACACGGACTCGCGTACCGGAACACAATAGAAAAATCTGTGTTTTGCACCATTGCGTACCGGAACACGATATTTGGTACCGGTACACAATGCCCTCTCGGGAAAAGTTTCCTAAACCGACTCTAATATGTTTCCAAGGGCTATAAATAGACATTTAGGGTTTCTCAAGAACGTGGGTTCAATACCGATCAATTTATAAAACACTTGAGAGCAACCCTAGAGGCTAGGTTTTTATCGTTCTTCTTTATAGCCTCTTTTAGGTCAATTCGACGGTTCTTCCAAGATCTTTCTTTTGTCGAATTGATCTAATCTTTGCTTAGAGATTTTTCCCATGGATCTTCATTGATAATCTAAGCAAAGGATCACCATCGAAGCCAATATTCTTACCGGCTGAGTTTGCGTCGTGGATTCGACGTGGCACCGTGGATTCGGTGTGTTGAAGGCGTTTCGTGGATTCGAAACGTGTGCTCGTGGATTCGAGTGGCGTTCGTGGATTCGAACGTGTGCAGTGGACGTGCAAACGGTGGAGCGCAAGGTCCGAAGAAATTGAAGGAGGGGTTGAATCCGTGGAGACGGTAATCACCTTGTTATTCTTCGTTTCTTAGTGGATTGTTATTGCGTGGACATCCAACCGGTCAGCGCAAGGTCCGAAGAAGTTGAAGGAGGGGTCGAGTCCGTGGAGTCGGTAATCACCTTGTTATTCTTCAATTCTTAGTGGATTGTTATTGCGTGTTGGTCCCGTGGTTTTTCTCCTGGATTGGAGTTTCCACGTAAATCTCGGTGTGTTGATTTTTATTTTCCGCATTATTTTTTATTTTTGCACTGAGATTGGTTTTTATAATATTACACCTATTCACCCCCCTCTAGGTGTTTGATAGTACCTATTTAGATCCTTGTGGATCCTAAATAACTCTACAATTGGTATCAGAGCGGGTTTTAGGTTTATCTATCATGATGGGTGAAAGTGGTAATATTTTTAGACCTCCTCTTTTTGATGGGACCAATTATGCATATTGGAAAATGCGGATGAGAGCTTTTCTCATCTCTATTGATGAGCGGGTATGGCAAACCGTTGAATACGGTTGGGTGCATCCGGTTGAGGAAGTAGGAAATTCTACTACCCCAAAACCTCGCTCTAGATGGTCTAAAGAGGAAATCGAAAGATCTTCTTACAATGGGAAAGGTATGAACGCTTTATATAATTCTCTTTCCTCGACTGAGTTTACAGAATTTCCGCGTGTGAAACCGCGAAGGAAATTTGGGATATTCTCAAAATTACACATGAGGGTACTAATCTTGTAAAAATTCAAAAGCTCCAGATGCTTACAAGTCAATTTGACTCTATTCATATGGAAGAGCATGAATTGTTTACAGATTATTACACTAGACTTCAAGATGTAATTAATACATGTGCTAATTTAGGAGAAAAGATCCCGGAGTCGAAAATTGTAAGAAAGATTCTTCGGACTCTTCCGGAACGGTTTAGGGCAAAGGTTACCGCCATTGAAACCGTTAGTCATCCGGATGAGATGAGTGTAGAGGAATTAGTAGGTGCTTTGCAAACTTATGAGATGACTTTTCCTACTAATCAAAATTCTTCCAAGTCTTCTTCTAAGCTTACAGGTATTGCATTCAAATCAACAAAGGAAGAAGATGACGAATCGAGTTCCGACGATGAAATCTCTTTTGCCGATTTTGAAGAACAACTGGCGCGGATCACAAAGAAATTTCGTCGGAAATTTTGGAAGAATCGAACCGATGGATCTTCATCCACGAAACCATCTAAAGGATCATCGGGTTCTAAATCCTCTAAACTCAAAGGCGTTGCAAAACCTTCTAAAGAAAAAGAAAACGATGATTTCGAAGGGGAAATCCGATGCTATCGATGTAGAGGCTACGGCCATATTTCAACGGATTGTCCTTCTAAGAAATCATACAAAAAGAAGGCTTTGCAAGCAAATACTTGGGACGATTCTAGTTACGATGAATCGACCTCAAGTGAAGAGGAAAAAGAAAAAATTGTTGCTTCTCATGCCTCTCAAATTCCCTCTTCTAATTGTGCTTATCATCTTTAGTCACTGACTCTATTCCTTTGATTTTGCATGAAACATCAACATCCGGAGGAGAGTCATCAAGTGAGGGGGAGTCGGACGAAGAAGAACTCATTGAGGCATACCAACAACTTCTTGCGGAATCAAAGAAGGTGGCCAAACTTAACAAGAAGTTGAGGAAGCAACGACAAGAAGTTCAAGACGAGAATCAAGCTTTAAAGATCAAACTTCATGATCTCGAGGAGGAACATGGACGGGTTTTAGACAACAATAGAATCCTCCAAGAAAAGCTAAACCAATCGGAGACAAACGCTAAATCATATATGGACAAGGTTGGTTTTCTTGAAAAGCAGTTTGAAGAAATTCATGTCACCAACCAAGCTTTGACCAAGCAAGTTCATCAACTTAAATCCGACATACAAAGGCTTTCAACCGGTTCCAAGAAACTTAATTGTATGTCCGGATTAGGTCAAGCAAGCAAGGTTGGTTTGGGATTTAAAAAGGACCAAACTGCACATGCTTCAAGTTCCACAATAAAATCGAAAGGAAGGACATGTCACCTTTGTGGACTTGAAGGACATTTGGTGAAGAATTGCCCGAAAAAGAGAAAGAAGAATTCTTCGGCAACTTCATCTACAGAGCGAACTCAACGGATTCAAAAGACATATCAAGTCAAAGGAGTTCACTCAACCCACCAAAGGTCCGAGCCGCAACATCAATCTTTCAAGTGGATCACTGCACGGCAAAGACCTAAGGTGGACCAACAGTCAAAGCTACCAACCCCCGGGCACAACGAATCAAGACAACCCAAAATCCAGCGATTTTGGATTCGGAAAGGTGATATCTTTCCTTGTCTTAAGTTCTAAATAGCTTATGACTGTGTGTAATGCTTTGATTGGTTTTCCCTTCATATTTTTCTTAATCTCTGCATTACATGTTTTTCGATGCTCTTTGTTTTTATACTTTGTTCTTGAACAAAAGGGTTTTAACGAACAAGTGCATTGAATAAAAAGGGGCTTCACGTTCATTCACTCCAAATTAAATTTTTCTTGGATTATCAACTTGACTCCATATTCATAATCTTGAAGACACTTCATTTAAAGGAGTTGTTTAATTGAGCATTGGCTAAATTGACTTTAATTGCATCCTTTCACGCATTTAGAAATTTATTATGCTTTTGATATCATAATATTTCAATGTTGCAATGATCATTTATGTTAATTAATTCATCTTTTAAGTGATCAAAGTCAATTTCTCTCTCAATGATCTCTTGGTATAGTCATTATCATATTTGATTGCTTAGTCGAGTATGAATTGCGAGATCAATCTTTGGTTGAATACCTTATATATTAAATAATTGATAGCCAATTGAGGGGGAGTCAATGAAATGTAAATATGCTCAAAAGATGTGGAAAGAGTTACATCCCAATGAGGAGTGTGAAAACTACCACCACATGGAGGAAAAGAAAAAGAAAAAGATACTCCATGAATGCAAAGCAAATTTTTGTTTCAAAAATGTTGATGAAATGCATAATGAAATATTTGACTCAGTCATATTTCATGGTTGGTATAAGGTGGGATTTTTGTTAAAAGATGCTCGAAGAGCCACTCCTTCAATAGATTGTCTAGATATATTATCTAACTTATCGGGGATTTCAAACATCTATTGATCTTTGTACTTCATTTTCTTTACCAAAATTGATGATTTGATAAAGGCATTACTCATAAGATCAGGTTAGATGTAATTGAAAGTGTTCAACTTTAAGAGTTTTAATTTCCATCAATTTTCGTTTCATTTTTGAGTATTTGTGATAGATTTGGTATAATCTATTTCTTGTTGCATGAAACGATGACTTTTGTTTAAAGTTGATACGCTAAAGTGCTTACATACTCTTTCTGATTATTATTTTTCTAAATTATTCTAATGAAAGAAATTTGGATTGAATGACATCTATGCAAATTCTTTGTTCTTCAAAGCACTTAAATGGTTTTCTTGATGGAATACAAATCGGTATTTGAAAAGATTTCAAAATTTGGATTTGTTTCAAGAAATTTTTGCTTTTTGGCTCTGTTGTTCCGGTACCTGCTTTTTAGTACCTGAAAATCCAATCCGGATTAGAAAATCCAATCCGGATCCCGAATGTGAATTTTTCTGGTTTTTCACTGGCGTACCGGTACTACTCTTTTAGTACCGGAACTACTTTACGGATCCGGATTACCCCCTGTTTTACAATCCGGAACCTGAACGAAGGCTTTTCGGTTTTTTACACTACGTACCGGTACGCGACTCCTTGTACCGGTACGCGGACTGGAATTCTTTATATTCCGAAACAACAATGTTTTTATTTCATCTCTCCCACTTCAAAACCCTCCCTCTCTCTCTCTAAAACATCTCTAAGGGGTTTTTCCTCAAGATCAAGTGATTTGTTGCACTCATTTGTAAGTTTCTACTTAGATCTTGGTTTCTCTAACTTCAAAACCCTAGTTTTTAGGTTTTGATGTTTTATTTTGGTTTTTTTTGAGTTGATCCTTACTCCAAATGAAATCTCTTGCTTAAATCACTCTTAATTCATGTTTAGAACATATTTGGTTGCTTTCTATCTAATTAGATTCATGTTTCCATGCTTATTTGCTTGAATCTAACATTTTCATGTGTTCTTAACATAGAAAAAATTGAGAATTAGGGCTTTTTGATGTAAATGAATTTTGAATGATGAATCATCACTTGTGACATGTTTAGAATGTTTCTTAGACATGTTTAAGCCTTTCTATAAGATCAAATCATAGTGCATTGTGTTCTTTGTAGGAAATGGCATGTTCATGGCTTCTTGCACTAGTGATCTTAATGGCCACTGGAAGTGGACGTGGTCGTGGTTCTGGAAAGAAGAAGGCTACCAAACGATCACGCAACGAGGATTCAACTAGCTCAGATTCTGAAAATTCCTCAGAATATGAAGAAGAAACAGTTCAAGGAAAGGGAAAAGCACCTATGGCTCCACGGAAAAAGAAGGGTGCGGATTCTCCTCCGCGTAGAAGTACCGGTGGACCGGTAATACGCGACCGCTCTCAACGGAGATCTAATGTTGATGAAAGTGAACCGCATGTGAGTGCAAAACGCCGTGCTAGATTTGCAAACCGCACATGCATTGGAGAGCGACACGTGAACTTTAATGAGCTATGTCGTGAGGTGCCAGACTTTGCAAGGATTTTGGAACGAAGCCATATTCGGCCACTTGGCAGCGTTCAACCTAAGATGGGTTTTTGTGTGGAGATCATCAGGGAATTCTACATGCAAGGTAACATACTTCAAAAAGACCATGACACCGGGGCCTTCGTCTTTGAAACAACAGTTAGAGGCGTCAAGTTTGACATTACTCCAGCAGTAATTGGTGCAAACCTTGGATTAGCTGTTGACACTACTGGTCTTTATTATACTGATGGAAACTTCCTACATGATACCCATTGGGATATGGTTGTGGACTCTATTTGCAAGACAGGGACGCACACGAACAGATCATATGTTGAATCAAAGGACCTAAAACCAGAGTATCATATTTTGTCCTTAATCGTATGCTACAACCTATTGCCCACACTGGGGACCAAAAGGATTCGATGGGATCGATTGTTACTTCTCTTTCTCCTTGGTCACCCGGAAAGTGCAAATGGAATTAACACCAACATTCCATTTCTCATTTGGCAGCAGATGGTGCATGTCATTGAAGGATCTAGACAACGTGACCTTCTACCGTATCCGATCTTGATTACGCGTATTCTGGAAGATCACGGAGTGGACATCACTTGTGCCAAATATGATTATGGCTTGGGGGCAATTGATGGAATCACTTTAGCCAAGTCAATTAGCACTTTGAAGACTTTTGGGCATACAAAAGCCTATGCAAGTGAAGCGACAGTGAGTGCACCACCTCGTCAAGAATCTCCTGAACCAGATGAGGTTGTAACTCTTCAAACCCTGCATCGGGATGTTCGTTCACTAAAGAAAAGGATGGAGCAAAGGATGGAGCGAGGCTTCAAGAAACTTGAGGATAGCTTAAAGAAAATCTTCGATATCCTTGGATGCAAACATGATGATGTGGTCACTGGAGCAACTGCACCGAGTACATCTCACGGACCTACATCACATGAGGACGATGAAGATTCAGATCAGGATGAGTGATCTCTTTACCTTCTTGTTTTTGCTTTTTAGTTTCTTTTCACTTTGTGTTGAACAAGAACTCTAATGGGCATGTAACTAAGAACTTATCCTTCTAGTATGTTCTCTTTTTGTTTCTATTAACTGTTTGACAATTTGTGACAAAAAGGGGGAGAACAGAAATGATCGTAGGGGGAGAACACGATCACAAAAGGGGGAGAACATGGAGAACATGTTGGAGATGCTCAAAATAGGGGGAGACATTGAAAGAGCCGAAAAACAAAAGAACCAAAAGGAAGACGGATCAAATGTAGGATTTTAATTTCTAACGACTAACATTTGATTTTGTTTGGAGTTTTGTTTTGCAGGAATTACATCACTTTAAGACTCCAAGTCCTAAGTCATAGAGTTTGTTCTAGGACTGTTTGGTTCAAATGTATTTTGTATTTATTGGATCTTTCACGCAAAGAAAATCAATGTTTTGGTGATGACATTGAATTTCGATCTTTTGGTTTAAGATGAGTGACTTGAGAGTTTTTATGTATTTTTGGGTTTTGTCACGAAATTGCCAAAGGGGGAGATTGTTACGGCTTTTTGGTGTTGGCACATTTCGTGAGTCAAGTCAGTAAGTTGAGTCGGAGTCTTAAAGGGATCAATTTGTCAAATCAGCCTTCGAAGACTCGTTGAAGATTCAACATGAGCCCAAGTCAACTCTCAGGTATGATTAAATATAGCTCATGGTGATTAAAGTTCATTTATAATCATTGGAAACAGAAAATTAATGAAAACCGGTTTAGACTTGGTTTTAGGAACTTGGTTTTAACTTATAACTTGTTTTAAGTTTGGACTCCGGTACTGGGTTTGTTTTGGATAAAGTTTATCTTGGAAAAATCAGTTTTTACATTGCGTACCGGAACCACACTTGAAGTTCCTCTAACCCGACACAGAATTTTCTGTAAATTGCATTGCGTACCGGAACACGGACTCGCGTACCGGAACACAATAGAAAAATCTGTGTTTTGCACCATTGCGTACCGGAACACGATATTTGGTACCGGTACACAATGCCCTCTCGGGAAAAGTTTCCTAAACCGACTCTAATATGTTTCCAAGGGCTATAAATAGACATTTAGGGTTTCTCAAGAACGGGGGTTCAATACCGATCAATTTATAAAACACTTGAGAGCAACCCTAGAGGCTAGGTTTTTATCGTTCTTCTTTATAGCCTCTTTTAGGTCAATTCGACGGTTCTTCCAAGATCTTTCTTTTGTCGAATTGATCTAATCTTTGCTTAGAGATTTTTTCCATGGATCTTCATTGATAATCTAAGCAAAGGATCACCATCGAAGCCAATATTCTTACCGGCTGAGTTTGCGTCGTGGATTCGACGTGGCACCGTGGATTCGGTGTGTTGAAGGCGTTTCGTGGATTCGAAACGTGTGCTCGTGGATTCGAGTGGCGTTCGTGGATTCGAACGTGTGCAGTGGACGTGCAAACGGTGGAGCGCAAGGTCCGAAGAAATTGAAGGAGGGGTTGAATCCGTGGAGACGGTAATCACCTTGTTATTCTTCGTTTCTTAGTGGATTGTTATTGCGTGGACATCCAACCGGTCAGCGCAAGGTCCGAAGAACTTGAAGGAGGGGTCGAGTCCGTGGAGTCGGTAATCACCTTGTTATTCTTCAATTCTTAGTGGATTGTTATTGCGTGTTGGTCCCGTGGTTTTTCTCCTGGATTGGAGTTTCCACGTAAATCTCGGTGTGTTGATTTTTATTTTCCGCATTATTTTTTATTTTTGCATTGAGATTGGTTTTTATAATATTACACCTATTCACCCCCCTCTAGGTGTTTGATAGTACCTATTTAGATCCTTGTGGATCCTAAATAACTCTACACACCGGCCGACCGGCGCCGTGTCGGGCGGGGCGGCGCACGCGGCGACACGTGTCGCCGCACCATAGGCGGGCTGTAGTAACCATGATTTTAAAATCCAGAATTCAGGTTTAAATAATTTCCAGAATTATTAGTGGATCAATAGTGGCCCAGGAATGTCGACTCTTGATCGGGGCCTGATCTGGAAAATCCGAGATCACCATTGCAATCGTCTCGTCGAAACATAGAAGTTTCATGTTCATATGTTTTCGATCCGACGGTCGGATCTTCCAGAAATCAGAAATCAAAAAGCGGGCCCCGCGACTTAAAGTGAATAGTAACCCTCGAATTTTAATCCCTCGAGATCACTAATGGCCGAACCACTATTCAGAGTTTTAACATAGGAGTATGAGTAATGGATTCTAGCTATTTTTGACGTTTTGAGCGCAATGGCACTGACGGATTTCGCGTTTGGCGACCCGGGTGCATCGAAGTGCGTGCAACGCACCAAAAATCGCCGAACTTTATGGAACAACTTTTAATCCGAGCGTCAAACGAACCAAACAAATACGCTACCTGACAGGTCTCGACGAGCCGGACGTCATGGCGAAGTCCGTTTCGCGAAACGACGACCGGATTGCCTCAAAAAGCGTGAAAATTCCTAAAAATGGACTAATTTCTAATAGGAACCTAATATTTTATGTAAGGGCTTGTAACCATGAGGGGTTTGGTGCAATTTGCACCCACTGTGGAGACCTCGGAGCTTTAGGCATGGTGTGAAAGGGGTTTGGGATAATTTGCTAAAGAATCTAGCATTTAAAGAGAGGTGGCCTTTGGTCTCTCCTTGGAGCAAATCCGAGGAGTCATGTGGGATTCTAAGCATCATCCTGGTCCCGAGATGCTCCCAAACCAACCTTTGGGTGCTGGAATTGGAGGTGGCTATCACCATTAAAGAAGGAACCCGAGAAAGAGAGTGAGAGGAGAAGTTGGAACAAACTCAAGCAAGGTGGGGTTTTGGGAGTGCCTGGAAGTTCCTCTGGTGTCTGTGATCCTTGCTGGAGCAAGCCGTGGCCGCGCGTGGAGAGGGGACCAAGAACCGGCTTCATCCTTTCTTCCCCGAGCTCGGCCAAGGTAAGGAACTTAAAACATGATTTTCCTGCACCCGAGACCTTTAACAGTGGACCTATTAGGTCCTTAGGATGCTCCATGCACAAGGCCGAGCCCCCATGCATGTCGGTGGCCGGCGGGAACAAGATCTCGCCGGAAACCTAGATATGCTCCTCCTTGAGAGAACTCGGCAACCGCTGGGCATAAACGCACCAAAATTGGTGTGCAGGGACTGTAGAACATGTAGATCCAATCTGCAAAGTTTGAGAAATTGTTGTCGAGACGTTTGGGAGAAAATTTTTGCCCTAGCTTTTCGGGTTATTGCATGGTTGGCCGGACTTTCTTTTCCGGTGCCGGCGGGCTTCCCCGGCGCCGGCCATCAACCCAGAAAGTTTGCTGGGACCATTTGGAATCCAACCGTGCAGTTGCATGGCCCCATACACGCCAGAGGTGGCTCGGCCATGGTTGAACCCGAGAGTGAACGAAGATGGTCGCCGGCGCTCCGGCCAACTCCGGCCGGGCGGGGCTGTTCGGGAAGCTTCTTATGGACCCAAGGAATCTACTATGCAAGTCTAAGAGCTTCTTGTTGGCTCTGTGGAAATCCGCCATTAGAGGGGGAGTGAGCTCCAAAATAGAGCTTTGCTCCGCCGCCGCCGCACCTCGAGGCCAGCCACATGCATGGAAAGGTTCAGTGAGGTGAATGGCACCTACTGGTGCTTTTAGTTGAGCCCCAGAACCCTCTGTTCAATGGTCACGAAAATCAAGGTGTAGGCCATCATCTTCTTCCTCGAGTTCGGCCATTCGAGGGGTTCTCGAGTTGCTCCAAGTAAGGGGAAATGTTCCAATTTTCCAGGGGATCAAATTGATCCATCTTGGGAAGCCCCAGACCTTTTATTTACAGAGAACCCAATTCGAGATGGTTTGTGTGAGTGTGCTGTGAAGTGTGCACACTAGGTGCTTGAGAAAATGCCTCAATAAACTTGGAAGTGAATCTAACAAAACTTTAAATACAAAAGTTGCTCCAAATAGTCCCCTGAGCTCTGTGCTCACTTCAGATCAAAGTGATTATGTGTGGATTGAAGTTTGGAGCATTGTGAACTGGTAGGTGTGCTTGACCTTGGTTCTGCTTGAACCAGCACCCCCGGGCCCCAACCAGGGTGAGCACAGAGGTCCTGGCAGTGCCCAGATCAACTTTGATATACAAAATTTTCCTGTTTGAAGTTTAAATTAACAAGTTATAGTTTAATCATCCTTTTAAAGAAATGTTGGAATAAAACCTTGTTCTAGGCTGTTTGCGAAGCCGCGATAGTGTGTCCTAGGCTAATTTGGGGTCACTGGACGCGATGCTCGCGTTAGAGTTACTGTTTGAAGCCCCGAAGAAATAAAATGACATTAAGGCTATGTTAATACATATTTTATGGGCCAAATTTTGCCCCGGGACCCATGCTGCCACAAATGGGTGAGCACGGTGTCCAGCAAGACATAAGTAACCTGCTGGAAGTGACGGAATGTTAAAATGATTTTCCAGTTAAAAGAACGGGCAAAAACAGTGCCCAAATTGGCACTAAAAGTGAAAATTTAAAAACCCTAGGGGTCTAGATGTAAAAGTCACATCATATACTGGTTAGTAAACTATTTTATTGGTTCCTAAGCTTTTCATTAGGAATCCAGCGGCTCCCGTTGAGAGGAAATTGGAATTCGGTTCGAAAATCGGCAAAATCGTCGGTTTCTCGGTATCCGGGTGACAATCGCGCAATTCGAGGAATTGCGGCGGTTTCACCAGGTCGACTGTTGAGTCCCAGTAGAATCTGGTTGAGCCAGCGACCCTGCTAGACAGCCCGAGTCTCCCGAAAATCCAAATGGGAATTCCCGGGAGGGGCGATTTGGTAATTTCACCAAATAATAAATACAAGTTGAATTGGACCAATAGATTGTCAAATGTGGATGATAGGAAGCTAGAAAAGGTTAAGCCAAAAGATAACCAGGTTTTTAAATGGGAATTTACAAGTGTTAGATTAACAGTTAAGTTAAAAGAGTTAACAAAATTCTGAGCAATATATATATTTGATTCAGGTGTTCCAGTAGCTCTGATCTTTAAGTAAGTTGCAGATACGATTAGCCGCCTGCGTTATATCAGCTGGGTTATCTTCGGTCCGGGTTTTATCAGTTCGGCCCTCTGGGGTGCGATACTGGTTGGACCCCTGTTTTGGTAGCTTAACTTAATCTCTTTGAGCCTGCTTTTCTTTGATTTCATTATACCTGCTATCTGCCTGATCTATGCCTGTTATCTGTTCTATTCTGCCTTACATGATTGTTCATAGCACCTCTAGCATTTATACTTTTACTTGGACATTTCCATGGTTGATGAGTGAGCCTGTTTGTCTGGTCGATCAAATGATACACTGCTGAGCACATAGATTTGTTTAACTGATGTTTTTACCGAGCTTCGTAGGGTCGCCGGAGTCTGTTCTTGTTTGATAGGACAAAGGCAATTGCTCTACGAGGTTTGGAAACCCAAGCTTCGTAGTGTCGCCTGAGTCTGTTCTTGTTTGATAGGACGAGGGCAATGCTTTTCGGGGTTTGGACTTTTTAAAACAGTTTTCTTAAAAATATGTGTTTAAGTTTTGTATCATTTGGTTGGTTTGTGTGATTGAGTTGAGTTTATTTGTGAGCTTATGATTAGCTGAGATTTGCCTTGATTTGCATATGAGTTGAGATTTATTGTTTAGTTGCTGATTATTCCTGCATGAGAGTTGAGATTCAGTGATCTTGTCATTGCATCCCAGTGGGGATTTCCCGCTTGTAGCCGATTACCCGGTCAGTGGACCGCCAGTTTGAGCATTTGCATATGATTCGCCCGCACCGTTGTTCTTCACGTACACTAGCGGACCGATCACCCGTAGCGGTGTACTTTATGTCACGCCCCCGGGGGTTTTTGAGTCATGTGAAGCGGAAAAACGTGTCTATTTTTTTTTTTCTTTTTAATAAGGAAACATAATCTTCAACCCCGGTGCGTGCCAGACCGCCACATACGCAAATTCACTCTGTCCACGGACAGAGTCTCCTTTGCATATGCACGGCGTCTTCTTTACAACATGTCATTCAATCACAAATATTATGCATCAATTCCCAACCAACAACCATACCGTAGACGTTCACCATCAATTATAGCAAGTTAATTAAGCGGCATCACTGTTTGGAAAGGATAAAGCCCAGAGTTGAAAACCCGTGCCCACACGGCACTTCATTTTGAGAAAACATTTTCGCAATCCTTTAACTCATCATGAAAACATGCCGCACATAAGAACACTACTAAAAGTATCATACTATAACCTACACCTCATCCACAGAGCTAATACAAGTTCACAACTAAGCCATCCACAAGCAAAATAAAGATTCATGCATAAGGAAATGAGTTGGAGTCAAAAGAATCAAGATAACCAAGTGTCCGACTACGGTCCTCACTACGCAGTCCCACCGTCACCCCGGCTGACGCACCTAATAGCAGTACCTGTCACGGAGTGGGTAACGTCAGTGACAAACAAAGTAGATGTCTAATAGTAACAAGAAGGGAAAACAAACCGAATACACCGAGTACCCCGTAACCTTTCGTTAAACCCCCTGTGCATATTTTAAGCTGGGCACCAGTCCCAGAGTACCTGTCGGGGTGACTAAAGTCCCCCCTCGTGCACAAACACCTTTTGATGCTTTAACCACTTCACGGGGCTAGTGCGGCCCCTATAGCAGCCGTGAAGAGGTCCTCACGGCTCCCACTCCTTTGTGAGGCACACGGGTCAAAAAGACCACTTTTCCGGAAAAGTACACCATGCGGTGGCCCGGTCCGCCAGTGTACGTGCAGCATCCGTCACCGGATTGCCAAAATTGGCGTGTAGTGAGCACCGCGACCGCAGCCGCTTAAATTGTCAGATAAAATATCTTTAATCGAAAGGTTAGCTTACCATCTACTTTGTTAGGTAAATTAAAGAATACTTTAATGGCGATAAATGCACTTACTGCACTTGTTGCACTTATGGCAACTCTACCCACCTGGTTGGAGAGAAGACGGGTCACCCGAGCCCTTTGCACTCTCCCGCTGCGCACCCGGACCTATATAAAGTCCGCACGGACACTAAGGTCAGAAAATATACTAACATATCGCAATAGAAAAATACCCCACATTATTATTTACAAAAGTCCGGCACCGTCCCGCTGTCCGGCGGGGCACCCATGCCTTGAACGGCCGTCACCGTCCGTCGGAGCCGCGCATGGCGGGGCTCCGCGGACGGCGTCCTCACAGCACCCAGCGCGGCGTTCGCGCGGTGCTCGTGCGGACACGGGTCCGCGCGGCGCCCGCGCGAACGCCCGCGCGGCGCCCGTGCGGCACCCCGCGCGGGTGCCCGGGCGGCACCCGCGTGGCCCCCGCGCGCGCGGGCCGCCCGCGCGGCACCCCGCGCGGCACCCCGCGCGGGGCCGCCCGCGCGGGGGCCGCGCCGCGCGGTGTCCGCGCGGCGCCCGCGCGGGTGTGACCCGCGCGGCGCCGCCGCCGCTTGCGGTGGCGCCCGGTCGTCCGTGTGTTTCTCCCCTTCACCCCGCGCGATGCCCTAGTGGCACCGCGCGCCTCCTTTGTCCGTTCCGTTCGTCTAACATAACTACGATGACGACGACGGTAACGGGGACGGGGGAGAAATTCAAGAAACCTAAAACGGGCGACTAGGAAAATTCGGAAAAATTATTAAAAAATATAAAACTAACCGGAGATCTTCGGGAAAGTGTCCGGTCACGTTTCTTGCCCTCGGGTCGGCGTTTGGGACGATTGGTTCCTTCTCCTTTCTCCGGTTATGGATCCGTTCTCTCTTTTCTCTTACTTTTCCTCACCGGTTGGGGGTTTCGGTAGCACGAAAGAGGAGGGTTTGAGGAGGCGGTAAAATAAGAATAGGGTTTCGCTCGGCGCTCGGTAAACAGGAGAATAAATAGTTCTCCCATTTACTTATCCAAAATCACGCCAAAAATCCCTTCGGATATTTTCGGTTCGATTAATTAATTTATTAATTAATTAATCCCTACCGATAACCCTATCTTTAACTTCCTTAATTTTACGTACGTAGGAAAACCCGAATCTCCCCGTTTCTATCTCTCACATAAATATCGGCTGACGGGATATTAAATCTTAAAATCTGACCACCGGTTATTTAATCACCTTAAATTCTGACCACCCGATTATTTAACCACCCTTATTAAATAATCAAATCCCAATTGGATTCAAATTACCGGATATTTAAATCAACCCTTTTTAAATTTTAGTCACCGATTATTTAATCACCTTTATTAAATAATCTTGTGGGAAACAAATCCCCGATTTAAATATCCCGATTTTATCTCTTATCTAATGCACGAGATAAAATCCCACAATTTAAATCCTAAATTAATTCGTACGTAGGAGGATTTAAATTTCCCTCACCGGATAATTAGTTAATTAATTAATTAATTACCCCTACGAGATAACCCACCTTATCTCTAACGGGTGCAAGATATTTTGCACGGTCCCCGATGCGTGACTAATTACCGCAACGCTAAGGATCCCGTTCCGGGAGATCCCGATATCGGATTTCGAATCCGATCGCACCGTCGGTCATCGTTTTTCGCGCTCTATTGCAGAAAAATACACACACCTAGTCCCGGCCGACTTAAGAAAATTAAATAAATTTTATTTCGCTTAAGGCCTAAGCGATTACATGTGAGTTCAAAAATACCCGAAGGGTCGGATCACTACACCACTCACACTTTATAAAAAGTTTCGTCCCGAAACTTAAACTCAAACCTCACTAAACAGTTCGGGAAAACATTCCCTCATTTTCGACTCCAGTTCCCACGTCGCCTCGCGCTCCTCGTGGTTGCTCCACTGGATCTTCACGTAGGGGATCGTTCGGTTGCGCAGCTTCTTGTCCTCTCTTGCCAAAATCCGCACTGGCGTCTCCTCGACGCTCAAGTCCTCTCGCAACTCAATGGTGGAGGCATCCAAGGCATGAGAGGGGTCAGCGAGGTACTTCCGGAGCATCGAGACATGGAACACGTTGTGGACTCGTTCGAGGTTCGGGGGCAGGGCTAACCGGTACGCCACCGGTCCCACGCGCTCTAGGATTTCGAACGGTCCTACGTATCTTGGGCTCAATTTCCCCTTTATGCCGAAACGTCGGTTTCCCTTGGAGGGTGAGACCCGGAGCAGCACGTGCTCGCCTACCATGAATTCTAAGTCTCGGCGTCTGTTATCTGCATAGCTTTTCTGTCTGCTTTGGGCGGTCAGCAGCCTTTGTTTAATTAATCGCACCTTTGCTTCGGTCTCCTCCACCAAATCTGGGCCCAGGAACTTTCGCTCGCCTAAGTCATCCCAGCATATCGGAGACCGACAGCGGCGCCCGTACAGTGCCTCGTACGGCGCCATCTGAATGCTGGCCTGGTAACTGTTATTGTAGGCAAATTCCACCAGGGGCAAACACCGTGCCCACCCTTCGCCCAAGTCCAGAACGCATGCTCGAAGCATGTCCTCCACGATCTGTATCACCCGCTCTGATTGTCCATCGGTTTGCGGATGAAAGGCTGTGCTGAAGTGTAACTTGGTTCCCATTGCTCGTTGTAGACTTCGCCAAAAGTTCGACACAAAACGTGTGTCTCTGTCCGACGTGATGGATGTTGGTACACCGTGCAACCTCACTATCTCGTCGATGTACGTTTGCGCCAGTCGTTCCCGAGTCCATGTCGTGTGTATGGGCAAAAAGTGGGCCGATTTTGTCAAACGGTCCACGATCACCCATATCGCATCGTGTCCCTGTGGCGACCTCGGAAATCCGGTTACAAAATCCATGGTAATCATGTCCCATTTCCACTCGGGCACCGGTAAAGGTTGCAACTTTCCTGCCGGCCGTTGATGTTCGGCCTTCACCCGTTGGCACACTAGGCAGTGCGCCACCAATCGCGTTACGTCTTCCTTCATTTTCGGCCACCAGAAGGTTTGCTTGACGTCTTTGTACATCTTCGTTCCCCCGGGATGCGCTGTATATGGGGCATTATGCGCTTCCCGCAGGATCTCCTCCTTGAGCTCCGGTAGATCCGGCACGCAAATTCGCCCCCGAAATCGTATCGTGCCGTCGGAGCTCACCATAAAGTCGCTCTCCTCGTCTGTGTTTATCCTACTTCGCACCAGCTGGAGCTGTTGGTCAGTCGATTGGCCTTCGAGAATCCTGTCCAGCAGAGTAGGTCTGACCACCAGCGTCAAAAGTCGTGCGACTGTCCCTGCCGGGACTACCTCTAGTCTTAATCGCGAAAATTCCGCAATCAGGCTGTCCTGCCGTGTGATGGAGCTTACATCTACCTCCACGGCCTGTCCTTTGCGGCTCAAGGCATCGGCCACCACGTTGGCCTTTCCCGGGTGATAGTGGATCGTCAGATCGTAATCCTTTAATAGCTCCAGCCACCGCCTTTGTCGCAGATTTAGCTCTCTTTGGGTGAAGAGGTACTTGAGGCTCTTATGATCCGAATACACATTGCAGTGTGCCCCGTACAGGTAGTGCCTCCAAAGCTTGAGCACAAACACCACCGCTGCGAGTTCCAAGTCGTGCACGGGGTAATTCCGCTCATACTCCTTGAGCTGCCTTGACGCATAGGCTATGACCTTTCCCCGTTGCATGAGCACTCCACCCAATCCATTCCGTGACGCGTCGCAGTATACTTCGTAATCCTCCCCAGGCTCTGGCAGGGCGAGAATCGGGGCTCGCGTCAACCTATCCTTAAGCTCCTCGAAGCTTCTTTGACACTTGTCCGTCCAGACAAACTTCTCCCCCTTTTTCGTTAAACGGGTTAGGGGGGTGGCTATCTTGGAGAAGCCCTCCACGAAGCGCCGGTAATACCCGGCTAATCCTAGGAAGCTTCGAATTTCCGTCACCGTGGTCGGTCGGGGCCAGTCCGTTACCGAATCTATCTTCTTTGGATCCACCGCGACTCCGGCCGCTGAGATCACGTGCCCCAAGAACCCGACCTCTCGGAGCCAAAACTCACACTTTTTGAGTTTGGCGTAGAGTTTCTGTTCCCGTAGGGTCTGGAGGACTGTGCGCAGGTGTTCTTCATGTTCCTCGTCTGTACGGGAGTAGATGAGGATATCGTCGATGAAGACCACCACGAACAAGTCCAAGAAGGGTTTGAATACCCTGTTCATCATATCCATGAACACTGCCGGGGCATTTGTGAGCCCGAACGGCATTACCGTAAACTCGTAATGGCCATAGCGAGTACGGAAAGCCGTTTTGGGAACGTCCTCCCCCTTGACCCGGACCTGATGATAGCCCGACTGTAGGTCAATCTTTGAGAACACCGTCGCCCCCCGTAACTGATCGAAGAGGTCATCGATCCTTGGTAGGGGGTACTTATTCTTGACCGTCACTTTATTTATCTCTCGGTAATCGATACACAACCGGAGACTCCCGTCCTTTTTCCTTACAAACAGGACGGGTGCGCCCCAAGGTGATGCGCTTGGTCTGATGAATCCTTTGTCCAGGAGGTCCTCCAACTGCGCCTTGAGTTCCTTCAGCTCCGCGAAGGCCATCCTGTACGGTGCCTTGGTGATGGGCTTGGTGCCGGGAAGCAGTTCAATTGGGAAGTCAACCTCCCGCTCCGGTGGCATTCCGGGAAGCTCCGCCGGAAAGACATCCGGGAATTCTCCTACCACGGGAATTTCCGAATGCGGGGGGACGGGTCGGGTGGCTAGATCTACTGAGGCTAGGTAGGCCACGCACCCGCCCTCTATCAACTTCCTAGCTCGTGACGCGGAGATGACGGCAAGAAAGGACGTGCTCTTGCACGCCAAGTACACGTTTTCTGGGAATCCCGGCTTCCGCAGTTGCACCTGTCGCTTCTCGCAGTCGATGACCGCCTGATACTCGGTAAGCCAGTCCATGCCCAAGACCACGTCGTAATCTTTTAACGGTATGACCACCAGATCCCAGGGGCACGACAACCTTCCCAACCGTATCGGACACGAGGTCACCAGGCCGGTTGCCGCAATGGGCCCCCCAGGAGTCTGGACGGTCATTAACACATCCAGAGGACTACCTTCTAACTGATGGGCTAGCGCAAAGGTACGGGAAATAAAAGAGCGAGTCGCCCCAGTGTCAAAAAGAGTTCGAGCTCGAAAACTAGAGACGGAAGTAATACCTGCCACCACTTCCTCTGGCGGTACCGTTCCGTGCTGGTCCATAGAGTAGAGTCTCCCTCCGGGTTGCGGTCGCGATCCTCCTTCTGTTCTTGGTGCTGAGGGTCGCGGGGGCATTCCCGTTGGCGCCTTGCCCCGTCCCGGTGTCTGCGCCGTTGGAGTAGAGGCTGCGGAAGATGCCGTCCCAGGGTTCAGGGGACAGTTGAATCGGAAGTGTCCCTGTTTACCGCAACGGTAGCAGTGATCTTGCTTCTTAGGGCATTCAGTCACCGGATGCGACGCTCCACAAATAATACACGGCTTGTTTGCTGGTCGAGGTCTCCCGGTCGGCGCGCTCTTGTTTCCCTGCTGCGTCTTGGGATATTTTGGGGGCCGGCTCCCGCCAGGAGGGCCCCCTCCCGGGTAGGTCTGCGTTCGTTTCTTTTCCCGGTTGTTTTCCGATCCCTCCCGTCGAGCTCGGGTCATGGCGAATCCCCGCTCCACGATGGTGGCCCTATCCACCACCTCACGGAACGTGCGCAGGTCCGCCGCCTGAACCATCTCGAAGATGTCGCTCCGCAGCCCATCCACAAAGAGACGGGCCTTGTGAGGTTCATCCCGTACAGCAAACGGGACGCAATTGACTAACCTCACAAACTCCCTCTGATACTCCATGACTGGGCGGTTCCCCTGCCTGATGTTCTTCAAATCGTCTTCCAGCTGCCGCTTGACGCTTTCAGAGAAGAACGCACCAAAGAGTTCTTCCCTAAAGACCGACCATGTCGGCAACGGGTCGTTGGTGGTCGGATCCGGACGTACCGTCTTCCACCAGATGCGTGCATTCCCCTCCAGAAAATGAACAGCTAGTGGAACCCGCTCTTGTTCCTCTATTAGCAAGTCCTCGAAAAGCTTATCCATGGTATCCACCCACTTCTCGACGACCCACGGGTCGGTCGTTTCTCCCTCGAAGATGGGTGGGTCATGCTTCTTGAACGCGGTCAGATTTGTCCTGATCCTTTCCCGCGTCGCTCGCAGCTCCGCGGCTCCTCCTGCGGTGGCGGATCCCCCAAGGGTAGGGGTTGTCCCTGCCTCCCCCGCTGCCGCTCCCAACACGGGCCCCGAAGTCGTTGGGGTGAGCACTTCCCTTGGGGCTGGGGGCTGCTGCGGGATCCATCTGTTCGTTACGAATCGATTAGTACTCGGTGGCCAAACCTTGGCCGTCTGCTGCTGTAGACAAAGAAACCACGTCAATCCTATGGCTATATCCCTAGCACATCGTCTCACGGTTTCACCTATGTTACGTTCCCGTTTCCCCGTACTCTCTCGTACTACACCTACACCTTGGTTATCTCATTTCCAATTTGCTTGTGGTACCTAGCACTGTGGATGTAAATCACGTCTACTATGGTTGTGGTTGTATCGCTCTGATACCATTTAATCTGTCACGCCCCCGGGGGTTTTTGAGTCATGTGAGCGGAAAAACGTGTCTATTTTTTTTTTTCTTTTTAATAAGGAAACATAATCTTCAACCCCGGTGCGTGCCAGACCGCCACATACGCAAATTCACTCTGTCCACGGACAGAGTCTCCTTTGCATATGCACGGCGTCTTATTTACAACATGTCATTCAATCACAAATATTATGCATCAATTCCCAACCAACAACCATACCGTAGACGTTCACCATCAATTATAGCAAGTTAATTAAGCGGCATCACTGTTTGGAAAGGATAAAGCCCAGAGTTGAAAACCCGTGCCCACACGGCACTTCATTTTGAGAAAACATTTTCGCAATCCTTTAACTCATCATGAAAACATGCCGCACATAAGAACACTACTAAAAGTATCATACTATAACCTACACCTCATCCACAGAGCTAATACAAGTTCACAACTAAGCCATCCACAAGCAAAATAAAGATTCATGCATAAGGAAATGAGTTGGAGTCAAAAGAATCAAGATAACCAAGTGTCCGACTACGGTCCTCACTACGCAGTCCCACCGTCACCCCGGCTGACGCACCTAATAGCAGTACCTGTCACGGAGTGGGTAACGTCAGTGACAAACAAAGTAGATGTCTAATAGTAACAAGAAGGGAAAACAAACCGAATACACCGAGTACCCCGTAACCTTTCGTTAAACCCCCTGTGCATATTTTAAGCTGGGCACCAGTCCCAGAGTACCTGTCGGGGTGACTAAAGTCCCCCCTCGTGCACAAACACCTTTTGATGCTTTAACCACTTCACGGGGCTAGTGCGGCCCCTATAGCAGCCGTGAAGAGGTCCTCACGGCTCCCACTCCTTTGTGAGGCACACGGGTCAAAAAGACCACTTTTCCGGAAAAGTACACCATGCGGTGGCCCGGTCCGCCAGTGTACGTGCAGCATCCGTCACCGGATTGCCAAAATTGGCGTGTAGTGAGCACCGCGACCGCAGCCGCTTAAATTGTCAGATAAAATATCTTTAATCGAAAGGTTAGCTTACCATCTACTTTGTTAGGTAAATTAAAGAATACTTTAATGGCGATAAATGCACTTACTGCACTTGTTGCACTTATGGCAACTCTACCCACCTGGTTGGAGAGAAGACGGGTCACCCGAGCCCTTTGCACTCTCCCGCTGCGCACCCGGACCTATATAAAGTCCGCACGGACACTAAGGTCAGAAAATATACTAACATATCGCAATAGAAAAATACCCCACATTATTATTTACAAAAGTCCGGCACCGTCCCGCTGTCCGGCGGGGCACCCATGCCTTGAACGGCCGTCACCGTCCGTCGGAGCCGCGCATGGCGGGGCTCCGCGGACGGCGTCCTCACAGCACCCAGCGCGGCGTTCGCGCGGTGCTCGTGCGGACACGGGTCCGCGCGGCGCCCGCGCGAACGCCCGCGCGGCGCCCGTGCGGCACCCCGCGCGGGTGCCCGGGCGGCACCCCGCGTGGCTCCCCGCGCGGGGCCGCCCGCGCGGCACCCCGCGCGGCACCCCGCGCGGGGCCGCCCGCGCGGTGGCCGCGCGGTGTCCGCGCGGCGCCCGCGCGGGTGTGACCCGCGCGGCGCCGCCGCCGCTTGCGGTGGCGCCCGGTCGTCCGTGTGTTTCTCCCCTTCACCCCGCGCGATGCCCTAGTGGCACCGCGCGCCTCCTTTGTCCGTTCCGTTCGTCTAACATAACTACGATGACGACGACGGTAACGGGGACGGGGGAGAAATTCAAGAAACCTAAAACGGGCGACTAGGAAAATTCGGAAAAATTATTAAAAAATATAAAACTAACCGGAGATCTTCGGGAAAGTGTCCGGTCACGTTTCTTGCCCTCGGGTCGGCGTTTGGGACGATTGGTTCCTTCTCCTTTCTCCGGTTATGGATCCGTTCTCTCTTTTCTCTTACTTTTCCTCACCGGTTGGGGGTTTCGGTAGCACGAAAGAGGAGGGTTTGAGGAGGCGGTAAAATAAGAATAGGGTTTCGCTCGGCGCTCGGTAAACAGGAGAATAAATAGTTCTCCCATTTACTTATCCAAAATCACGCCAAAAATCCCTTCGGATATTTTCGGTTCGATTAATTAATTTATTAATTAATTAATCCCTACCGATAACCCTATCTTTAACTTCCTTAATTTTACGTACGTAGGAAAACCCGAATCTCCCCGTTTCTATCTCTCACATAAATATCGGCTGACGGGATATTAAATCTTAAAATCTGACCACCGGTTATTTAATCACCTTAAATTCTGACCACCCGATTATTTAACCACCCTTATTAAATAATCAAATCCCAATTGGATTCAAATTACCGGATATTTAAATCAACCCTTTTTAAATTTTAGTCACCGATTATTTAATCACCTTTATTAAATAATCTTGTGGGAAACAAATCCCCGATTTAAATATCCCAATTTTATCTCTTATCTAATGCACGAGATAAAATCCCACAATTTAAATCCTAAATTAATTCGTACGTAGGAGGATTTAAATTTCCCTCACCGGATAATTAGTTAATTAATTAATTAATTACCCCTACGAGATAACCCACCTTATCTCTAACGGGTGCAAGATATTTTGCATGGTCCCCGATGCGTGACTAATTACCGCAACGCTAAGGATCCCGTTCCGGGAGATCCCGATATCGGATTTCGAATCCGATCGCACCGTCGGTCATCGTTTTTCGCGCTCTATTGCAGAAAAATACACACACCTAGTCCCGGCCGACTTAAGAAAATTAAATAAATTTTATTTCGCTTAAGGCCTAAGCGATTACATGTGAGTTCAAAAATACCCGAAGGGTCGGATCACTACACTTTACCTGTAGAATACCGGGTTTTCGGATGGCGCGCCGACCACACATGATAGCGTGGAGCGGAGAGTTTGCCTCGGGCGCGTAGCGTATGTGTTTTCTGTTGATGCCGAGTTGATCTGGACTAACGCGGAAGCCCCCGCCCGATTCGGGGTTTTTCCGGGCATAGTTCGCCGATTGAAGACTAGATTTGGGTATTACTGACTTCACTGTGGAGTGCAGAAAATTTGGGAATACTTGGAACATGTATATTTTTAGATTACAGCGAAGTTCGGGAGGTTCCGGATTGACGCGGAGGATCCGGAGGTAAAAAGTGAGTCAGAACTGGCATTTTCGGAGCCGGTTTTTGGATTGAGCACCCCGACTCAACGGATGAGCTTTTTGAAGAGAAAAAGCTGTGGACACGTGTATTTTCAGATTACAGCGAAGTTCGGGAGGTTCCGGATTGACGCGGAGGATCCGGAGGTAAAAAGTGAGTCGGAACTGGCATTTTCGGAGCCCGTTTTTGGATTGAGCATCCAGACTCAACGGATGAGCTTTTTGAAGAGAAAAAGCTGTGGACACGTGTAATTTCAAATTACAGCGGAGTTCGGGAGGTTCCGGACGACGGCGGAGGGCCCGAAGGCAAAAGTGAGTTGGAGTTGGGCTTTTGGATTATTTTAATAATTTAATTTATTAGTGTTGCTAATTAATTGCTCTCTTTGGGTATTGGCAGTGGAGGTGGATTGTGGAGTATGCATTTGAGATAAGTGGGTTTTTACTCTTATTTAATCTCTCCCTTGCTTTAGTTAAATCTTAATTAAGCTTTTAATTTAATTAAGGGGCTCTTAAATTAACTAATGTGGTGTCCTCTCCTCCTACTGCCAAGTCATCTTCTCCAAACCCACTTCCTCTTGGCTTGGGTGGCGAATGAGAGAGAGAGAAGCATTAGAGAAAAATTAAAAAGGAGAAGAAGAAGAAGGTGAGGAAGAAGAAGAAGAAGGTGTGGAGGTGAGTTTGGTCATGGCTGGTTGAGCATCCGTCTACGTCGCGTTTTCTTCCAGGAGGGCTCTCAAGTTGTAGGAGTGGAATTTCTGGGCCATTTTTGTGGCGTTCTCTTCACAACCTCGAGAACTCCAACTTTGATAGTGAAGAGGAAGCCCAGTTGAAGCTGGAAGACAGGTAAAATTAGTGATCTTTGCAGCATTGTTTTTCTGCGCGGATTTCTGCGCAGTAGTTAGTGTTTTCGCTACCCTGGGATGTACAAATGGAATTTTGAGGTGATTTTTTTTGGGAAATTTTCAGGATTCAAATATCTCCAACTTTCGTGTTTACGAAGTTTCTAAATTGGGCTCCAAGATAGGTAATTGAGGCCATCTCTGGGATGTTTGTACACGGTTGAGGTTTTTGTTTCAGCTTTGAGTTATGAGCAGTGTTTGTACCCTCTAGGGTTGTAGGGATGGACTCTTGAGCTCGGCCTTATGGGGATTTCACCAGAACTTAATAATCTACAAGTTTTATATTGAAGAGAAGGTTTAATTCCTGCTGCTAATAAGGTAAATGTTTACATCTTTGAGACCTTAAGTGCAGAGTTAGATTTTGAGCAACCGGTAGTAATCTTGGGATATATTTTTCTACTCTTTATGAAATGGTAAATTTTAAAGTGGAAAATTTTCTTGACTTCAAGAGGAACAAATTGGTACCTTAACCACGAAATTTGGATAAGATTTGATGTATCTACCCTAGGTTCTTTCCGGTCCTTCTACTACTGAAATACTGCATGTATGTTGGAATAGAGTATTTGATTGTTTGTGAGTCGACTTTGATTTCGTGGTTAGTAGTGCTTATGGGGGTTAATTGTATTGATTTTTCATAATCCCAGATGCAGGTTGGACAAGTTATTTTTGGGTTCAACTTGTAAAGATATTTTAAATTGGAAGTTAAGCAAGTTGAATCTCAACTCAAATTGTATATCGGAATCGGGATCGTTTTGGGTTCTATTCCTTGAACTTATGCGGAAGTAGTAAGCTAGTCTTTTTGGACTTTTGGTTAGTGGATATCATTTGGGGACTTAAGATGCAAATGGAGGGCTGTGGTGATAGAGTATACTAAAGCTATAGCAGATTTCGAGTTTTCCCTTTTGGCATAAATTTTTGGCACTCGGGACATGTAATAATGTAACTGTAGTTTTTCTTTCCAACAGGAAACCCAAGGCATATTTCGAGTTGTTAGAGAAGCATCGAATTTTTACCGTGGTCGCTGAAATTCTTAGCATTGGGACTTCAGTTACTGAGCTTGCAGTGCAGTTTTTTTTTAGCTTCCGTCGAGGTCGGTTGAGCGTTTTTTCCCGCCGCGTGGAGCCGCGGGCTTACTTCGAGGCATCCGTTGGACGCGCGGTCTTGTGGTAGACCACAGGTGGGTTGGTTTTCTCTCCAAGTCTACGGACTTCCTTCTAATTCTATTATGATAGGATTTGCATGCTAGTTTAAGTGTTTCCTTGGAACTTTGACTAGCACCCCCGTCATATGTTGCATGTGTTTAACCAGACCAGTAGAGAACCTTAATCTGGGCTAGGTTCTTTTGTGCTATAGACATTCCCACACATTGCATTTCCTTCTGGACATAGAGTTCCTCGCCCGGGTAGTGGGCCGAGCGGTCTGAGTTTTGTGGGATGGGTGTTTCACTTGGGCCTGGGGGCTGAGTGGGGTTGGTGGCTGTGTTAGGCCAGTGTTGGTGGTTTGGGAACCGTTTAGAGTAAACGGTGGTCCCGGGTCTCTAGTTGTTACGTCGTTTTCTCGTCACTACCACGTCGTGATCGTGGGGTTCGTGTGCTATCAGGACCTTGAACCCAGAATGCTTTTGAACTCTCATGATTTTAGTAAATCAGTATTTTTCTTCCGTATTCCTAGGGGTCACCGGAGCTTGTTCTTGTTTGATTGGGCAAAGGCGTCACCCTTGGGAGTTCGAGAGACAAACTTGTTTTCAACTGATTTTCTCAAGAACTAAAATCCATAAAAGCTGGTTTTTCTCAATTCAAGACAGTTTTCAAAAAAGGGTAAATTTTATTCTCACCCCAAGGGGGTCGAGGAGAAATGATATTTTATAATAAAGGTCATATTTTTCCTAAATTCCCTCACCCGACCGGGGTGAGGTGTCTGGGTTCTAAGGGCTGGTTTCATTCTTGGGCCGAAAACAACGGGAGGCTACACCAATAGCCTATTCTTGTTTGATTGGGGTCGAAGGTAGTAGGCTCCCGGGGTTTTCGGACTCTTTGTGGTTTTGGGCTGTGGAGCATCTCCAGCCGTGAGTTTAGAGCTTTGAGTTGAGATACGTTCCCACTTTAACCGAGAGGGGCCGAATCCCTAAACGGTAAAGGATCGAGAACTTCGATAGGCTGAGCTTAGGGTCTGTTCTTGTTTGATTGGGATTCTAGGCACCGGCCTATCGGGATTCTCAGTCCTTGCCGCGTCAGTCAGTTCTTCTCGCCTATGAGTGGGGTGTGTTGTGGGAGCCATTAGGAGTGACGGCGGTCCCAGCTGTGTAGTACCTTTTTGAGTGGGTTAGAGTTGTGAGATTGAGTTGAGCTTTTGAGCTCGTGTTACCGATCTGTTCGATCGTGGATTATAGCCTGCTGAGCCTGGCATTTCATGCCAGTTATGAGATACATGTGTTACTTGAGTTCGTTGGGGTCGCTCCCCTCGAGCTACGCCCCGGGTGCGATGATGATACCGAGCCTGACGAGGCTGCGATGATGCGACTAGTTGATACACTAGAGTTCGCTTGAGATTGTGTTAGTCCTTGAGGGACACCCTACGTAAGACCAAGTCCTATTTGGGCGTAGTGGCAGTAGGTGAGCGCAGGTTTGTTTGACTGGTCCAAAGTGGGACAGTCATTGAGATTGGGTGACATTGAGAGAGTGATGGCATAGTATGTGTCATAGTAGAGTTTTCTTTGAGTATAGTACTTATGACATATGGTCAGTAGTGAGTGGATGCATACCATCTTCTGTGTTCTCTTTCTCTTTGAGCATAGTAGATAGAGGCATGATAGCTGTAGATACTTTTCCAGCTTATTTTCATTATCACAGTCTTTTTCTGTTATCTTATGCCTCTAGTAGACTTAGTGGGCAGACCGTGGTTCTTGGAGACGGTACCCACTGAGAACTACTGTAGGATGTAGTTCTCACACCCTCTGTCGGTGACAGGTTGCTGAGGCTTTCTTCCGTTCCTGCCCGAGCTGGCTTGACGGACCGAGGACAGGGAGTCGCGAGATAGTTCCCTACCAGCATTGTTCTATTAGAGTGAGGTAGATGTACCATCCCGGACTGTGGGAGTTGGTCATGTATTGTATTTTCTAGTTTAGTTATCTCCCTTTGGATTTGTAGATGTTGTATAGGTTGTTTTCTATTTGTATCACCTTGTATTTTGGGAGATAGACTTGCATTTATTTTCAGCTTTTGGTAGTGAGATTTTATATTACAGCTTTTATTACCCGCTCTGATATCTGTATAGCTGTAGTTCTATCTTTTGCAGGTTAGACGCTTCGTCTGTACGGCAGTTTCCGTACAGATGGCGGATCTGTTAGCGAGCCCGGGTCGCAGTTTCGACCCCGGGGCGTGACAGATTAGGTGGTATCAGAGCCTAGGATGTAGGTCATTGAGGACTTAGAAACCCTAGGCTTGTGGTTGGACATTAGGATGACTACGTGAGAGTCGTGACTTTTAGCGAGAGTCCTGATTGAGTCTTATACTTCTCCCAAGAGATGGGACGAGTGATTTTACATGTTATTCTCCTAAAGTGATTATGTTGGCTGCAGACAACATAATACTTTAGGAAGGGTAACGTGTCATAGACTTTCGCTGGATTGGGTCGTATGATTGTTATGTCCTGATGTTTGTATTTGTTGCAGTTACCTGCGATGCCGCCGAGACGTCGTGCAGCGACGAGAGGGCGTTCGACCTTGGATGAGGAGCCCGAGCGGCAGGGGGCTGAGCACACTGAACAGGAAGAGACAATCAGGCGCCAGGAAGAAACAGTCAGGCGCCTGGTAGAGGCAGCCAAGCGCCAGGAGGAAAAATTGGAACGTATGTTGAGGTTGTTTGAGCAGAGGACATCTTCAGCAGTGCCCCCAGCAGCGACTTCGTCGACCTCGTCACAGATCGCTCCATTGACAGAGGCAGAGCAGAGGGAGCTCACCGACAAGCTAGCTAATATCAACCAGTTCCATCCCCCGCGATTTTCAGGGCAGAGTTCAGAGCCGTGGGATGTTGAGAACTGGATCGCGGCAGTGGAGAAACTTTTTGAGAACCCCTTCATCAAGGAAGAACATCAGGTACATTTGGGGGCGCACTATTTGGAGAAGGACGCCGAGATTTGGTGGCGTCGAGTTCGCCCAGTTGGACCACCGGGAATTCAGTTGTTGACTTGGCCAGAGTTTCGAGCTTTACTACGCGGGGCCTATTTTCTTGATAGTGCAAAGCAGAAACTTGAAGGGGATCTTCGACGATTGCAGCAGGGTGATCGACCTCTTCAGGAGTATATTCGGGAGTTTCAGCGGTTGCTGAACAGTGTACCACATGTTGCCCCTGATGAGGCTCAGAGGGTGGATTTGTTTGAGAGAGGACTGTACCAGGATATTTATCATCTTGTTCACTCGCACCGGTCACCGACTTTGGATGCAGCCATAGAGCGTGCCCGGTGGGTTTCCCGAGGGACAGCGTTTATGTCAGAGAGGGACGGAGCACCAGGGACTAGCTCCGGAGAGAGGCGTTCAGTGCCGCCCGATTTTGGACAGCCGAGTAGATTGAAACCTCCGGGGCCACCACATTCCCAGTCTGAGGGTCGTGGATTTCAGAGGAGACGGAGATCAGGAGGACCCCCACAGCCGAGGCACCAGCAGCAGTATCAGGATGAGTGTGTCATTTGTGGAGGATCGCATTCAGTGCAGCAGTGTGACCATAGGCAGGGGCGATGCTTTTCGTGTGGACAGTCGGGATATTTTCAGGCAGCATGTCCTCGAGCAGTACTTTCGGTAATGCCGCTTGCGACAGCACCCCCGCTACCTTTCCCGGAAGAAGGAGCTCCTCCGGCTTACCGCCAGCCAGATGAGGCCACGACGTCGAGGCAGCCAGGGCGACGACCACCCACATCGAGAGGATGAGTTTGGGCGGCCCGATTGGAGAGCGCCAGGTTAGAGGATTGCATGGTACCTGGTATGACTTCTTTTCCCAGTTGTTGAGCTTAGAGTTTTTGCACCCCCGCATGGTTGAGTTGTTGGATTGTAGTTTTTGGGTTGCGGCCCCAGCAGGGACAGCATCAATACCTCTCTCCTTGTTTTTCTCGTATTTACGCTGAAACTGGCGAACGGGACGAAAATTTCGAAGGGCTACTCCAGAAATGGAGACGATACTGGAACCTGTTCTTGTTTGATTGGGGTGAAGGCATCGGTCTTTTGGAATTTTCGGACTATTCGCTAATTTCGGCTGCTTTCCAAATAGAGAGTTGGGGTTGATGATGTTCCTGATGCAGGGCTTCTTTGTGGTAGGGGGTGTGTTTTGGTTTCGGGGACGAAACCTTTTGAAGGAGGGGAGAGTGTAGAATACCGGGTTTTCGGATGGCGCGCCGACCACACATGATAGCGTGGAGCGGAGAGTTTGCCTCGGGCGCGTAGCGTATGTGTTTTCTGTTGATGCCGAGTTGATCTGGACTAACGCAGAAGCCCCCGCCCGATTCGGGGTTTTTCCGGGCATAGTTCGCCGATTGAAGACTAGATTTGGGTATTACCGACTTCACTGTGGAGTGCAGGAAATTTGGGAATACTTGGAACAGGTATATTTTTAGATTACAGTGAAGTTCGGGAGGTTCCGGATTGACGCGGAGGATCCGGAGGTAAAAAGTGAGTCAGAACTGGCATTTTCGGAGCCGGTTTTTGGATTGAGCACCCCGACTCAACGGATGAGCTTTTTGAAGAGAAAAAGCTGTGGACACGTGTATTTTCAGATTACAGCGAAGTTCGGGAGGTTCCGGATTGACGCGGAGGATCCGGAGGTAAAAAGTGAGTCGGAACTGGCATTTTCGGAGCCCGTTTTTGGATTGAGCATCCAGACTCAACGGATGAGCTTTTTGAAGAGAAAAAGCTGTGGACACGTGTAATTTCAAATTACAGCGGAGTTCGGGAGGTTCCGGACGACGGCGGAGGGCCCGAAGGCAAAAAGTGAGTTGGAGTTGGGCTTTTGGATTATTTTAATAATTTAATTTATTAGTGTTGCTAATTAATTGCTCTCTTTGGGTATTGGCAGTGGAGGTGGATTGTGGAGTATGCATTTGAGATAAGTGGGTTTTTACTCTTATTTAATCTCTCCCTTGCTTTAGTTAAATCTTAATTAAGCTTTTAATTTAATTAAGGGGCTCTTAAATTAACTAATGTGGTGTCCTCTCCTCCTACTGCCAAGTCATCTTCTCCAAACCCACTTCCTCTTGGCTTGGGTGGCGAATGAGAGAGAGAGAAGCATTAGAGAAAAATTAAAAAGGAGAAGAAGAAGAAGGTGAGGAAGAAGAAGAAGAAGGTGTGGAGGTGAGTTTGGTCATGGCTGGTTGAGCATCCGTCTACGTCGCGTTTTCTTCCAGGAGGGCTCTCAAGTTGTAGGAGTGGAATTTCTGGGCCATTTTTGTGGCGTTCTCTTCACAACCTCGAGAACTCCAACTTTGATAGTGAAGAGGAAGCCCAGTTGAAGCTGGAAGACAGGTAAAATTAGTGATCTTTGCAGCATTGTTTTTCTGCGCGGATTTCTGCGCAGTAGTTAGTGTTTTCGCTACCCTGGGATGTACAAATGGAATTTTGAGGTGATTTTTTTTGGGAAATTTTCAGGATTCAAATATCTCCAACTTTCGTGTTTACCGAAGTTTCTAAATTGGGCTCCAAGATAGGTAATTGAGGCCATCTCTGGGATGTTTGTACACGGTTGAGGTTTTTGTTTCAGCTTTGAGTTATGAGCAGTGTTTGTACCCTCTAGGGTTGTAGGGATGGACTCTTGAGCTCGGCCTTATGGGGATTTCACCAGAACTTAATAATCTACAAGTTTTATATTGAAGAGAAGGTTTAATTCCTGCTGCTAATAAGGTAAATGTTTACATCTTTGAGACCTTAAGTGCAGAGTTAGATTTTGAGCAACCGGTAGTAATCTTGGGATATATTTTTCTACTCTTTATGAAATGGTAAATTTTAAAGTGGAAAATTTTCTTGACTTCAAGAGGAACAAATTGGTACCTTAACCACGAAATTTGGATAAGATTTGATGTATCTACCCTAGGTTCTTTCCGGTCCTTCTACTACTGAAATACTGCATGTATGTTGGAATAGAGTATTTGATTGTTTGTGAGTCGACTTTGATTTCGTGGTTAGTAGTGCTTATGGGGGTTAATTGTATTGATTTTTCATAATCCCAGATGCAGGTTGGACAAGTTATTTTTGGGTTCAACTTGTAAAGATATTTTAAATTGGAAGTTAAGCAAGTTGAATCTCAACTCAAATTGTATATCGGAATCGGGATCGTTTTGGGTTGTATTCCTTGAACTTATGCGGAAGTAGTAAGCTAGTCTTTTTGGACTTTTGGTTAGTGGATATCATTTGGGGACTTAAGATGCAAATGGAGGGCTGTGGTGATAGAGTATACTAAAGCTATAGCAGATTTCGAGTTTTCCCTTTTGGCATAAATTTTTGGCACTCGGGACATGTAATAATGTAACTGTAGTTTTTCTTTCCAACAGGAAACCCAAGGCATATTTCGAGTTGTTAGAGAAGCATCGAATTTTTACCGTGGTCGCTGAAATTCTTAGCATTGGGACTTTAGTTACTGAGCTTGCAGTGCAGTTTTTTTTAGCTTCCGTCGAGGTCGGTTGAGCGTTTTTCCCGCCGCGTGGAGCCGCGGGCTTACTTCGAGGCATCCGTTGGACGCGCGGTCTTGTGGTAGACCACAGGTGGGTTGGTTTTCTCTCCAAGTCTACGGACTTCCTTCTAATTCTATTATGATAGGATTTGCATGCTAGTTTAAGTGTTTCCTTGGAACTTTGACTAGCACCCCCGTCATATGTTGCATGTGTTTAACCAGACCAGTAGAGAACCTTAATCTGGGCTAGGTTCTTTTGTGCTATAGACATTCCCACACATTGCATTTCCTTCTGGACATAGAGTTCCTCGCCCGGGTAGTGGGCCGAGCGGTCTGAGTTTTGTGGGATGGGTGTTTCACTTGGGCCTGGGGGGCTGAGTGGGGTTTGGTGGCTGTGTTAGGCCAGTGTTGGTGGTTTGGGAACCGTTTAGAGTAAACGGTGGTCCCGGGTCTCTAGTTGTTACGTCGTTTTCTCGTCACTACCACGTCGTGATCGTGGGGTTCGTGTGCTATCAGGACCTTGAACCCAGAATGCTTTTGAACTCTTATGATTTTAGTAAATCAGTATTTTTCTTCCGTATTCCTAGGGGTCACCGGAGCTTGTTCTTGTTTGATTGGGCAAAGGCGTCACCCTTGGGAGTTCGAGAGACAAACTTGTTTTCAACTGATTTTCTCAAGAATAAAATCCATAAAAGCTGATTTTTCTCAATTCAAGACAGTTTTCAAAAAAGGGTAAATTTTATTCTCACCCCAAGGGGGTCGAGGAGAAATAATATTTTATAATAAAGGTCATATTTTTCCTAAATTCCCTCACCCGACCGGGGTGAGGTGTCTGGGTTCTAAGGGCTGGTTTCATTCTTGGGCCGAAAACAACGGGAGGCTACACCAATAGCCTATTCTTGTTTGATTGGGGTCGAAAGTAGTCGGCTCCCGGAGTTTTCGGACTCTTTGTGGTTTTGGGCTGTGGAGCATCTCCAGCCGTGAGTTTAGAGCTTTGAGTTGAGATACGTTCCCACTTTAACCGAGAGGGGCCGAATCCCTAAACGGTAAAGGATCGAGAACTTCGATAGGCTGAGCTTAGGGTCTGTTCTTGTTTGATTGGGATTCTAGGCACCGGCCTATCGGGATTCTCAGTCCTTGCCGCGTCAGTCAGTTCTTCTCGCCTATGAGTGGGGTGTGTTGTGGGAGCCATTAGGAGTGACGGCGGTCCCAGCTGTGTAGTACCTTTTTGAGTGGGTTAGAGTTGTGAGATTGAGTTGAGCTTTTGAGCTCGTGTTACCGATCTGTTCGATCGTGGATTATAGCCTGCTGAGCCTGGCATTTCATGCCAGTTATGAGATACATGTGTTACTTGAGTTCGTTGGGGTCGCTCCCCTCGAGCTACGCCCCGGGTGCGATGATGATACCGAGCCTGACGAGGCTGCGATGATGCGACTAGTTGATACACTAGAGTTCGCTTGAGATTGTGTTAGTCCTTGAGGGACACCCTACGTAAGACCAAGTCCTATTTGGGCGTAGTGGCAGTAGGTGAGCGCAGGTTTGTTTGACTGGTCCAAAGTGGGACAGTCATTGAGATTGGGTGACAATGAGAGAGTGATGGCATAGTATGTGTCATAGTAGATTTTTCTTTGAGTATAGTACTTATGACATATGGTCAGTAGTGAGTGGATGCATACCATCTTCTGTGTTCTCTTTCTCTTTGAGCATAGTAGATAGAGGCATGATAGCTGTAGATACTTTTCCAGCTTATTTTCATTATCACAGTCTTTTTCTGTTATCTTATGCCTCTAGTAGACTTAGTGGGCAGACCGTGGTTCTTGGAGACGGTACCCACTGAGAACTACTGTAGGATGTAGTTCTCACACCCTCTGTCGGTGACAGGTTGCTGAGGCTTTCTTCCGTTCCTGCCCGAGCTGGCTTGACGGACCGAGGACAGGGAGTCGCGAGATAGTTCCCTACCAACATTGTTCTATTAGAGTGAGGTAGATGTACCATCCCGGACTGTGGGAGTTGATCATGTATTGATTTTCTAGTCTTAGCTATCTCCCCTGTGGTTTTGGTAGATATTGTATAGGTTGTTGGCTATTTGTATCATCTTGTATTCGGGAGATAGACTTGTATTTATGTTCAGCTTTTAGTAGTGTGATTTTATATTACAGCTTTTATTATCCGCTCTGATATCTGTATAGCTGTAGTTCTATCTTTTGCAGGTTAGACGCTTCGTCTGTACGGCAGTTTCCGTACAGATGGCGGATCTGTTAGCGAGCCCGGGTCGCAGTTTCGACCCCGGGGCGTGACATTACCGGTAAAGTGGTTAGCAGTTGCAACCCGTGACCCTCAGTGGAGGGAATGTCAACCAGGTTGGTGCTAGGTTGGGCAGCCTTGCCTGAGGTCTTGTGAAGGCCAATATGGTAGCTTGTGATTGGGTCTTTGTGTTTTCATTTATTTGATGCATGTGTTGTTAAGTTGCTTTAACATGCTTCTTTGATTCTTTGACCTGGCTTCTAGTTATCTACCTATATATGATTCCATGTGATGCCTTTGATTATAGTTTCATTGTTATATTGCTCATTGTCCTAACTCCTTGATGCCTTGATTATAGTTCCTTAGTTATATTATTTCTGATTGTCCTAACTCAGTGATGCTTTTGATTATAATTCCTTGGTCATAATTCTGCTTGTTTATCCTGCTCTAGTTGTAACCTGCTTTCATCTTGACACCTGATTGTCCTGTTTTAAATTTCTGCTAAAATTATCTCCTATGCTTGTACCCAGATTATGAGTTTTGCTTCCTTTACAGCACCAGTGATATATCTGCTTTACCCTAACCCATGATCTATTACTATCCTCTAGCATTGTATACCAGTAGGTACGATCTGCTATTTCTCGGCTCGTCGTGCCCACTGGGATACACTCCGGTGTGTCTCAGACCCTTGGGTGACTGTTTTTCAGGTCGAGCGGGTGTTGAGATGTCGGGACGAGTTGGTGAGATCACGAGGTAGAGCTTGACCCTGGACAGCTGATAGCCCAAGTATTTAGTTATTTGATGTAACAAGGAAAATATAATGTTATTGAAAAGTTGTTGTAATATCTGTGTTGTATTAGTGAAACGTAGTTAGTACTCTGATTGATTGCCAAGCTAGCCGTGCATATATAGAAAAGGCTCAATCCCCAGTGGGATTGGGACTCTTCTATATATGTGGCGGTCTGTTGCGCCCTGGTTGGTTTCAAACTCTGATTTCAAAATATATATATATATATATATATATATATATATATATATATATATATATATATATATATATATATATATATATATATATATATATATATATTAGACGCTGGTTTTTAAACTCGGGGCGTGACACGGGCGCCGCCCATCGCGCCGCTAATTACGGGGGGACGCGTGGCGCTTCCCCGTTGGGCCCGCACGGCTGCCGCCTGTTTGGCGGACACGTGTCGGGCCCTGGGCCGGGTCGGACGGCCGGTTGGACGCGGCGGGATCCCGTGTGCGGGCTGGGCTGGGCCGGGCCGCACTGTGCGCGCCCGGAAAATCCCGAGCCGGGCCGCACTGTTCACGCCCGAAATGGGCCGGGCGCCCGAATCTTAGGACATATTGGGAATTATCCCAATTGTTTTTGTGGGCCTATAAATAGGCCTTTTCCCCCCCCTCTTCTCTGGCTTTTTCCGAGAGATAGAGAGAGAACCAGGGAGAGGCCATTGAAGAGAAGTTGTTCCTCACTGATTTTTCTACCTCGTGGTGCGTTCCCAGATTTTCTGGAAGTTCGACAGCGGCGATCCGGACTTTACAGTGTGCCTCGGTTTTTCCCCATTTTTGGCCCGTTATCGTCGCATTTCAGTCCAAGGAGTCCCCTGCGCAGTACAGGAGTCCTTTTTCGACGATTTCTTCACCGGTGTGTTCCTGAGAGGTAGGGCTTCGTTTTCCGTGTTGATGGTTTCTCTGGATTCCGATTCCTTGGCACGATTCCCGAGGTGTTTTGACCCCTTTTTTGCTGTTTGGGTTTTTGGACAGCGGCAACTTCGACGAATTGTTTCTCGGCGTAGGAATATCAGATCGAGGCGATTCAAGAGTCCATTTTGGGTTACTTTTTGCGAGGAACGCAACAGTGATTTTTTTGGATTTTTGGAGTTCAGGACAGAGGTGAAATTCCTCATTTTGCGTGCTCATTATAAAAACAGCAAAATCTGTTTTGAGACTTGTAGTTTTTACACCGTGTACACTTATGTGATGTTGTAGGATACTGTTTCAGCTGATGGTGTGCTTAGAGGACAGCGGGTATTTTCTTGGTTTGTTGTGCACGCTTTTCGAGGTGGGTGGTTGTTGCTTGCCTCTATTTTGACATGCTCACTAGGAATATTAGAGTGATCCCCATTTATTGGACATTTTGATTAACATGATCGGGATTGGGTTTATGCATGCCTGTGTGGGGATAGGGTTGCCATGATAGCGTTTAACTTTGCATGTGGAATGGAATATTTATTTTGGACTATATGATTATCCTGTTAATGGTACTACTTGAGGGTAGGTGACATGCATAGGTGGATACTGTTATTGATCAATGACTTAAAGTATATTTCCTTGAGAACACTTGCATGCTTGTATGGACATCTAGATAGGCCATCTTTTGTCGCTACACTTTCATGCTGGAACTTGACTTAGGAGAAACCCTGTTTGCTTCTATTCTCCTTATTCTTTAATCAGGTGGTTATGGTTGCTCTGGTTGAGCAGGGGTTGCGTTAGTGTAGCAGGGGCCTGGATTGTGGATTATGGGTTTTGGCGGCAACCGCGGATATTGGGCGGTTGACCGGATGTCGATTATAGGACGTCGGTGGTAGGACATGGTTTAGCGGGTATTGCGGCGACCGCGGATTTTGGGCGATCGACCGGATGTTCATTTGTGCATCAGATTGGGGAATCTGTGTTTCTTTTAGTGGAGGGGTGTGTTCCATTGGGGGCTTTACAGTTGTGATCTAGTCCTGCTTTTGATGTTGTTTATACCGGCGCGGTTATTGCCCGGTGGTGCTTTCCTCGAGTGGGTCGCTCCCCTCGAGTTCCCCTCCGGAGGCCGGGGCCAGGCAGTCATGGACAGTTTTCCTATCACATCGGCGCGGCTTACTTGCCCGATGATGAGGACGGTACAGATTGGGTCCATCTGGGATGGTTGGTTACTGTTGCATACGGTTATTCCAGTCTAGAACTGTATCTTAGAGGCATGGTAGCGGTAGTTTCCTTTCTTCAGCAGTCATCATTGCTTACCATACTCCTTTCCTTTTTGCCTCTGGTAGACCTAGTAGGTGTGTCAGAATTTGAGATTCTACCCACTAGGGGAGGCTACTGGTTTACTAGTAGTTCTCACCCCCATTCTTCTTTTTCTTTCCTTCTCCTTTGTTTTGCAGAGCTTTCTGCGGGTGCTGTTGGACATACAGCGGCGGGTCGAGGAGAGAGGACGACAGAGTAGCTAGACAGTGGACCCGACAGTGAGTTAGCTAGACTTGCACCTCTTATGTATCCTATCTCAGACGTTTGTACTTTTGGGGTCTGGCTTTAGCCAGCTGGTTGTATTTTATGGTGAGCTGGGAGAGAGACTTGTACTTTATTCTACTGATACTTGTATTTTTATTTACAGTTCAGTCTGAGATGTAGTATTTTTTGTTCAGCTCTGTTTTATTGCTCTATTTTGGTATTTGATTTATCTGAGCAGGTTACCGACGCTTCGTGTATGCGGAAAATTCCGTGTGCACGGCGGATCTGTAGACGAGCCCGAGTTCTGGTTTACACTCGGGGCGTGACAGATTAAGTTGGTATCAGAGCTTAGGGATAGGTCAGTTGGGACTTAGGAAACCCTAGGCTTTTGGTTAGCCCTAGGATGATAGGGCGTGAGGGACGTGACATTTTGCGAAAGTCGGTGATTTAGTTTTTGGACTCTTCTAGTGAGTGAAGAGGGATCAACATATCCTATTTCTGTGGGACAGTTATGTTGGCTGCAGACAACATAAAGTTACAGAAATAGAGGGATGTCCTTGACTTTCGCTAGATTGGGTCGTGTGTGGTTGTGTGGCTGACTTGTGGTTTCTTGTGGCAGATGCCTCCCCGACGTCGGATTCCTACCCGGGGTGCCCCTACGCCCCCTGTTGAGCCAGGACAGGCTGGACCTTCTGAGATCACTGAGTGTAGGGCCTTGGTGGCCCAATTGGTTGAGAGCAACCGCCGGCAGGAGCAGCGGATTGAGCAGCTACTGGCGCAGAGAGAGGCGCCGCCTCCGACAGTTTTAGACGCCCCGGCATCACCTGTGGTACCACTTGTGCCGACGGCGCCATCATCGAGTAGCGGGGCTCGGGGAGTGGCCCAGCCTTTGACCCTGGCCGAGGAGCAGGATATTGCTGACAAACTTGATAAGTTTTGTCGGCACGGACCGCCTAGATTCTCGGGGCGGGATATGCAGCCGTGGGAGGTTGGGACATGGCTATCAGCAATAGAGAAGATTTTCAGAGATTTCTTCATCGACCCAAGGTACAGAGTTCATATGGCGGTACACTGCCTAGATGGAGATGCAGATACTTGGTGGCGTCAGGTGGAGCCACGGGAGTTTTAGATTTCTCGTCAGTTACCCTGGTCTGAATTTCGGCGTATGGTATTGGATACCTATTTTCCGACTAGCGTGAAGAGGAAACTGGAGGATGATTTGAAGAACCTTCAGCAGGGCGACCGGTCAGTTCAGGATTACCATCAGGAGTTCATACGGTTGCTTAACTGCGTGCCCTATGTCGCCCGTGATGGGCCACATCAGGTCGAGTTATTCGAGGCAGGCCTCCGCAGAGAGATTTATACCCTAGTGCATGCACAGCGACTCCAGACTCTTAAGGAGGCCGTCGAGCATGCCGAATGGGTGGAGAGAGGCGACACAGTGGTGGCGAGGCGAGGCGGGATGGTTGCACCGAGTTCCATTAGGAAACGACCAGTATCCGAGGACGAGGGACAGGCTAGCTCGTGGAGACCACCGCGGCCTCAGTTACTTAGCCGTGGGCGTGCGGAACAGCGAGAGCCTAGTGGATCGCAGAGGCCATCGCAGCAGCAGCCGGAGTCTCAGCATCAGATACAGAGCCAGCAGTCGGCGGGACAGCCACGGCTTCGCGACAGAGACAGATGTATATTTTGTGGAGGATCTCACTTGTCGCACACTTGCGATCAGAGGTGGGGTCGTTGTTATAAATGTGGACAGTCGGGTCACATTCGAGCTTCGTGCCCCATTTCGACTTCAGCGGCACCCTCATCAGCATCGGCTCCTTTTCCGCCTCAGCAGCAGCTGTCAGCTCAGCGGTCTTATGCTCCAGCGAGCGGATCACCTTCTTTTTATCCTGCGGATCACCGGCCGCCGGCTCAGAGCGGTCGGGTTTACGCTGCTCAGGTAGGGATTTTACAGCAGCCGACCTTGTGGTGACAGGTATTATTTTATTTATTGACCGGCATTAGGTTCTGCATTGTATTGCACTTGAGCATCCTAGTTATTTGTTAGGAGTGTATTCACTACCTTGCAAAGGTTAGGGGGTAGGACGGTGTCACGCCCCGGAGGTCTCAGGATAAGCGGAAAACGTGTATTATTTTTTTTTTTGAAATCAGATAATCAACAACCCCGCCTGCCGGTGCGTGCCAGACCCGCCACATATACAAATTCACCCTGTACACGGACAGAGTCTCCTTTGTATATGCACGGCGTCTCAACTACTTTTACATGAATCACATTACACGGCATTGATCACACAGTCACAGAGAGTAAGTACAACAAGTATCAACATTTAAAGAACCTAGGAGTTCGCAAACAGTGTCCACTCGACACCCAAGTCTTTAAAACGTCTAACATTCACATGCAGGTGGCTACATTGTTTTGAAAGGATAAATCCCCAGGGTTTTCAAAGTGGTGCCCACACGACACCCTATTTTTGAAAAGCGTTTTCGAAATTCTTTTTCATCGTAAAACGGCCGCACAGTTAACATGAAACATAATCATAACTAAACATTTAAAAATACATGTCCACATATCCAGCATGATCCACATATCTACACAAAATAACCAAAAAGGGAAAAGAGAGAGATAACCGAATAAGAGTTTGATCAAAAGGCCTCATACGGCCAAACCTAAAGTCCGCGATGCCTCACCACCGTCCCACCGTACTTACTTAGATGGACCTGTCACGGAGTGGGTAAAGTCAGTGACAAATAAAGTAGATGCTTAACAATAATAATCAAGAGTTTAGAAAGAGTTACGCCGCACCGAAACCTTCGCTATCCTTCGCCCTGAAACTTACTTTAATTACTTTGTCTACTTTAGTTACCACCGTCCCGTCAGGGTAGATCGATGATCTCCCCACGAGACACGTCCCGTCAGGGTAGATCGATGATCTCCCCACGTGACAATTGAAGCTCTAACCCTCTCACGATGCGTGGGCGACACGTTTGGCCATCGTGATAAGGTCCCCAAACAACACACGTGGGGCACACGGGTCATATAGACCACTTCTCCGGAAAAGTACACCATTGCGGGGGCCTATTCCGCCGGTGTACGTGCAGCATTCAAAAAGGGATGCCGAGATCGGCGTAAATTAATCATTACATAAAGCGAAGGGTTAAAACATTAGCATCTGTCATCTACTTTATTAACTGGTTAGCAATAAACATTTTAGTGATATGTTGCACTCAATGCACTTACAGCACTTGATGCAAAGGATCCACCTGGTTGAAGATAACCGACTGCGCCCGCGTCCGTCCTAAGCAAAACGGAGCTCCTCGCGGCCTACTAGAATATCCAAAAGCACCAATCAACACATTACCCTAGTCAGGTAAAATCAGTGGCCCCAACCACTGATACAATAAACCCACAAAGCCAAAATCATCATACCTAGAGGACCGCGAGGTCAATCGAAAACCAACAAATCAAAACCATCGAGTAAAACCGATAACATTGAAGACTAACAACAACCGGACCGCGACTACTTCGTCGCGGACCCCGTCGGAACCCAAAACTGCTAACGGAAACCCACAAAACTCATTCCTCAATCGATAGCCCACTCGGGGCATCAAAGGTTAAACTAGGAAGGCCCCGACGGCAAAAACGATGAGAAAAGAGTCCCGACGGCGCGCCCCCGACAATTTCGTTGAGGCGCGGGGCATCGGCGAAAACGGCACCCAACATAATAAAAATAGTGACCAAGAAGGTCCCAGGTGGCCATGACAAGAAAGCCACGGAAATAACGATCCCAACGGCGAAAACGGCACTCAAAACGGTGGAAAAACAGGCAAAAACGGAGCAAAAGAACTCCGGGCTGTCGGATGGTGCACGGGGGCAACCATGGACCGGGTTCACGTCAACCGGCGGCGGCGGCATGCGCCGGGTGCACGCAAAAAGCGTGCACCGCGCACTTTGGGCCGGGCCAGTGCACGACCCGGGCGTGCACCGGGCTCACGGCCCTGGGTCGCGGCGCCAGCACCGGGTGCACACTGTGCGGTGGACCGCGCTCATGCGGGCCGGGCCGGCGCACGCGGCTGTGCACCGGGTTCGCGCCCGCAGGCGGCCGAGCCGTGCGCCGGGTGCACGCTTCGGTCGTGCACCGCCGGCCGTGGGTTTGCACAGTAAACCCTAATTCCGTTATTTTTCCGCCGTTTTTGCTCCCGTTTCGCGATTTCTTCTCCGTTTTCGCTCCCATGCGACTCCGGCGAAGACCCCGTGACCATGGTAACGACGGCGGCAGCCTCCCGTTAAAAAAATGGCGGCGGCGGCCTCCCGTTAACCCACAATGTTCCGACGAAGTCGCCCCAAAAATTCCCGAAAAATTCTCGGTAATTCTAACGGCTAAACCGACAACCGACGAACAACCAAAACGTCGATCGGAGGTCCGTCAAAAAGAAACCGATTAAAAACCATCGGTTAAATTTGATAAAAAAAACACCGATCACCCCCAATCAAGAACAAGAAAGACACGGATCAAAACCCGACGAAAATCCGCGATGTACAACCTTACAAGAACACGAAAAACCCCCGATTAAATTCTACGAAAGGATCTACAACCACTAACCTCACTTAATCGGAAAATAAAGAACCGATCTTGGTCCTCGCGTCGTCGGAGATCCGGATCCGCTCCCCGTAGACGATGGCGTCTCGTTCTTCGATCTCCGGCACGTAAAATGGGCGATCGGGTTCCTCCGCTTCTTCCTTCTTTTCTTCCGATTAGGGTTTCGCCCTTCTTCTTTCCTTTCTTTTCTCTCCGCTCTTACGGCTAGGGTTTAGAATTCTCTTTTCTTACGGCTAGGGTTTAGAATTCTCTTTTCTTAACGAGGGGAAATACTTATATTATCCAATTATCTTAATATTTAATTTTCCCAATTTCTGTTATTTTCCAAATCGTACGTAGAGAAAAATCTATTTTCCCCGTCACCGGATAATTAATTAATTAATTAATTAATTAATTATCTACACGAGATAACCCCCATTATCCACAAACGGGTGCAAGATATTTTGCACGGATTTTGATGCACGACTAATCCCCGCATCACTAAAAATCCTGTTCCGGGGGTTCCCGACATCGGATTTCCGATCCGATCGCATCGTCGGTCTTCATTTTTCGCGCTCTTCCGCAGAAAAATACAAGTGCCACACACACCGACCAACAAACCAAAAGTAATATTCCCGGGATACTAAAAGAACACTAAAATAGAAGGAGGGTTAAATATTACAAAATACCGTGTCATTACACCACTCACACTTTATAAAAAGTTTCGTCCCCGAAACTTAAATACAGCCCTCGCTAAACAGCTCGGGAAAACACTCCCGCATTTTCGATTCCAGCTCCCACGTCACCTCGCGTTCCTCGTGGTTGCTCCATTGGACCTTCACGTAGGGGATGGTCCGGTTACGCAGTTTCTTGTTTTCTCGCGCCAGGATCCGCACCGGCGTCTCTTCGACAGTTAGATCCTCCTGAAGCTTGATCGTGGATATGTCCAGGGCGTGAGAGGGATCGGGTAGGTACTTTCGGAGCATCGATACGTGGAACACATTGTGTACTCGGTCCAGGCTTGGCGGCAAGGCCAAGCGATAAGCCACCGGACCCACGTGCTCTAGAATCTCAAACGGTCCCACGTACCTCGGGCTTAATTTCCCTCTCAGGCCGAAACGTCGGGTCCCTTTCGAAGGCGACACCCGCAGTAACACGTGCTCACCCACTGCGAATTCCCACTCCCGTCGCCTGCGGTCTGCATAACTTTTCTGTCTGCTCTGGGCGGTCAGCAATCGCTGCCTGATGAGGCGCACCTTTGCCTCGGTTTCTTCGACCAAATCCGGTCCCAACCATTTGCGCTCTCCCAAGTCGTCCCAGCATAAAGGCGACCGACAGCGGCGCCCGTACAAAGCTTCGTATGGCGCCATCTTTATGCTGGCTTGGTAACTGTTATTATAGGCGAATTCCACAAGTGGCAGATATTGAGACCATCCGTCGCCTAGGTCTAGCACGCATGCCCGCAGCATGTCTTCAAGGATCTGAATCACCCGCTCTGATTGTCCGTCTGTTTGCGGGTGAAAGGCCGTGCTGAAATGCAGCTTGGTCCCCATTGCTCGCTGCAGACTGTGCCAAAAACTCGACACGAACCGCGTGTCTCTGTCCGACGTGATGGACACCGGTACACCATGCAATCTTACTATCTCATCTATATAGGTTCGTGCCAGCCGCTTCCGGGTCCACGTCGTATGAATCGGCAGGAAGTGGGCGGATTTCGTCAAACGGTCCACTATGACCCATATCGCGTCGTGCCCTTGGGATGATCTCGGAAAGCCAGTCACAAAGTCCATCGTGATCATCTCCCACTTCCACTCCGGCACGGGCAACGGCTGCAACTTCCCAGCTGGGCGCTGGTGTTCGGCCTTCACCTGTTGGCATACCAGGCAGTGTGCCACGTACCGAGTCACATCATCCTTCATCTTGGGCCACCAGAAGGTTTGTTTGACATCCTTGTACATCTTTGTTCCCCCGGGGTGCACCGCATAGGGGGCGGTATGCGCCTCCCTCAGGATCTCTTCATTGAGTTCTGGTATATCCGGCACACAGATTCGTCCCCGAAAACATATCGTGCCGTTAGCATTTAACGCGAAATCGCCTCCTTGGTCTGCGGGTAGCCTATCACGTACAAGTTGTAGCTGGTTATCCGTCGATTGCCCTTCGCGGATTTTGTCCAACAGGGTTGGTCGGACCACCAGGGTCATAAGTCGTGCGACCGTTCCTGCTGGTACCACCTCCAGTCTTAATTGTGCAAATTCCGCAATCAAACGGTCCTGTTGGGTGAGGGCGTTCGTCACCGACTCCGCTGTCTGCCCTTTGCGGCTCAAGGCATCCGCCACCACGTTCGCCTTCCCAGGGTGGTAATGGATGGTTAAATCGTAATCCTTTAGTAATTCGAGCCACCGCCTTTGCCGCAAATTCAGTTCCTTATGGGTGAAAAGGTACTTTAAGCTCTGATGGTCTGAGTACACGTTGCAGTGTGTCCCATACAGGTAGTGCCTCCATAACTTGAGGACCAAAACGACCGCTGCAAGCTCCAGATCGTGCACGGGGTAGTTCCTCTCGTACTCCTTGAGTTGCCTCGACGCATAAGCTATGACTCTACCCCGTTGCATGAGCACGCCGCCGAGGCCATTTCGCGACGCATCACAGTACACCTCGCAATCCTCGCCGGGTTCCGGTAGAGCGAGCACCGAGGCTCGCGTCAACTTGTCCTTGAGTTCCTCGAAACTCTTCTGGCATTGCTCTGTCCAGATGTACTTTTCTCCTTTACGGGTCAAGCGAGTGAGGGGCAAAGCTATCTTGGAGAAGCCTTCCACGAAGCGTCTATAATGCCCTGCTAGCCCCAGGAAGCTTCTAATCTCGGTTACCGTCGTCGGTCTGGGCTAGTCGGTCACCGAATCTATCTTCTTCAGGTCGACCGCAATCCCAGCAACCGACACAATATGCCCCAGAAAGCCAACCTCGCGGAGCCAAAACTCACACTTTATAAGTTTTGGCATAGTGGTTTCTGATCCCGGAGGGTCTGGGGAATACCCGCGGGTGTTCCCCATATCCCTGGTCTATGCGAGAGTAGACCGGAACGTAATCTGGAGGACTATCACCGACTGGTCTAAGATGGGCTTGAGTATCCCATTCCTCATGCCCGTGAACACCGCTGGTGCGTTAACGAGTCTAAACGGTATAACCGTAAACTCATGTTGACTATTCCGAGCTCGCCGGTCTGTTTTCCGCGTGTCATTACCCCGGACTCTAGGCTGGCGTTAGCCGGTCCGCAGATCGATCTTTAGGGAATGCCGTTTCTCCTTGTAGTTGATCGCGTAGGTCATCTATCCGAGGTAGAGGAGTACTTGTCCTTCTCGTGTCGAGATCCATACGGTACTTGCGAACGCTGCTCGACTGCCTTCTACCGAGCTTCCTGCCCGCAACCAAGAAGTGCGAGCAGAAGGCGCTCCTACACGCTAAGTTTACAAGTTCCGGCAAATCCGGTTCCCGGAGACACGCTTGGAACTTCAAGCAGTCAGCCACCGCTTAGAGATTGCCGCGACTGTCGGCCCCAAGCGCTATGCCGACAACCCTTTAACGGAAACCTCATTAGTTCTTAGAGACTAAGAATCCGCCTCACCCTCGCTAGGCAGGAAGGAGTACAGCCGCCTGCCTCGAGGGGTAGCTTAAAGGTTTGACCGAACTTATTTCTACGATACTAATAACTAAGGTAGGGTTGGAAACATGAAGCAAGGTGAACGAGTGGGACGCTCGGGTGTTAACACAAAAGTTCTCGCACGAAAAATTGAAACTCGAGTATTACCTGTTACATCGTGCTCTGTGGGTCCGTCCCCTGGTGGGTCACCGTATAGGCTCTCCCTGCTCCCGGTCGTCGAGACAATGGTGTAGATGCCGCTACGGATGATGTCCCCGCGTACAAGGGGCAGCTGAAACGTAAGTGCCCCGGTTTGCCGCATCGAAAACAGTGGTCTTGCTTCTGGGGACATTCGACCACTTTGTGTAATCCATCGCAGATGATGCAAGGCTTGTACACCGGCCTTTGTCCTCCTGTCGGCGCATTCTTGGCTCCTTGTTGTGATCTCGGGCGTTTCGGGGGCCGGCTCCCCTTGGTACGCTCTTCACCGAAATAGGACCGAGTTCGTTTCTTATCCCCGCCGTATTTCGAGCTCTCCCGTCGGGCTTGTGAAAACATAAATCCGCGCTCCACCACGGTGGCCCTATCGACCACCTCCTGGAAGGTGCGCAAATCCGCCGCTTGCACCACCTTGAAGACGTCGCTCCGTAAACCATCCATAAAAAGACGGGCCTTGTGAAGTTCGTCCCTTATGATAGAGGGGACGCATTTGACCAACCTCACAAATGCCCGTTGGTACCCCATAACTGTCCGACTTCCTTGCTTGATGTGCACCAGGTCGTCTTCCATCTGCTGTTTGATGCTGTCGGATAAGAATGCCCCAAACAATTTTCCTCGGAACGAGGACCAAGATGGGAGGGCGGTGCCTTCCGAGGGGTCCGAGAACACCGCCTTCCACCACATGCGGGCGTTTCCCTCTAGAAAGTTGACCGCCAAGGGGACCCGCTCCTGCTCCTCTATCAGCAGGTCTTCGAAGAGCCTTTCCATGGTATCCACCCATTTTTCCACGACCCAAGGGTCGGACGTCTCTCCCTCAAACACGGGTGGGTTGTACCTCTTGAAATTTGCCAAGTTCGCCGTCGCCCTATCCCATTCGGTTTGCTGGATAGGGGCTTTCCCCGCGGCATCGGTGGACATTCTAGGGGTAGGCGCCACCACGGTCTCTCTCAAGGGGTCTCCAACAGTGGCCCCCGGCAGAAGTCTCGCTGTTGCTGGTGTGGGTGCTACTGAAGGTGTTGTTGCCTGAACCGACGGTGCCCCGGTTACCGTGGTCGGAGGAGGGGCGACCATAATCTCGCTGTCCGCCACCGGCGGTCCCATCACTGGCGCGGCTGGTCCGGGCGGAGGAGTCTGGGCGACCTCCTCTGGTGTAGTCGGCAGTTGCGTCAACGGACGCACTTGTTCCATAAAGGTTGCTAACTGCCCGGCCATCTCTCGTAGTTGTTGTCGGAGGAGCTGATACTCCGCCGCTGTTGGCCCCACACTTTCTGCCCCTGCATTCTCCGTCGATAACCCATTTCGAGCCATTATGCTGCTGTATACAAAGAAACCGCATTAACCCTAAGGTTCCTGGCCTAGTACTTGACCTACAAAAACACTACGGTTACGACCCCTTTATCCCCGCACACTCACGTTCTAAGACACCTACGACCTAGTTATCTCATATCCAATTTTGGTGGTAGGATCATGCACTGCGGTTACTGGACACCGACTGTTGTGGTCAAAGCCGTTTTTGTCTCTGATACCATAAAATCTGTCACGCCCCGGAGGTCTAGGATAAGCGGAAAACGTGTATTATTTTTTTTTTTGAAATCAGATAATCAACAACCCCGCCTGCCGGTGCGTGCCAGACCCGCCACATATACAAATTCACCCTGTACACGGACAGAGTCTCCTTTGTATATGCACGGCGTCTCAACTACTTTTACATGAATCACATTACACGGCATTGATCACACAGTCACAGAGAGTAAGTACAACAAGTATCAACATTTAAAGAACCTAGGAGTTCGCAAACAGTGTCCACTCGACACCCAAGTCTTTAAAACATCTAACATTCACATGCAGGTGGCTACATTGTTTTGAAAGGATAAATCCCCAGGGTTTTCAAAGTGGTGCCCACACGACACCCTATTTTTGAAAAGCGTTTTCGAAATTCTTTTTCATCGTAAAACGGCCGCACAGTTAACATGAAACATAATCATAACTAAACATTTAAAAATACATGTCCACATATCCAGCATGATCCACATATCCACACAAAATAACCAAAAAGGGAAAAGAGAGAGATAACCGAATAAGAGTTTGATCAAAAGGCCTCATACGGCCAAACCTAAAGTCCGCGATGCCTCACCATCGTCCCACCGTACTTACTTAGATGGACCTGTCACGGAGTGGGTAAAGTCAGTGACAAATAAAGTAGATGCTTAACAATAATAATCAAGAGTTTAGAAAGAGTTACGCCGCACCGAAACCTTCGCTATCCTTCGCCCTGAAACTTACTTTAATTACTTTGTCTACTTTAGTTACCACCGTCCCGTCAGGGTAGATCGATGATCTCCCCACGTGACACGTCCCGTCAGGGTAGATCGATGATCTCCCCACGTGACAATTGAAGCTCTAACCCTCTCACGATGCGTGGGCGACACGTTTGGCCATCGTGATAAGGTCCCCAAACAACACACGTGGGGCACACGGGTCATATAGACCACTTCTCCGAAAAGTACACCATTGCGGGGGCCTATTCCGCCGGTGTACGTGCAGCATTCAAAAAGGGATGCCGAGATCGGCGTAAATTAATCATTACATAAAGCGAAGGGTTAAAACATTAGCATCTGTCATCTACTTTATTAACCGGTTAGCAATAAACATTTTAGTGATATGTTGCACTCAATGCACTTACAGCACTTGATGCAAAGGACCCACCTGGTTGAAGATAACCGACTGCGCCCGCGTCCGTCCTAAGCAAAACGGAGCTCCTCGCGGCCTACTAGAATATCCAAAAGCACCAATCAACACATTACCCTAGTCAGGTAAAATCAGTGGCCCCAACCACTGATACAATAAACCCACAAAGCCAAAATCATCATACCTAGAGGACCGCGACGTCAATCGAAAACCAATAAATCAAAACCATCGAGTAAAACCGATAATATTGAAGACTAACAACAACCGGACCGCGACTACTTCGTCGCGGACCCCGTCGTAACCCAAAACCGCTAACGGAAACCCACAAAACCCATTCCTCAACCGATAGCCCACTCGGGGCATCAAAGGTTAAACTAGGAAGGCCCCGACGGCAAAAACGATGAGAAAAGAGTCCCGATGGCGCGCCCCCGACAATTTCGTCGAGGCGCGGGGCGTCGGCAAAAACGGCACCCAACATAATAAAAATAGTGACCAAGAAGGTCCCAGGTGGCTATGACAAGAAAGCCACGGAAATAACGATCCCAACGGCGAAAACGGCACTCAAAACGGTGGAAAAACGGGCAGAAACGGAGCAAAAGAACTCCAGGCTGTCGGATGGTGCACGGGGGCAACCATGGACTGGGTTCACGTCAACCGGCGGCGGCGGCATGCGCCGGGTGCACGCAAAAAGCGTGCACCGCACACTTTGGGCCGGGCCAGTGCACGACCCGGGCGTGCACCGGGCTCACGGCCCTGGGTTGCGGCGCCAGCACCGGGTGCACACTGTGCGGTGGACCGCGCTCATGCGGGCCGGGCCGGCGCACGCGGCTGTGCACCGGGTTCGCGCCCGCAGGCGGCCGACCCGTGCACCGGGTGCACGCTTCGGCCGTGGACCGCCGGCCGTGGGTTTGCACAGTAAACCCTAATTCCATTATTTTTCCGCCGTTTTCGCTCCCGTTTCGCGATTTCTTCTCCGTTTTCGCTCCCATGCGACTCCGGCGAAGACCCCGTGACCATGGTAACGACGGCGGCGGCCTCCCGTTAAAAAAACGGCGGCGGCGGCCTCCCGTTAACCCACAATGTTCCGACGAAGTCGCCCCAAAAATTCCCGAAAAATTTTCGGTAATTCTAACGGCTAAACCGACGACCGACGAACAACCAAAACGTCGATCGGAGGTCCGTCAAAAAGAAACCGATTAAAAACCATCGGTTAAATTTGATAAAAAAAACACCGATCACCCCCAATCAAGAACAAGAAAGACACGGATCAAAACCCGACGAAAATCCGCGATGTACGACCTTACAAGAACACGAAAAACCCCCGATTAAATTCTACGAAAGGATCTACAACCACTAACCTCACTTAATCGGAAAATAAAGAACCGATCTTGGTCCTCGCGTCGTCGGAGATCCGGATCCGCTCCCCGTAGACGATGGCGTCTCGTTCTCCGATCTCCGGCACGTAAAATGGGCGATCGGGTTCCTCCGCTTCTTCCTTCTTTTCTTCCGATTAGGGTTTCGCCCTTCTTCTTTCCTTTCTTTTCTCTCCGCTCTTACGGCTAGGGTTTAGCATTCTCTTTTCTTACGGCTAGGGTTTAGAATTCTCTTTTCTTAACGAGGGAAAATACTTATATTATCCAATTATCTTAATATTTAATTTCCCCAATTTCTGTTATTTTTCAAATCGTACGTAGAGAAAAATCTATTTTCTCCGTCACCGGATAATTAATTAATTAATTAATTAATTAATTATCCACACGAGATAACCCCCATTATCCATAAACGGGTGCAAGATATTTTGCACGGATTTTGATGCACGACTAATCCCCGCATCACTAAAAATCCTGTTCCGGGGGTTCCCGACATCGGATTTCCGATCCGATCGCATCGTCGGTCTTCATTTTTCGCGCTCTTCCGCAGAAAAATACAAGTGCCACACACACCGACCGACAAACCAAAAGTAATATTCCCGGGATACTAAAAGAACACTAAAATAGAAGGAGGGTTAAATATTACAAAATACCGTGTCATTACAGACGGTTACCTAGTGTACGGGAGGTTCATATTCACGATCTTTGACGCGTGGGGGTGTGTTGTTGGTCCTGCCCGGTGCAGTTGAGTCCTCGATGGTACCAGTAGACCTGATGGTCTTAACCTAGTTATGGGACTTGGTTTTAGTACTTAGGACGGTTTGGCCGGCTCGGTTTTCTTCTTTTCGCGGCGGTCGATTGTGCCGCGAGGACGGTCCTCCTGGGGAGGGGTTAGGCCAGGTGTAGATGGTGTGCCGTGGTTACTTGGGGGCTATCTTTGCCTCTTTGTTTCGACTTCGCGTGCGGGACGAGTGTTCCGCCGTGGGTGCGCAGCCTTTTTGGCTAGCGTGGTTGTGGAATACCCCGGGAGCGCGGTGATACTCGGACTGAACTTTTATGCCTTTGGACTTGGTGGTTAGATTACCGGGGGCCTAGGTGGAGCGGATGTTTTGCCGGTACAGACTACTTGGTAGCTCTAGCAATTAGCCCGCTGTACTCATGTGAGGTGGTGCGGTTTTCTGGAGTGCCCGCCTCTATTTTGTTCTAGTTAGATGCCCGAGAATTGCATCGCGTCTCTAGAGGGGCGGATGATCGGATATTTACCCCACTTTATTTGGTCGAGGTGCCGGATTGAGGAATGATTTAGTTTCGAGGACGAAACTTTCTTTTAGTGGGGGAGGATGTGATGACCTGGATTTCTGCAGAACTGTGGTGGAGTTATTGGTGGCTTCTGGGAGCCTGTTTTGTGTGTTGGAGGTGTTTGTGCACAAATTGGACATAAGTGGCGGACTTCGGGCTTAAATGGATCACGTGGGTGATCAGTGGACTCCGTCGGATCTTCGGAAGTGGTTTCGCGCGAAATGAATATTAAAATTGTGCTCAGCGCGAAGTTTGGACAAAAGAACGTCTTTCCGGGTGCCTTTGGCAATTTTTAGAGTTGGAATTTGGCAAAACGGACGTCAAATTCGGATTCAGCGCGCGAAAACGGTTAAAATGGACTACCTACTTGACATTTTGCGCAACCGGTTACTGTTCATGCCGGAACAGTGATTCCGGCCGCCGGCGGCGAGCGGCGGCGGCGACGGGCAGCGGCGGAGCGCGGCGGATGGGCTCGGGCAGGCGGCGGAGCGGCCGCGGGCAGCGCGCGGGCGCGGGCAGCGCGCGGGCAGGCGCGCGGGTGCGCGGGCAGGTGCGAGGTCCACGGGCCGGCGTGCGCCGGAGACGGGACACGTGGCATCGCGTGGTTGGGTCGGTTCGGTGGACGCGGTTCACGGAGTGGTGCGGTCGGTGCATGGACCGGGGTGGCCACGTGGCGGCCCAGGATTGGCTGGTCTTCGTGCACGCGGCGCACGCTCAGCCGCGGGTCTGCGGCCGTACGCACGTGGGCGGCGCACCGGCCGACCGGCGCCGTGTCGGGCGGGGCGGCACACGCGGCGACACGTGTCGCCGCACCATAGGCGGGCGCCGCCCATCGCGCCGCTAATTACGGGGGGACGCGTGGCGCTTCCCGTTGGGCCCGCACGGCTGCCGCCTGTTTGGCGGACACGTGTCGGGCCCTGGGCCGGGTCGGACGGCCGGTTGGACGCGGCGGGATCCCGTGTGCGGGCTGGGCTGGGCCGGGCCGCACTGTGCGCGCCCGGAAAATCCCGGGCCGGACCGCACTGTTCACGCCCGAAATGGGCCGGGCGCCCGAATCTTAGGACATATTGGGAATTATCCCAATTGTTTTTGTGGGCCTATAAATAGGCCTTTTCCCCCCCCTCTTCTCTGGCTTTTTTCGAGAGATAGAGAGAGAACCAGGGAGAGGCCATTGAAGAGAAGTTGTTCCTCACTGATTTTTCTACCTCGTGGTGCGTTCCCAGATTTTCTGGAAGTTCGACAGCGGCGATCCGGACTTTACAGTGTGCCTCGGTTTTTCCCCATTTTCGGCCCGTTATCGTCACATTTCAGTCCGAGGAGTCCCCTACGCAGTACAGGAGTCCTTTTTCGACGATTTCTTCACCGGTGTGTTCCTGAGAGGTAGGGCTTCGTTTTCCGTGTTGATAGTTTCTCTGGATTCCGATTCCTTGGCACGATTTCCGAGGTGTTTTGACCCCTCTTTTGTTGTTTGGGTTTTTGGACAGCGGCAACTTCGACGAATTGTTTCTCGGCATAGGAAATCAGATCGAGGCGATTCGAGAGTCGATTTTGGGCTACTTTTCGCGAGGAACGCAACCGTGATTTTTCTGGGATTTTTGGAGCTCAGGACAGAGGTGAAATTCCTCGTTTTACGTGCTCATTATAAAAACAGCAAAATCTATTTTGAGACTTGTAGTTTTTACACCGTGTACACTTATGTGATGTTGTAGGATACTGTTTCAGCTGACGGTGTGCTTAGAGGACAGCGGGTATTTTCTTGATTTGTTGTGCACGCTTTTCGAGGTGGGTGGTTGTTGCTTGCCTCTATTTTGACATGCTCACTAGGAATATTAGAGTGATCCCCATTTATTGGACATCTTGATTAACATGATCGGGATTGGGTTTATGCATGCCTGTGTGGGGATAGGGTTGCCATGATAGCGTTTAACCTTGCATGTGGAATGGAATATTTATTTGGACTATATGATTATCCTGTTAATGGTACTACTTGAGGGTAGGTGACATGCATAGGTGGATACTGTTATTGATCAATGACTTAAAGTATATTTTCTTGAGAACACTTGCATGCTTGTATGGACATCTAGATAGGCCATCTTTTGTCGCTACACTTTCATGCTGGAACTTGACTTAGGAGAAACCCTGTTTGCTTCTATTCTCCTTATTCTTTAATCAGGTGGTTATGGTTACTCCGGTTGAGCAGGGGTTGGGTTAGTGTAGCAGGGGCCTGGATTGTGGATTATGGGTTTTGGCGGCAACCGCGGATATTGGGCGGTTGACCGGATGTCGATTATAGGACGTCGGTGGTAGGACATGGTTTAGCGGGTATTGCGGCGATCGCGGATTTTGGGCGATCGACCGGATGTTCATTTGTGCATCAGATTGGGGAATCTGTGTTTCTTTTAGTGGAGGGGTGTGTTCCACTGGGGGCTTTACAGTTGTGATCTAGTCCTGCTTTTGATGTTGTTTATACCGGCGCGGTTATTGCCCGGTGGTGCTTTCCTCGAGGGGGTCGCTCCCCTCGAGTTCCCCTCCGGGGGCCGGGGCCAGGCAGTCATGGACAGTTTTGCTATCACATCGGCGCGGCTTACTTGCCCGATGATGAGGACGGTACAGATTGGGTCCATCTGGGATGGTTGGTTACTGTTGCATACGGTTATTCCAGTCTATAACTGTATCTTAGAGGCATGGTAGCGGTAGTTTCCTTTCTTCAGCAGTCATCATTGCTTACCATACTCCTTTCCTTTTTGCCTCTGGTAGACCTAGTGGGTGTGTCAGAATTTGAGATTCTACCCACTAGGGGAGGCTACTGGTTTACTAGTAGTTCTCACCCCCATTCTTCTTTTTCTTTCCTTCTCCTTTGTTTTGCAGAGCTTTCTGCGGGTGCTGTTGGACATACAGCGGCGGGTCGAGGAGAGAGGACGACAAAGTAGCTAGACAGTGGACCCGACAGTGAGTTAGCTAGACTTGCACCTCTTATGTATCCTATCTCAGACGTTTGTACTTTTGGGGTCTGGCTTTAGCCAGCTGGTTGTATTTTATGGTGAGCTGGGAGAGAGACTTGTACTTTATTCTACTGATACTTGTATTTTTATTTACAGTTCAGTCTGAGATGTAGTATTTTCTGTTCAGCTCTGTTTTATTGCTCTATTTTGGTATCTGATTTATCTGAGCAGGTTACCGACGCTTCGTGTATGCGGAAAATTCTGTGTGCACGGCGGATCTGTAGACGAGCCCGAGTTCTGGTTTACACTCGGGGCGTGACACAGTTTTCTAAAACCATTTTCGCAAATCATTTTTATGTTTTAAAACCTGCATTCACAAGACGCATCCATAAAACCACATATTGAAAGTATAGTTCTATAGAGTATGTCTAAAACACAAGTCTGTCTCAACATCCACACCTTCCACAATATCCATATACACATGCATAATATTCGACCATAATAGAAAATAACCAACCGGAAAAAAAAGAAGAAGGAAGGAAGAATAACCTGACTGAGGAAACTATGTCTCACTACATAGCGTTCTCACTGTCGTCCTGACCCCCACCCGCAATCGAAACTGTCAAATAGTGGGAAACAGTAACATAATCTATATTAAGATAACAGACGTAGCGATAATAATAACTGTAAACAAAGATACAGTAATAGCCAAAGGACACCAAACCGTATATCGAAATACTCGAACACTGTACCGCTACCAATCAATCCACAAATATGGGAAACATCACTGTCACCAACATGTAGCCGCCATATCGGTCCACCGACCTCAAGCACTGTCACAATCCCGCCCAATAAGCTGGTGCAACAAACCCCAACTGCAATAGCCGCAATACTGCAATGTCCGCAGGGGGTCCCCTCACGCAATCGTTGCGTAGGGATCACGGGTCAATCAGAGCAACTCTCCAAAAAAATACACCCATGCGGTGGCCAAACCGCCGATGTGCGTGAAAAACGACAAAAGCATGATGATCTCGTAATCAAACCAAAGTCCACTCCTAGCGACAATTAGTCGCCTAAGTGATGTATACAAGAAGCTGACCCAAAGGTCAAATATAATACTGACAGAAAAATAACCAAACATGTCTATATCCTATTACAATATGACATATATTATTTAATTACCGAAAAGTATACTTTTTTTTTTGCTTATGTCGTCCTATAGTAGGATAAGCCACACGATATCCGTGTTTAATGCACACCATCTGATGGAGTTGAAAGTGTGACTCTAGTTGAAACTCTAATATGGAGTTTGGGTTCTAAAACTTGGATCGAGTAATTTATTTTATTCTGTTCGTAATCCAATATGACTTACTTTAAGTTTGATAATAATTTTTAATATCCAATTGGATTCAGATACAATTTATTTTATTCTGTTCGTAATCCAATATGACTTACTTTAAGTTTGATAATAATTTTTAATAACCACTTGGATTCAGATACGAATCAACCTAGATGGACTCAAGTACAATTTAATAGTCCAACTCAATTTCTTGTGAATTTAATTATTATTTACTTAAAATCTGACTCAATATTTTATTTCGAACTACTACGTAAATAAAATAACCAATAATTTATTAACCATCGCCAACACAAATGACCAAATCAAAACTGGTTTGCAATGTGCTGAAATGATTGAGTTTAATTATGAAGTCTTCAAATATTTCTAAACTCACAATTTTATTTATGAATATTAAATTAATACAAAATTAGAAGCAACAAAAAATTTTATTCATCAGTTAACTTATGAAAAAACGCTAAAAACAAAATTGGTATTATAAATTTTTAACTACTATATATTTTTATTATTCTTGTTTATTTCAAAAAATAAATCAAGCATAATATCAGCTATTCCTAAAAATAACAACTTTATAAACCAAACACTACTTTTTTTTATTCATGACTATCCTAAAATAATAAGTTATCTCAAAAATAAAAATATTTATTCCTAAGCTTATAATTTTCGAAGCAATTGGTATCTTAAAGACTTCATAATTTTTTTAAAAAATCAAAGTCTCTTAATAGTCTACACACACATATACACACACTCTCTCTCTCTCTCTCTCTCTCTCTCTCTCTCTCTCTCTCTCTCTCTCTCTCTCTATATATATATATATATATATATATATATCACCAATCCTAATCAAAATTGCCCTTGCTTGGAAATTAGCCCTTGCTTAGAACCAAAGTGTCCAACTAAGCGACGGCCAAGTGTCTTAGTCTCCAAGATACACCAAAAAGGTAAAGAGGAAATATCCCAAAATCTGCATTTTTCACCTAACCCCCCACCCTCACAGCAAAACCTTTTTTCCCTTTTAATTTGAACTCTACCTCTACCACCTCCTCTTTCTCTCCGTCTCTCTCCCTCTAAAAGCCAAGAACAATAATACACATTGCTTATAGTAATGGATTTTAGTTTCCCTCACGCTTTCAACAAAGAATATTCCCAGTTTCACGTTACAAAAAGTAAGAGTAGAGAAAGAAAGAGAGAGAAAGAGTATACTATAGCTAGAGAGAGAGATAAATAGGCTACATTACATTTTCGTTCTTGGGTTGTAGCAGAAGCAACGAGAAGCAACAAACAAAAAGGGAGAAAAAATAATAATAGTAGTAAATAAATTGGTGGGTTTTTCTTTTCTTTTTTTTTTTACTAATTTATTTATTTATTTATTAATACTAATAATTTTTTGAGAAATCTACTATTATATTTGGACGGCTCAGATGAAGCCCATCATCTCCTCCCACCTCGACGCCCCTCCTCCCATGGCGGCGTCTTCTTCTTCCTCCTCATCCTCCTCCGCCGCCGCCGCGTCCTCCTCCTGCTCGGCCGGCGGCGGCGGCGGCGGCGGCGGGAATCCTAAGCCCAAGCCGGAGAAACCCCTCTATAATCACCCCCACCACCGCTTCCTCCCTCGCTGGCACAACCACCATCACCATTTCCCGCCTCTCTCCAAGCTCTCCTTTTGGTCCTTCTTCGCCCTCGCCCTCTTCCTGGCCCTCTTCCTCCTCTCCCCCAGACCCCACGCCCCTTCTTCGTCGTCGTCGTCCTCCTCCTCGGCGGCCCACGAGGACCGCCGCCGCTCCCTCCGCGCCGCAGCCGCAGCCGCAGCTGCTGGGGCGTGGGAGCGGAGCGTGCGAGCGTCGGCAACGCCGCGGCGCGGCGCTGCGGGAGGCCTCTCGGTGCTCGTCACTGGCGCCGCGGGCTTCGTCGGGTGCCACGCCGCCGCCTCGCTGCGGCGCCGTGGCGACGGGGTCGTGGGCCTCGACTCCTTTAACGACTACTACGACCCCTCCCTCAAGCGCGCCCGCGCCTCGCTCCTGGGGCGCGCAGGGGTCTTCGTCGTCGAGGGCGACATCAACGACGCCCCACTCCTCCGCAAGGTGTTCGACGCCGCCCCCTTCTCGCACGTTCTCCACCTCGCCGCCCAAGCAGGGGTGCGCCACGCCCTCAAGAACCCCTCCTCCTACGTCGCCTCCAACGTCGCCGGCCTCGTCTCCCTCCTCGAGGCCTGCCGCTCCGCCGATCCCCAGCCCGCCGTCGTCTGGGCCTCCTCCTCTTCCGTATACGGCCTCAATTCCCGCACCCCCTTCTCCGAATCCGATCGCACCGACCGCCCCGCCTCGTTATACGCAGCCACCAAGAAGGCCGGCGAGGAAATTGCCCACGTTTACAATCACATCTACGGGTTGTCGATCACCGGCCTCCGGTTCTTCACCGTTTACGGTCCTTGGGGCCGCCCTGACATGGCCTACTTCACCTTCACCCGTGACATCCTCCGCGGCAAGCCCATTACCATCTTCGAGGGCTCTGGGCATGCCTCCGTGGCCCGTGACTTCACCTACATTGACGACATTGTGCGCGGGTGCCTCGCCGCGATCGACACCGCAGGAAAGAGCACGGGGAGCCGAGGCAAGAAGCGCGGGCCGGCCCCGCTTCGTGTCTACAACCTCGGGAACACGGCCCCCGTACCCGTCACAGAGCTCGTCACGATCCTGGAACGGCTCTTGAAGGCCAAGGCCATAAGGAAGGTGGTGAAGATGCCGCGGAATGGGGATGTGCAGTTCACTCATGCCAACATTAGTTTGGCAGAGAGGGAGCTCGGGTATCGGCCCACAATGAATCTGCAAACCGGGCTCAAGAAGTTCGTGCGGTGGTATCTTGATTACTATGGTAAGAAGAGTAGCAAGCGCCGCGGCGGCGGCAGCATCAGCACAAGCTGAGGTTGCGGCAACAACAGCTTCATAAGGCGGTCAGGGATATTACTAACCCTTCCTCTCATTCTTCTACTTGTTCTTCGAATTATGAAATTCTTTTCCTCGCATCGAATTTAGTTGGCTACAGTTAGTACTGGATTGCTTGTTCCTGGCATTTCTTATGCTTCAGCGGTGTATCTATAGTAGTGCTGCATTGTTAGATGAACGTGGTGGAAGATGGAAGTGAAGAAGGGGAAGTGGGTCTGGCATCAGCAAGGGTGTTTTTTTTTTCCCTCCCATTCGTGAAGTTTGCAGGACACTCTCATGATTTAGTACTATGAAGAGGATGAAGCACACATAATGTGTCTTGTTTTTTTAACTCTTTTTTGATCCTTCTTATGTTTTTGGCAGCATTAATTGCTAGGGCTGTGCCATGATCTATGCGATGAATATTTAGCATTCATGCTTGTACATGACTAATTCGAGAAAGACATGCTAATTGGTGGACATCTTGCCATGAAAATTTGTAATGGGAGCCACTACCGATGGCTTTGGTTTTGTTGCTTCTGTTTTTATTAGCAAAGAAGAGTTGAGGCTTTTTGGTTCTTTTGAATGTAACATTTTGAGAATTGTTATCAAATAAGCACTCTAAATACTCTAGTTCTTGAATTTGAAATTGCTAATGATGAGTTTGAAATTGCCATGGAGCAATTATTCTAGAGCAAGAATCGCTTGAAGATTCACTCTCTTGACCATATTAGGACTAACCATTTTGTAATTCATCATTTCTGGCTTTTTCTTGTTCCGTCAGATATGTTTTTTTCTCATTTACTTTTTTATGAACTCTTGTCATAATTTGTTTTCTCTTGATGTGAGATGATATAATCTTGTTATTTTTTGATGTATGATGAGATATTTACTTTTGGTTTTGAAAGAGGAACTTTTCCTTTATCACTCTTACAAGCGGTCCTAGTACAATTTAGATTGATTTCTTCCTAAAGTGACTTTTAATTTGTCGAGTTGTAAAGAATACAATTTGATGCCTAAAGGGTGCACAGCTGCAATATAAAAGATAGTAGTGCTTGACACTTGATTCTTGTTTTAATAGATGGAGGACAAAGAGCAAAGGAATTATGTGTTATGGGATTAGAAGAGTACAATATGATAGGGGTTAAGAAATACGACGATGGTAAATAGAAATTGATCCCAGATGAAACTTAGTGGAGTTCATTGTATCATTAGCGTGGTTAAACATTGTTCTATGAAAATTGAGAGGAACTAGCCAGTAGACATGAAGCTTTAGATGAACTGCTGGTTGGCTAGGTGCCAAGGATTTAAGTGCCCGTCGGCACGTGCCGAATATACCGTGCCGTATCGTGCCAACAAAATATCGGCACGATATAGCCCCGTGCCGATGGCATGACGTAAAACTCTCATTTTTTTAAATTAGTAAGTAATTTTCTAAATAAAGTTCAAAAGATTTGATAAAGACACATAAAAAGCAATTAGAATATTTTGTTGCGAAGAAAATACATATTTCATGTCATTATGTGTCGGCGCACATGCATTTTTTTTTTACTGGCACGCATCGACATGGCGCAGCACGCACCGTGCCGGCAAGTTTTCGGCATTATCCCGTGCCACGACACAAATCGTTGCTAGGTGCATCAAATAGGTACATGTTATGTTTGAGGAGGGATATATAATATTCTTTAAAGATTCAGATTGTTTTGGTCCCTCTAATTGTAAATTATGTTTGTGCTCAAAGCTAACAAACATATCTTGAACAAATTTAGGTTAACGGAATTGCTTTTGTAAGAGCTTAGGCCTTTGTGAGTCCAAAATGTTGGTTTATTCTTCTCAAACCGTAGGATTCACTAGGAAGTTCTAATAGAGTTGCATACCCAAGTATTATAATTCTCCCGATGGCATGCTGTGTCAGCACCTTTTTTTTCTCCCAATTTGGATCACTGTGTAACTTTTTTGGGGAATTTTTGTAATTTTTGTTCATCCTGAAAGTTAGAAAGGCCCCAGCATGCTGTCCCTTCTGCTTAATGCTCGTACTCATTTAGAATGTCGCTGGTATTTCCAAACAACCTTTTACTCAGAATACCATTCTTCTTTGTCATAGTAACATAGTATGACCAAAACTTGAGGTTTTTTTGTTTTTTGTTTTTTTATATATTTTTCTATGTTTGGAATTAGGACATCTTTGTGAATTTTAATTTAGTTCTATGTGGGTACTTCAATGTATTGAGTAGTAATATTCGCTTTCTATATATTTAGATTTCTAAGATACTTACATTCTCCATTTTCTTTTCTCCTCCCTCATTCCTAATTTTATCATTGTTGCTTTTCATAGGCCCTTGCGCCTTTCCTATTATATGTCCAAATACATGAAGAATCATCCATTGCCTATGTAATTGATAGTTTGCCGATCGGAAATTTTTGACTTATTCGAAGTTGTTGGAAAATAATCCAAGATAGTGTTTTTGCACCAAAAATATTAGGTTCAAAGCATTGCATATTTTCACAATTTTGTCCAACTCTGGTTTGTCTATTGTCCTTACCTGCACCGAGTAAGATGTCACTTTCTTATTTGAACTATCTAACTTATCGGCTTGCTTGAACTTTTGTCCTCTTGTTTGAAAAGGAACAAAGTTCCAGGTTCTTACTTTTCACTAACTGTTTACTTTCTTCCTGTGATTCTCAATTACAGTAACCCTACGTAAATGCCCCATACTGCTTGTGTATAGCTTTTGTTAAATTTCTGATTATTATTTTATGTTACTGCATCTGCTTGTTATGCCTCAACTGTTGTCAAGACTAGACACATTTAGACTAATTGTTTGGTTCTTGGTAATGCTAGAATGAATGTACTTGCTATTCTGCTGAATCCATTGGTTGTCTATTGTTTAGTGAGATTTGTTAGTGTGTTTAAACTCTAGTTGTTGTGATACATGATTGAAATTTATGATGGCAGTTATTTTCGGAACTAAGTTTGATTTTACCATTATTATATAATTTAGGACATTAGTTTAATCCTATCTTGATTATACTACTCAGGGTTCAATTTGAATTTGAGTTGGAACTGATTTGAATTTGAGTTAGCACCGGGTTCCAAATTATTTTTAGCTATTTTGCCAAAACCAATTACAAAAATCACAAACTTTGTCGAACTAAAATTCTACAAGGCTAGTTTGAAGGAAAGCTGATTGATATTTAACCTTTGCAGATGCTTTATTTAGAAATCTATCAGATTGCTGATTGTTCAATGAGAAGTGTCAACTTAGTTTATCAGAAAGATCATCAGATAAATTTATCTGGGTGCCATATGCTCGTCGAAACAGCAAACAGCCGGGAGAAAACATAAGGATATTTGTCATGATTTACTGTATGATAATACAGGACCGATCACATGGGTGCTTCTTTTATGGTTATAATTATTTTAGCAATTTGGTGTTCGGTTATTCTTAGTAAAATTAGAGTCGTGAAACTAGCTCCATACAAAGGCACCTCAAACACATGAACGCGCCAATGCATGTGCGCACACACAAAGCAAACATTGAGCCCTTTTAAGAGTTCAGTATAAGATGTTCCAAAATCCGAAGTATAGTAGTACTTCAATAGAAAGAGAAGAATGGAAGCAAGTACTTTGTATTAATGACTTTCTTATGCAAGGCTTTAAGAAATATGACATAATGAGGTCTGACCATGACATAAATCTGCCATTATTTTCAATTACGTGGGCTGTCTAAATCACTTCTTCAATAGTTAGGTTTGTATTTTTTCTGAATACTTTGCAAACCAGTTAGTCTATGATTTCTGAGTTCTTTTTGCTGATTAAAAGTGCATATTTCGGATCTTATGCTTGTTAGTTTTGTTAACATTTGCAACTTCGTATTTCCTCCTTCGCTAAATTGACATTTCTTACTTGTTGCATGTTTTTTTTTTTGAACACTAACAGCAAGCACACGATGCTAATGCTTTTACTGCAATTGGTCTCCAAGTTTTTTCTTTGGCACTTCATCTATTATGTTTTTTTTATTGCAAAACTCATTTTGTGTAGATTAGTTTTAAGAACTTATTGCCTTGTAGTAAAAGTTGCCAGTGTGATTTTGCTGACACTTTTTTTTTTCCTTTTGAATTTATATTGGCTGCTTTACGGACATCTGACACTTTTTACTATCTCATGTGAACAAGACATGGTCAATAACTGAACATTTACTTTTTCTGTCCTTTTGTGAAATACGCAAAAGGTACGAGTTTGCACAGCAGTAAGTTGCTCATCACTTCTTAATATTGTATGAAAGTATATATAGCCTTTTTAAGTCGTCTCTATAACTTTTTCTACTCATTAATATGTATGTGAGTATGATTTATATGACTCATTAGTATGTGTTGTAGGAAATGATTTTCTCGGTTTCTTAAACCTTAAAATATCAATGGCACCGAACATTTTTATGGCTTTAGTGGAAGTGGGTGCTGTAATATGTAACACTTGAGTAGAGAGTGGCGGAGTATACAGAAGAGTGGGGGGATGGGGAGTTGTAATACACAGTAGAGTTGAGAGGAGGTAGAGGAGATCGGAGAGGAGTAGAACAGTGAAGATGTGAAGTTACACTTGAGTAGAGAGTGGCGGAGTATACAGAAGAGTGGGGGGATGGGGAGTTGTAATACACAGTAGAGTTGAGAGGAGGTAGAGGAGATCGGAGAGGAGTAGAACAGTGAAGATGTGAAGGGTGTAGATGGAGTAGCTAACCGGGGTTGAAGCCGCTGGTGGAGTTAGGGTTTCGTACCATGGTAGGTGAGAAGCGATGGGTGCCAGGGAGTTCCAGAGGCTTCGGCGGGTCGGGCATGGGAAGCAGTTGATGCCCGACTCCGGGGACTCCTGCGGATCGGGCGACAGCATAGGAGGTCCTCCGTCAAGGAGAGGGAGCAAGCAAAAGATCGGCCCTTCTAGAAGCCCACGGATACTCTGAATCGAGCCCATTAAGGGGCCCAAATACAGACAAGGACTAATGCGAATAACTACCTCAGCATATGAATAATTACATATTAGTCCAGATAACAGAATAGTATATATAGCTAAATGTACGAGTAATCGGATATGAAAAAGATTAATAAACACATTTCTCTTTCCCTCCAAATTCCCTTCTTCCCAATCTCTCCCTTTCTCTCTCTAGATCCTTCCAATTCTCTCTCAATTCCTCCCAGATTCTGCAACAAATCCTTCCCCGATTCCAAAATCCAGCATCAATTGGATCAACCAGATCCAATTGAACTCACCATCATCCTCCCCGCCGCCGATCTCAGAGAATTCTCATCCTTGATCGGCGACGGATCGTCCGGGCATTGGTCATCATCCTCACCGCCAAGCCTGGATCTCAGCTCGAACTCTCATCGATCGGCTGCGGCTCGTCAGTTTGTTACAAATTGGTATCAGAGCCATTCCGATCCCAGGGATCATGAAGCAACAGGCAACAATTCGAGGCAACAGGCAACAATTCGAGGCAACAAGCAACAATCGAGGCAACAAGCAACAGATCTAAGCACAATTTGAGGCCACAAGCAATTATCGAAGCAATCAGCCACAGATCTGAGCAACACAGCAATCGGAGAACCACAAGCATCAGAATCAAGCAATGTACCCACAATCGATCACAAATAATCAGTATTTCGCTGATTGAAAGGTATTAAGACCTTTCCCCAAAAATTGCTTGATTCATCTTCATTATATTGTTGCTGCGATTGAATCTGAGAAGAGAAGAAGGAAGAAAATCAGTAAAGCATTACTCAAGATAGGGAAATCCAAATATAATAGATTCCAATATAATCCCAAAGATCCATACCTCGTCGAGATGGCTGAAGGGACCCGACTTAAAGAAATAAATGAGCAGATTAAAACACTTGAGGAGAAGATACATTCAATATCCACTGAGTGCCATACCATTATTGAAAATAGGTTGCAACAGTTTGGAGTTGAATATAATCAGAAATTGGGCACCCTAGGGCATCAATTGGATGAAATCCAACTGTTGGGACAGCAGAGGCATGAAGCTCAACAGCTAGAAGCAGTTAAAAGGCATGAGCAACTGATGAAGATGTTAGGATCACATACCAACTCCCACAAAGTAGATCCTATGCCTTCTGTTCAGATTAAAGAAAGTAGGGGAGGGGGCTCAGAGATTCCAGGAAACAGCACTAGATTTACCTTCAGAGAAGACAAAGGCAAGGGAGTACTGCCCACTCCATATATGGGAACAGAGCCAATGGTCCCCCAACCATCCCACAGGCAGCATCACTACATTCCTTACCCTAAGTTGGATTATCCCACATTTGGTGGTGATGAGCCAAGGGAATGGCTAAGCAAAAGTGAACAGTTCTATAAGCTGTACCAGATTCCAGTGGACCAGTGGGTAGAAATTGCAACTATGCATTTTGTTGGTAAAGCACACAGATGGAAGGAAGGGTACATGATTGATAAATCAGATTTGGAATGGGCAGAGTTGGCAGAAGCCATCTGCAGAAGGTTTGAGGGTGCCTCTATGAAGAAATTGGTTAGAGAGTTTAATAAACGGGAGCAAACCACAAGTGTGGAAGCATACCAAGAAAGGTTTGATGATTTGAGAGCCAGAATGTTATATTTGAATCCTACATTGAGTGAAGAGCACTTTATTCAGAGTTATATCAGTAGACTTAAAGAGGAGCTAGTTCCTTTTATAGATCTCTCTAATCCAACCACCCTAGAAGAAGTGTTTGAACAAGCTAAGTTACATGAACAAGCCCTTTCCATGATGTGGAAGAAGCACAGGAATCAGTACAGGACAGGCAGTGGGCCAACAACATTGTACCAATCTCCAAAGACTTTTAATCAGAAGGGTAATGCAAAAGGGGTGGAGGACACTAAAACAGTTACTTACAAGAATTCAGCTTGGCAACCTGGGGCTAATAGGCAGCTGATAGAGCAAAGAAGAGCAGCTGGTTTATGCTTCAAGTGTGGTGACAAATATTTCCAAGGACACCAGTGTCAGGGCAAGGCCTTGAATCAGATTGAAGGGGAAATAGATGTGGAAGAAGTGTTTGATGAAGGAATGCTGCAAGAGGAGGAAGAGGAAGAGCTGTCTGAGCCAGATGAGAAAGGTATCTCTGTCCATGCTATCAGTGGGGAAGTTCACCAAGAAACCATTAAGGTTCAAGGTGAATGTGGAAACAAACCCCTAGTAATACTCATCGACACTGGAATCACCCACAGTTTCATAGATTATCAAGTGGCTAAGGAGATGAAAGCTGGCATAACTGCAGCCACACCACTCTTAGTTAAAGTGGCAAATGGCCATAAGGTGCTGAGTAAACTTAAATGTGCTGGATTTCAATGGAAGATGCATGGGGAACTCTATCAGACTGACCTTAGGGTCATAAGATTGGATGGATCTAGCATGATTCTGGGCATAGATTGGCTTAGGCAGTATGGAAGAGTGACTTTTGACTACTCAAATCATTCCATCACCTTCAGCAAGGATGGGAAGTCAGTTACCATAGAAGGCATTACTGAAGGAGCTAAGCTCAAGGCTATAGGAGCTAAGCAATGGGTAAAGGCAGGGTTGCAAGGCCACTGTTGTGCCATAGCCCAAATCAAGGCTGATACCAAGGCCTGTGAAGAGTCCATACCAGAACTGATACAAAGGGTGCTGGATCAGCATGCAAGTATTTTCTAAGAACCAAAAAGTCTACCCCCAAAGAGGCAACATGATCACAAGATTCCATTGCTGCCTGGAACACAACCCATTAATAGCAGGCCCTACAGGCACAGCTATGAGCAAAAAGGGGAGGTAGAGAAGCAAGTGGCTGAGCTATTGAAATCCCACTTTATCAGGAAAAGGACCAGTCCATATGCATCCCTAGTGCTACTAGTAAAAAAAAAAAGATCAAAGTTGGAGAATGTGTATGGATTATAGGCAATTAAACCAAGCTACTATAAAGAATAAGTATCCTATACCCATAATTGATGATTTATTGGATGAGCTTGAAGGATCAAGATGGTTTTCTAAAATTGATCTAAGATCAGGCTATCACCAAATAAGGATGCATGACAGTGATATAGAGAAGACAGCTTTTAGAACTCATGCCGGGCATTACGAATTTCTGGTCATGCCTTTTGGCCTAACCAATGCCCCAGCCACTTTTCAAGCAGTGATAAATGAGATCTTCCAACCACACCTCAGAAAATTCGTGCTTGTTTTCTTCGATGATATCCTAATCTATAGTAAAACTCTGGAGGATCATGCTTATCATCTAGAGGCAGTGCTTAAGTTGCTGGGAAAGAACCAGCTTTGGGCTAAGAGGAGTAAATGTTCTTTTGGACAGAACTCTGTGGAATACTTAGGCCATATAATATCTTTTGAGGGTGTGGCCACTGATCCAAGTAAGATCACAGCAATGACAGGGTGGCCTCGGCCAACCAATATTAAGAGTTTGAGGGGATTCTTGGGACTCACAGGATACTACCGTAAGTTCATAAGGGGTTATGGAGGTATTAGCAAACCTTTGACTGAGCTTTTAAAAAAGGACAATTTCAAGTGGACAGAAGAATCTCAAGAAGCATTTGAAGCACTGAAAATGGCTATGTCTACTGCCCCTGTCCTAGCTATGCCTAATTTTTAAAAAACTTTTGTGGTGGAGGTAGATGCTTGTGATACAGGGATGGGTGCAGTGTTGTCGCAGGAAGGGAAGCCATTGGCTTTTATCAGCAAGGCCACTAGTCCTAGAAATAGAGGCCTTTCAACCTATGAGAAAGAATTTCTGGCCATCTTGCTGGCTGTAAGTAAGTGGAAATATTACTTAAGCCCCCATCCCTTTATCATCCAAACTGATCATCAAAGTTTGAAGTATTTGCTGGAGCAGAGAATAACTACAGCCACTCAGCAGAGAGGAATGCTCAAACTGATGGGTCTAGAGTACACTATTAAGTATAAGAAGGGAAAAGAAAATTTAGCTGCAGATGCTCTATCAAGAGTGGCCACAGATATTGGCAGCACCTTAGCAATAACAGCATCTATTCCTTCTTGGATTGATGAAGTGGTGGATAGCTACAAAGATGACTTAAGGGCTCAGCAACTGTTGGTGGAGACACTTGTTAAGCCTAGTTCCCAAGGGCATTTCACTCAAAAACAAGGACTATTGAGGTACAAAGGGAGGCTCTACATAGGCAATAATGGTCAACTGAGGGCTACACTGGTGGAGCAATTACACTCTTCAGCTATAGGAGGTCATTCAGGTGTGGACAACACCTATACAAGGATCAAACAACACTTCTATTGGCCGGGGTTGAAATTAGATGTAGAAAACAGGGTAAAATCATGTGAAGTGTGCATCAAAAACAAGGTTGATGGAACTCCCTATGCCGGCTTGTTACAACCCCTACCCATTCCCACACAAGCTTGGCAAGTAGTAAGCATGGATTTTATTGAGGCCCTACCAAAATCTGAGACTCGAGATACTATATTGGTGGTGGTAGATAAGCTAACTAAATATGCTCACTTCATCCCCTTAACCCATCCCTACACTGCCTTCACAGTTGCTAAGGCTTTCCTAAATACCATCTACAAATTGCATGGAATGCCTAAGGAAATCATATCGGACAGGGATAAGGTGTTTACCAGTGAATTTTGGCAAGATCTATTCAAACTAGCAGGAGTAAAGCTGCACATGAGCACCGCTTACCACCCTCAAACCGACGGGCAAACTGAGAGGGAGAATAGGTGTCTTGAAACTTCCCTGAGATGCATGTGCTCTGAGCAACCGAGCAAGTGGTCAAGATGGTTATCCCTGGCTGAGTGGTGGTACAATACAAGCCACCACTCCTCCTTAGGGATGACACCCTTTGAGGCTCTCTACGGGTATCAACCACCACCAACCACTATTACTCAATCACCAACAGAGGCTTGTCCCACAGTTAAAGAATGGAAAAGAGATAGAGAATATATGATACAGGTTTTAAAAGAAAGGCTTCAGGTGGCTCAAAACCGAATGAAACAAAACACAGACAAGGGGAGAATAGATAAAGAGTATCAGGTGGGGGAGAAGGTCTATCTCAAGTTACAACCTTATCGGCAGAGCAGCGTCGCGGTGCGCAAGAGTCTGAGACTTACCTCAAAATACTTTGGGCCTTATGAGATATTACAACGAGTGGGTCCTGTAGTTTATCGGTTGAAGCTACCGGATGGAGCCAAGATTCATCCAACCTTCCATGTATCACAACTTAAGATAGGGGTACCCCAAACCGAGCGGCCAACGGAGACGAAGCTTGAGGTGGGAGGTGACGGTCAGCTTATGTAGTAACCGCCGGTTTAAAATAATTGCTAGGGTCCACTTTTGGTTTATTTATTTCATTTAGACTCGGAGGGTGATCGAATAATTTATTGTTTCCGGACCGACCGTCAGGGCCCGCGGGTATTTTTAGTTGATAGGGCTCGCGAAACGGAGAACGGCGGCGAAATCGGTTTTGAATTCCGACGCCGGAATCTCCCGGAATAAATTCCGGAAGTTGGCTAACGATTCAGGCAACCAGCACGGTTTTTGAGGCGGACCGGACCCCGATTCGTACCCGTGTTAATTACCCGCGTTTGATTTAAATTTGGTTAATTCCCTTTCCTAACCGCTCCCGCTTCCTAACCGCCCCCAACTTCCCACCACTTCCCACTACTTCCCCAACTTCCCACTACTTCCCCCAACTTCCCACTACTTCCCCCAACTTCCCACTACTTCCCCCAACTTCCCACCACTTCCCCACTAACCGCCCCAACTTCCCACTACTTCCCCCAACTTCCCACCACTTCCCCACTAACCGCCCCAACTTCCCACTACTTCCCCCCAACTACCGGCCACTCCCCACAACTCCCCACAACTCCCCTTAACCCCCTACGTACGAAACCCCAAAGGAACAGAAAAAGGAAACACAATTTCCCCAAACTTCCAGTTTCCCAACCGAGCGTACCCTTTCCCCAATCGATCGAGAGGAGAAGCAAGGCGGAGCGGGTGAGGAGAAGGAAGAACGCCGGCATACCCTTCACCCAAGAACAGGACGATCATCCCCTAGATCAACCCTAGCCAACGAAATCGAGATTCGTGTAGGCCCGGGCGGGTACCCGAGAACACGAGAGAACCTAACATCGGTCAGGAGCGCGACAACAAGGTGGGTTGTTGCTTTCAGTCCTTGCTTTTAATTCTACTAAATTGGGTGGGTTCAATCTTGTGCGTACTTGGGGTTAAAGATCGAAGGGTGATAGGCACTACTTGTTTGACTGTGCTAACGTTTAGCACAAAGAGAAAAAGAAAATATAGAAAAAGAAGGGATGTTCTAAACTTTATATGGACCTTGTGCTTGGATTGAAACAGTGTGGGTTTTTCTCCCGAGGTTTGGTAATGTTAGTGTTCCGGGGGGGATGTTAAATATTATGTTAACCTGTACTAACACTGACGGCTTCTATGATATACTATATTACCCCGTGTTTTGTTACTATGCTCGAGTGCGACACGCGCATCCGCGGTTTGGCCACCGCAAAGGGTGCTCTTTTCCGGAAAGGCGGTCTTTGACCCGTGTTTACCCACGAGGTGACGTAGTGGGGCCCCCGTAGGTGTGGGGTTTGAGGCACGAAGGTGCGAGCGGTGGGACCCGACGAAGGGATTGGATCCCGATGGGGTCAGGTGTGGGACCCGACGAAGGGATTGGATCCCGATGGGGTCAGGTGTGGGACCCGACGAAGGGATTGGATCCCGATGGGGTCAGGTGTGGGACCCGACGAAGGGATTTGATCCCGATGGGGTCAGGTGTGGGACCGCCGGGATTGGATCCCGACGCGGTCAGGTGTTACAGGGGTAAAGGTGATAAAAGTGTTACAGGTGTTACAGGTATTGCTGGTGTTACAGGTGATACAGGTGTTACCCGTTTGAGAGAAGTGGATTGCCCCAGCTAGTCTCACTTTATGGTTTGGTACTACTTTACTGCTTAGTACTGTTTTTATGATAGTGTCACTGACTACCCACTCTGTGACAGGTACCTCCAGGGGGTAGAGGTAGGCGACGGTGAGGCCGAGGTGGTAGCAGTCGGGCTGAGGGGCCCTAGTATGCTGTTTTTATTTATTCTCTCTGCATTGCATTTCATTCGGAACTGTAAGTTATTGTGTGGTTCTCGATACCCTTGTGGGGTCGTGTGGATGTTGAGTATTTTCTTTTCCTTTATTATTCCCGGTTGGCCGTTTTCTAAACAAATCAACCAGAAAGCAAAAGAAAAAGGATTTCGTAAACTGGTTTCAAAACCTAAGGCCGTGTGGGCCTGTTTTCAAAACAGTGAGTTTATACTTTCAACTCGACTGGCCACGGGTATTGTTTAGTCTCCATGCACCGTACTACCTCAAACTGTTGTGATTAAATTTAAATGATTGCTTGTGTGTGACGGTTGTAATAGCCGCGACGCCGTGCATATACAGAGGAGACTCTGCCCGATTTTTCGAGTAAATCTGTATATGTGGCGGGTCTGGGCACGCGCCGGGGAAGAAGGTTTTAAAAGAAAAATTTTGTACGCGCCTTACGCTTACCTTTGTGTACCGTTTCCGCTAAAATAAAACCCCCGGGGCGTGACAGATTAAGATGGTATCAGAGACTTCACTTTAATCACAACAGTGGCGGCCCAACATCCACCGAGACATCACACTTAACTACAAATAAATGAAATATGCAGGGTTTAAGAATTAGGACGTGAGAGATCGGGGAGGGGATTTGTAGATAACGTTTTCCTTTCCTTCTCGATATTACGGTGGTTCTTTCTAGTAGAGTTGAGTGCTAAGTCTGGGTGGTGTGTCCGTACAGACAATGGTCCGAACCAGAGCATCGGCAGAGGCGAACCGCTTACTACGCAACCAGCTGCGCGACGTGGCTAGGCATCTACTAGACCTTGCGGAGCACGTGGGTATACTGACCCAGGAGCTTGAGAGTGTCGATCACGCGCAGCACGGCGCCGGTGGTGGTAACCCTCGTGGGATACCACCAACTGGCGTTTCCACCTTTCAGGGAGCGGTCAACTTGGCCGTGCGCGCGGAACTAGAGCGTACACGACGGGCACACCCCTACCCCGGCCCAACAGGAGGCCCGTACCCGAGCGACAGAGCAACCAAACGTCAGAAGAAAGGGCCGAAATTCGGGCAGGCGACGGGGGAGGGACCGGAACCACCAAAGCCCTGCGTCATTTGCGGTGGTGCGCATCCAATGATGAATTGCCCTTGGCGGAACGGACATTGCTTCCGGTGTGGCAGGCCGGGCCACACGCGTTACGATTGCCCCCGGAAGCCGGCCGTCACCAGACCCCCGGCTCCGAGACCGGACGACCTACGCCTGACGGACTCTTCGGATACCGAGTCCCCATCCCGCCTCGCCGAACGAGACTGGCCCACAGGTTGTGAACGGATCTCCCCAGCTGCCCCGGGAAGCAGTGATGAGGAATCCCAGAACAGGGGATAGCAGGCAGTGATCGGATGTCGGATCTGGGTTAGGATGGTCTTTATGGGTAGTTTACTTCTCTTTTCTGTTATAACCACTAGGAATAGTAGAGTGAGCCCTTTGTTGGACATGTCGAATGGTCACCTAATGGATATGCATGCTTAACTAGATCATTGTGAGCCTATCATGTGGAAAACATTATGATGGAAATCTGACATGTTGGAACTCTTACATGCTTCATGGACGTTGTTCTAGCGTTTAACCTTGCTTAAGGGGGTGGGGATGTACCGTCATAGTGCGATTGTGTGAGACGTCTTGTGGGAGAACATCATTTGAGGATTTTAGGACAGGCATAGGTGGTTGATTCAAGTGAGGGTGATTAGCAGGTTATGGACACGTGCAGTTAGATTGTGATTTGGTATGATTACTTGACACACATGTTGAACCCCTATATGGCGCTTCCCTTTTTCTTCCATAAGGAGATAGGTTTGACTTCAGGGATATCTAGTTAGACCACTTCTGATCGCTACACTATAGGTGTTGGAACTGACTTAGGAGGATCGGTAGGTGCGATAACTGAGCAGAGCAACTTAATCGCAGAATTCTCACGACTAGGGTTGGAAGTAGTGCCAGCGGGCACGGTCGCGCAACTTCTAACTTTGGCGGTCAAGCCAACATTGCTAGAAAAGATTCGAGAGGGACAGCAGGCAGACTCGCACTTACAGCTCGTAAGAGACAAGATCTCGCTGAATCAGGAAGGGGACTTTTCATTGGAAGGCGATGACACCCTACGTTTCCGCGGGCGGATTTGCGTGCCGGATACCCCGGAATTGAAGAAGGAAATTCTGTCCGAGGCACACAGCGCCCCTTATGCAGCGCATCCAGGAGGCACAAAGATGTACAGGGACCTCAAGCAGACCTTCTGGTGGCCCAAGATGAAGAGGGATGTAACTCAATTTGTAACTCATTGCCTGGTGTGTCAACAAATAAAGGCGGAACATCAACGACCGGCTGGAAAGTTACAACCCTTACCGATACCGGAGTGGAAATGGGACCATATCACCATGGATTTTGTCACCGGATTTCCGCGCTCACAACAAGGACATGACACGATATGGGTTGTGGTAGACCGGCTAACTAAGTCAGCACACTTTCTGCCGATTCACACAACTTGGACCAGAGAGCGGTTGGCCCAAGCCTACCTCAGCGAGATTGTGAGATTACATGGAGTACCGGCATCGATCACATCAGACAGAGACACGCGTTTCGTATCAAAGTTTTGGCAGAGTCTGCAACGAGCCTTAGGGACTAAGTTGCAGTTCAGCACAGCCTTCCACCCTCAAACAGACGGGCAGTCAGAGCGAGTGATACAGACGTTAGAGGACCTGCTTCGGGCCTGTGTACTTGATTGGGGAATCGGTTGGGAGCGTTACCTGCCACGTGTAGAATTTGCGTACAACAATAGTTACCAGGCCAGCATTCAGATGGCACCCTACGAAGCCTTATACGGGAGATGCTGCCGATCCCCGATCTGTTGGGACGACTTGGGAGAACGAAAAATTTTGGGACCCGATTTGGTAGAGGAAATGGAAGGGAAGGTGCGCCTCATCAGACAGCGCTTACTAACCGCCCAGAGTCGACAAAAGAGCTATGCAGATCGGAGACGCCGCGACTTAGAATTCCAGGTGGGGGAACACGTGTTTTTGCGGGTCTCGCCGTCGAAGGGAATCAAGCGATTCGGGTTAAAAGGCAAACTGAGCCCGCGGTTCGTGGGGCCATTCGAGATCCTAGAACGGATTGGCCCGGTAGCCTATCGCCTTGCCCTACCACCGAACCTCGATCGGATTCACGATGTGTTCCACGTTTCGATGCTTAAGAAGTACCTTCCCGACCCGTCGCATGTCCTGGACGTCTCGACGCTCGAACTAAAGGAGGACCTAAGCTTCGAGGAAACCCCGGTGCGGATCCTAGCAAGAGAAAGCAAGACACTTCGAAACCGAGTCATCCCCTACGTGAAAGTGCTCTGGATCAACCACGAGGAGCGGGAGGCGACGTGGGAGCTGGAAGCGAAGATAGGGAGGGTTACCCCCATCTCTTTACCGAGAACCAGGAGTGAGTTTCGAGGACGAAACTCGTTTTAAGAGGTGAGTGATGTAGTAACCGCCGGTTTAAAATAATTGCTAGGGTCCACTTTTGGTTTATTTATTTCATTTAGACTCGGAGGGTGATCGAATAATTTATTGTTTCCGGACCGACCGTCAGGGCCCGCGGGTATTTTTAGTTGATAGGGCTCGCGAAACGGAGAACGGCGGCGAAATCGGTTTTGAATTCCGACGCCGGAATCTCCCGGAATAAATTCCGGAAGTTGGCTAACGATTCAGGCAACCAGCACGGTTTTTGAGGCGGACCGGACCCCGATTCGTACCCGTGTTAATTACCCGCGTTTGATTTAAATTTGGTTAATTCCCTTTCCTAACCGCTCCCGCTTCCTAACCGCCCCAACTTCCCACCACTTCCCACTACTTCCCCCAACTTCCCACTACTTCCCCCAACTTCCCACTACTTCCCCCAACTTCCCACTACTTCCCCCAACTTCCCACCACTTCCCCACTAACCGCCCCAACTTCCCACTACTTCCCCCAACTTCCCACCACTTCCCCACTAACCGCCCCAACTTCCCACTACTTCCCCCAACTTCCCACCACTTTCCCACTAACCGCCCCAACTTCCCACTACTTCCCCAACTACCGGCCACTCCCCACAACTCCCCACAACTCCCCTTAACCCCCTACGTACGAAACCCCAAAGGAACAGAAAAAGGAAACACAATTTCCCCAAACTTCCAGTTTCCCAACCGAGCGTACCCTTTCCCCAATCGATCGAGAGGAGAAGCAAGGCGGAGCGGGTGAGGAGAAGGAAGAACGCCGGCATACCCTTCACCCAAGAACAGGACGATCATCCCCTAGATCAACCCTAGCCAACGAAATCGAGATTCGTGTAGGCCCGGGCGGGTACCCGAGAACACGAGAGAACCTAACATCGGTCAGGAGCGCGACAACAAGGTGGGTTGTTGCTTTCAGTCCTTGCTTTTAATTCTACTAAATTGGGTGGGTTCAATCTTGTGCGTACTTGGGGTTAAAGATCGAAGGGTGATAGGCACTACTTGTTTGACTGTGCTAACGTTTAGCACAAAGAGAAAAAGAAAATATAGAAAAAGAAGGGATGTTCTAAACTTTATATGGACCTTGTGCTTGGATTGAAACAGTGTGGGTTTTTCTCCCGAGGTTTGGTAATGTTAGTGTTCCGGGGAGGATGTTAAATATTATGTTAACCTGTACTAACACTGACGGCTTCTATGATTTACTATATTACCCCGTGTTTTGTTACTATGCTCGAGTGCGACACGCGCATCCGCGGTTTGGCCACCGCAAAGGGTGCTCTTTTCCGGAAAGGCGGTCTTTGACCCGTGTTTACCCACGAGGTGACGTAGTGGGGCCCCCGTAGGTGTGGGGTTTGAGGCACGAAGGTGCGAGCGGTGGGACCCGACGAAGGGATTGGATCCCGATGGGGTCAGGTGTGGGACCCGACGAAGGGATTGGATCCCGATGGGGTCAGGTGTGGGACCCGACGAAGGGATTGGATCCCGATGGGGTCAGGTGTGGGACCCGACGAAGGGATTGGATCCCGATGGGGTCAGGTGTGGGACCGCCGGGATTGGATCCGACGCGGTCAGGTGTTACAGGGGTAAAGGTGATAAAAGTGTTACAGGTGTTACAGGTATTGCTGGTGTTACAGGTGATACAGGTGTTACCCGTTTGAGAGAAGTGGATTGCCCCAGCTAGTCTCACTTTATGGTTTGGTACTACTTTACTGCTTAGTACTGTTTTTATGATAGTGTCACTGACTACCCACTCTGTGACAGGTACCTCCAGGGGGTAGAGGTAGGCGACGGTGAGGCCGAGGTGGTAGCAGTCGGGCTGAGGGGCCCTAGTATGCTGTTTTTATTTATTCTCTCTGCATTGCATTTCATTCGGAACTGTAAGTTATTGTGTGGTTCTCGATACCCTTGTGGGGTCGTGTGGATGTTGAGTATTTTCTTTTCCTTTATTATTCCCGGTTGGCCGTTTTCTAAACAAATCAACCAGAAAGCAAAAGAAAAAGGACTTCGTAAACTGGTTTCAAAACCTAAGGCCGTGTGGGCCTGTTTTCAAAACAGTGAGTTTATACTTTCAACTCGACTGGCCACGGGTATTGTTTAGTCTCCATGCACCGTACTACCTCAAACTGTTGTGATTAAATTTAAATGATTGCTTGTGTGTGACGGTTGTAATAGCCGCGACGCCGTGCATATACAGAGGAGACTCTGCCCGATTTTCGAGTAAATCTGTATATGTGGCGGGTCTGGGCACGCGCCGGGGAAGAAGGTTTTAAAAGAAAAATTTTGTACGCGCCTTACGCTTACCTTTGTGTACCGTTTCCGCTAAAATAAAACCCCCGGGCGTGACAGCTTACCACTTGTCCGGAGCAGATTTTAGCCAGGAGGTTGACGAAGAGGGGAAATAGAGCAGTCACTCAAGTCTTGGGGAAGTGGAGCAACCTGGGAGCTGAGAAGGCTACTTGGGAGGATTATGAAGAGATGAGAACTAAATACTCGACTCTTGATCCTTGAGGACAAGGATAATTTCATGGGGGGTGGAGTGTAACACTTGAGTAGAGAGTGGCGGAGTATACAGAAGAGTGGGGGGATGGGGAGTTGTAATACACAGTAGAGTTGAGAGGAGGTAGAGGAGATCGGAGAGGAGTAGAACAGTGAAGATGTGAAGTTACACTTGAGTAGAGAGTGGCGGAGTATACAGAAGAGTGGGAGGATGGGGAGTTGTAATACACAGTAGAGTTGAGAGGAGGTAGAGGAGATCAGAGAGGAGTAGAACAGTGAAGATGTGAAGGGTGTAGATGGAGTAGCTAACCGGGGTTGAAGCCGCTGGTGGAGTTAGGGTTTCGTACCATGGTAGGTGAGAAGCGATGGGTGCCAGGGAGTTCCAGAGGCTTCGGCGGGTCGGGCATGGGAAGCAGTTGATGCCCGACTCCGGGGACTCCTGTGGATCGGGCGACAGCATAGGAGGTCCTCCGTCAAGGAGAGGGAGCAAGCAGAAGATCGGCCCTTCCAGAAGCCCACGGATACTCTGAATCGAGCCCATTAAGGGGCCCAGATACATACAAGGACTAATGCGAATAACTACCTCAGCATATGAATAATTACATATTAGTCCAGATAACAGAATAGTATATATAGCTAAATGTACGAGTAATCGGATATGAAAAAGATTAATAAACACATTTCTCTTTCCCTCCAAATTCCCTTCTTCCCAATCTCTCCCTTTCTCTCTCTAGATCCCTCCAATTCTCTCTCAATTCCTCCCAGATTCTGCAACTAACCCTTCCCCGATTCCAAAATCCAGCATTAATTGGATCAACCAGATCCAATTGAACTCACCATCATCCTCCCCGCCGCCGATCTCAGAGAATTCTCATCCTTGATCGGCGACGGATCGTCCGGGCCTTGGTCATCATCCTCACCGCCAAGCCTGGATCTCAGCTCGAAGCTCTCATCGATCGGCTGCGGCATGTCAGTTTGTTACATAATACCAAATAAAAACTTTAGATCGTACTTTTTGTTATGATTTTTAATTTTTTTAAATTGATTGCAGACGACGGTTGTTCCTTTCGATTCGTTCTCGTGCGCAATCTATAAAAAGTGAGATCTTTCCTGTCTATTTATATATATATAATCTAATATAAGGGTGTTTTAATCATGTCCGTCCATCAAGAATGTATCCAGATACATCCTAACCGATTGAATTGATTGTATCTTTAAAGATCGCATTGAATAAATCACGTGGGCCACATCCAACATCCTTCCACTTGGTCTAGTGATATATTCAATATTGTATAAGCGATGTAAAATTTTATTAGGTACCGACCAAATTATACAGTCAAAATCTCCCACTCAATCAAGAAATAACAATACTTTAATCATAGTGGTCATATTCAAAATGAACACTTCCTTCTATATATCAAAAGCATGTATTTCTTAATTAAATATCTTTATGAGTTAAAACTATATGAACTTACTATAAGTTCAACTCAGGGCCTCACTTTAATGCATAATAATATTTTAATATACAAATATAACTTTATGCGTATAAATGTGCAAAATAAAATATTCTTATTCAAATAAAAATAGTCACTGAAGTTTTTATATAAGAAGAAAAAATTCAAACCGTAAATGAACTCAAGATACCCATACGATCAACATGATCATTGAATTTGTTTGCCGGCAATGCTTTAGTCATAGGATTAGCGATCATCATCTTAGTCCCAATGTGTTTGATATCCATCATATTTTTCTTGTCGTATTCTTTTACAGTAAGAAATTTTATATCGATATATTTGATGCGATATATAATTCGACTATTCTTAGCAAAGAACACTGTAGCAAAGTTGTCACAATGAATCTTGATAGGCCTTGCAATAGAGTCGACAACTTTTAAATCTGAGATAAAATTTTTCTGCCATGAAGCCTGTGACGAAATCTAGTAGCGAGTGATGAACTTCGCCTCCATAGTGGATGTAGCAACTGTATCCTGCTTGGTGCTTCTCCAAGATATAACACTGTGAGCAAGAAAGAAAATATATCCCGAAGTGGATTTTCTGGAATCCATACATCCAGCAAAATCGGAGTCCAAATAACCAACCACCTAAAGATGGTCATAATGCATGTAGGTGAGCATATAGTCCTTTGTTCCCTGTAAATATCTCATAACTTTTTTCTCACTTTCCAATGATCAAGGCTAGGGTTGCTCTGGTATCTGCCCAGCATCCTAACTGCATGCGCTATATCAGGCCTGGTACAGACCTGCGCATACATCAAGCTCCCTACTGTAGAGGCATAGGGTATGCTTTTCATATGCTTTCGTTCTAAATCATTTTGTGGGCACTGTTTCTGATTGAATTTATCACCTTTCACAATTGGTACAGCTGTAGGTGCACAATTTGCCAAATTAAACATTTCTAAAAGCTTTGACTCCTTGTGGTAACACAATGAGATCCTAACCCCTTGATGCTTTTAACCCCTTCACGGAGCTAGTGCGGCTCCTTAGCTGTCGTGAAGAGGTCCCCACGGCTCCCTCCCCTTTGTGGGGCACACGGGTCAAGTTGACCACTTCTCCGGAAAAGTACACCCATGCGGAGGCCAATCCGCCTGTGTACGTGCAGCATCCAATACCGAATTTGCCGATGTCGGCGTGTATTAAGCCCCGCGACCGCAGCCGCCACGATTATTAGGTTAAAATAAACAAAAGCATTCATGCGAAAGGTTTAACAGTCCATCTACTTTATTAGACAAGTTAACGAGCCTTTTACGGTGATATGGTGCACTTACTGCACTTGTTGCACTTATAGCAAGGGTACCCACCTGGTTTTTCACGTCTCAGCTCAGGAGTGTTTTGCTTTTGGATCCTTTGCCCGTGATTGACTCGCTCCATTTGAGATCTGTGAGTGTTTGGAGTACGAGGGACGCCCATTGCGAATCCTGGCTCGTGAGGTGAGAGAATTGCGCAATCGGGCCATGCCGTACTGGTTGTTGTTGTTGTTGAGGAGTAATCACGGGGAGTGAGTAGTGACTGGGAGCTCGAGACGATGATGTTGAGTACATACCCTTGGTATTTGTGACTCCTGTTTGAGTTGTGTTAGTTTCGAGGACGAAACTTTCTTTTAGTGGGGGAGGATGTGGTGACCCGGATCTCTGTAGGGCTTCTACAGTGTGATCAGCAGCTTCTGGAGGCCTATGTGGTGTGTCGGTGGTGTTTGTGCACAATTTGGACAAGTGATGTACTTCGGGTGTTAAATGGAGCACGTGGGTAATTGGATGACCCCGTCGAATGTTTAGAAGTGGTTTTGCGCGAATCGGACATCAGAATTGGACTCAGCGCGAAATTTGGGTTAAGAACACTTATCTGGATTCTTTCGACAAATTTTGGAAATGGAATTTGGCAAAACGGACAGCGGATTTGGATTCAGCGCGCGAAAACAATCGAAATGGACTATTTACTTGTATTTTTCGCAGCCCGGATGCCAAAACGCAGATTTTGAGGCATGTGGGGCACTGTTTCGGCCGGCGGGCAGCGCCGGCGGCGGCGGGCAGTGGCGGAGCGCGGCGGCGCGGCCGCGGGCAGCGCGGCGGGCAGAGGCGCGGGGCGCCCGGTCCACGGGGCGGGCGTGCACCGGGGGCTAGATGCGTGGCAGCTTAGGATTGGGCCGGTTCGCGGGGCGCGGTCCATAGGCCGCGCGGGGTGTACGGTAGACCGTAACGGGACAGGTGGCAGCTTGTGGTTGGCCGGTCCACGTGCACTCGATCCACGCGCGGAGCAGGGCAGGAGGGCAGGTGGCCGTACGCGCAGGGCAGGCGGGCAGCAGGTGGGCACGGTTCTCGAGGCGTTGACGCGGGGGACCCGTGCGTGGGCGCGCCACGCGTCAGCGCCCGAGCGGGCCGTGTGGCGCTGTGCGGTTTGGCCATTCCGTTGTTTGCTGTTCGGGGCGACGTGGCGGATTTTGGCGGATTCGGGCGCATCGAAGTGGGCGTACTGTGCGCGCCCGAATACTTTCAGGTGCCCGAATACTTTCGGGTGCCCGAAAGTGAGGATATGGTGGTATTTTCTGATTTGTTGGTTTTGGCTATAAAACCTCCTCCTTTGGCTGCGTTTTCTGGCTTTTGCTGAGCTTCTCTCCCTGTGAGGCCTTAAGCAAATTTGTTCTTCATTTTGTGGTGCATATCGTGATGGATTCCCAGAATTTTTGGAGGCCGCGGCATCAACGTTTTCTGCGATGCGGTGCACTTCGACGTTCCCTCGATTTTGGCTTTTACCGTCGCATTTCAGTGCGCGAGAAACCCTGGATCACCCCGATGGTATTTTGAGCCGATTTTTGTGGCAGCGCGTTCACGAGAGGTATGGCTTCGTTTTCTGTGCTAATTTCTTTGCCTCATTTTGGGTTTTTGGCACGATTCCCGAGGTATTTTGTGACCCCTTTTTTTGCTGTGAGATTTTGGACAGTGGAGGCTTGTCGATTTTCTATCTTGACCTATGAGCATCGGAATGAGGCGTTTAAGGACTCGATTGATATCTATGCTTTGAGAGGAACGCACCCATATTTTTATTGGATTTTTCCGAGGTCGTTTTGAAGGTGAGAATTAAGCTTCTTTGGGATTGAATTTCTGCAGGCTTTTGTTCTTGACGATGTGTACTTCCAGTGTTGTTCTAATTGTTTCTTGGCCTACAGGTGTCGGAATGAGGAGTATAAATACTCGTTTTGGGGCTACTCGTCGCGTGGATCGCAATCGTGATTTTTCTGGGATTTTTGGAGGACTGTGTGTAGGTGAAAATCCCTCTCTTCTTTGCTGGTTTGTAAAAACAGCTTGTGCTATTTTTGGGGAGTGTTGTGGTGTTGGTTATTGATTGTTGGTGATGTTGTCGGTTGGAACAGAGGCTTGCGCGACTGAATACCGAGGGTGCAGTTTTGGTAGATTTTGGATAGCGTGTGATTACGCACTTCACCGACTTCGGTTTTGCCTGCAGAAAGCGTTTCAGGTGGGTTGCTTCATCCCCAGAACCGGTGGACGGTTCTCTAATTCTATATGTTAGAATGCATGCATGATTAAATGTACAACTAATAGCATTGAGATGTAAGTATGGAAAGTGGCCTAGATCTTGTGGATTACTGCTTACCTAATTATTGTACATGTTATTTAATCATTGGCCTTTTCATGTGGGTTTGACATTTTGTAGTAGCTGGTTTTTAGCATGTCATGTTAGCACATAGTATTTTACGAGGATTGATCACTCGAGGGGACAGGATATTATATCTATGTGCGGGTTTTACTCTGAGGAGTTATTATGGATTATGGACCATGGGTTTTGGGCAGGTGTAGTCCATAGATGATTTTGGCATGAGTTTGTATTTATGTGAAGCTAATATCGATTATACTCCCTTTTATCTTTCCTGAGGACAAATGCATGCTTGTATGGACATATAGTTAGGCCATCTTTTACTGCTACACTACTTATTGGAACTTGACTTGGGAGAAACCATGTTATTCCTTTCTCTTTCTTTGTTAGTCAGGTGGTCTGTGTTGCTCGGGTGCGAGCAGGGGTATGGGGTAGTGTAGCCGGGACATTGGTGTCAGGTACGGGTTGTGCTGGATTGTGGTTGGCAGGGTTTTGCGGTGACTGCGGACTTTGGGTGGTTGACCGGAGGTCGGTTTTAGGCTATGGTTTGTGGGGCATTACGGCAACCGCGGATATTGGGCGGTTGACCGGATATTTACTTATGCATCAGATTGGGTATCAGATTTCTCTAGTGGACGGAGTTTTTCACTTATTGAGTACTTTTGCATCTGATTGAGGACCGGGATCTTCTTTAGTAGTTGAGCTTTCCCATTTTGCTCTGAGTCATGACCCAGTCTTGCTGATTTATGATACTTATGATACTTATGATACTTGTTACTGAGATACTTTACTCATGTGGTTCGCTCCCCTCGAGTGCGACTCCGGAGTGTGCGACAAACAGGTTTTGAGTCATTGAGACTCCTTTTTCCTATCGGTGTTATGCGTTGGCCAGCATACCCGATTTGGCAGGCACAGCAGGCAGTACCAGTTCTTACTGGCCAATCTGATTGGGTTTGTTTCAGGCAGGTACTTTATTGTTGCTCTCGTGTCAAGGGGCTGAGTGGAGTCTAGTAGCTGTGTTAGACCAGTGCTTGTGTTGTTGGGAACCGTTTGGCGCTAACGGTGGTCCCGTGGTCGTTGTGAGTTTTCGACCGTTGTGCGAGAGGTTGAGGATCTTGAGTCTATCCGTTCTGAGAGAGAGCGTGGATTTCGACTATAGCCTACGTACTATTCATTAGCGAGTTAGTCCGACTGGACACCCTATGTTGATATACTAGGGAGGCGCAGGCTTGACTGGACCCGATGTGGCAGTCAGCTCGATTGGGTCGATCGTGCACCTCGTGTGCGAGTGGTTGCATACTTTCTATTGGTTTTTCCCTTTTGAGCATTTAGATAGAGACATGGTAGCTGTTGAGTACCTCCAGCTTTCTTGTTCAGTATTTACTGCATTGTTATCTTATGCCTCTAGTAGACTTAGTGGGCAGATCGTCGGGCCTGGCGGTGGTACCCACTGAGAACTCCCTTTTTGGTGTAGTTCTCACACCCATTTGGGGTTTTCCCCCTCCCCTTTCTTTCTCTTATTTGTTTTGCAGAGTCTTAGCGGGTGTTGCTGATTCTGCGGTTGCTGTGCGAGGCGAGGGAGTCCCGTGCTAGATCCCTACCCATCCGTGGAGAGTAGCGGTACCCCTACATTGGAGATCCTGAGTACAGTTAGTAGATCAATTTTATTTCTGCTTTTGAGAGATTATTGTAGTGAGGCTATTACTTGTATTGAGAGCCTGTACATTGATATATTATTTCAGGTTACCTCCCTGCTGAGTTCTGGTTTATTGTATTTGAGGATATTGTATGATTATCACTTATGGGAGATGGATTTTATATCATTATTCCAGTTGTACAGATGGATGGCTTTAATTTTACCGCACTTTTATGGTATAGCTCTGATATTTGTTTAGCTGTAGTACTTTTCTTGCAGGTAGGACGCTTCGCCTATGCGGGGTTTGGCATAGGTGGCGGATCTGTTGGCGAGCCCGGGTCGCAGTTTCGACCCCGGGGCGTGACACTATTCGCAATTGTAGCCTCATGGGCTATGTGCCCATGATCTCTAAGCTTTTCGTTGGAGATCCGATGGCTTTCGTTGAGCGAAAATCGGTTATTGGACCGTAATTCGGCAAAATCGCCGGTTTATCGGCGACTCGGTCTTAATCGTGCAATTCTAGGAATTGCGGCGATTAAGTTGTTTTGTCTGATGTTCGCAGTATAGTCCTGGAGGATCCAACAGCCTTGGTTTATTGCTGGCGACTCTCGAAAACCAAAAAGGGTTTTTCGAGGGTATTTTGGTAATTTTGGCACCGGTCTAGTTTAGAAGATGCTCCCAACAGTATGTTATTGCCCGAATGTCTTCAGTGAAGCGTTTCACGGCCGTACGTCAAGTTTTGCTGAATTCAGAAATCTGTAGGCGCGGATCGGGTCAAAGTTGACCAATCGGCAGATTTTCGGCGGTTTATGGGAATCCGGTAAAGATCAAGGTTTAAGCATTAGGTGCATAGTGAGTAAGTGGATTGGGTATGTGTTAGTCCGTTTCTGATCAGTATCTATGATCCAGGTCTTGCAGTCTGACTTCGGCCCATGAGCCTTTCGGTGGAGTTGTTGGACCGCTTACATTGAGGTGGGTTTTCTTCGGTCCGGGCTTTATCATTTCGGCCCTCTGGGGTATCTTATTTGGTCAGACCCCTGTGTTTCATGATAGCCCAGATTCTACCCTTGAGCCTTCGTCTTTGTTTTTGCATTATCAGTTATACTTACATAGTATCTTGCTTTCAGTATATTCGATTATATCTGGACATTTACCATGCTTGATTGGTTATTAGCTAGATATCAGATTATATCTTGACATTATCATGCTTGATTGGTCATTAGATATATATCAGATTATACCTGGATATTTATCATGCTACTTTTATTAGATCTAGATATATGCCATGTGTGATTGGTCAGTTCCCTTATTCAGATAGTTAGTACTTCTTACTTTCAGTACTGCATGATATGGCACAGGTTTGAGATACTTGCATCCTGGTTGGGATTTTCGGCTTATTGCCGATTATTCGGTCTGCGAACCGTGAGCTTTGGGCATTAGCATTGTGATCGTCGTGCACCTGCTGTTCATTCGCGTACACTGATGGCTGGTTAACTGTATAGTTGTATGCATAGTTTAGACTACTCTGATATTGGCTGTAAGTGCTTTGCCGTGCATGTATAGGAAAGGCTCTGTCCAAGGAGGTAGGAATTTTTCTATGCATGTGGCGATCTGCTCATGCCCTGAATTGCATTTAAACTCAGATTAAAAAAAGAAAAAATTCCAATAAGAATAGTTGTCCCTAGTAAATATAGGAATACGAGAAACATCACTAAAAAAATGCAGTAGAGGAAGAAGCTGCAACAATGAAATAAATATAGGACTTTATTGCATACTATGAAACAATAATGTTTAAATTAGATAAATTCAACATTCCTGTGGGCAGAGACACTACACGCATAGAATTTATCTACTTTAGTAATATGACTAGCGAAAAACTGATTCCTAAATAACTAGATTTCTGTACCTGTGGATATAAGAAAACTTGTTATCTAGAGATTTATTCCACTATCCTATTCCAGTCAAAAATTAAAAGAATTATAATTTTATTTGACTGCGATAAATAGTTAAACTTTAATTCAATGCCAAAATTTTTTATGTGTTCTTTTCTATTTGCAGTATGTTATTGCCAGTCCCAAATATAATGAAAAACACAAACAACATTATATAACATTGAATAACTATTAAAATTAAATTAGAAACCTGTATGAATTTTCGGATTAATCTTAATTCAATATCGTTTTTATTTATTTATTTACTTATTATTTTAATACCATAAATGATCATATACTATGAGTAGGATGCTGTGGCTACTCGTAAACATAGTTGATCTTATAAATTTTTATATGACATCGAATTTTTTAATATTTCATATTATTTCTAAACGCAGCGAAAAGTATATAAAAAAAAATATATATACAACTTTATGTGACTCAAAATTTATAAACTGTATGAAGTCTATATAAACACTATTTTAAATTTTCATGATCATTGTATGTGTGTTTAAAATAAAAATTAAACTAAACACACTATTTTATAGTTATAAATAAATAAATAAATGAGTAGTACAAAAATCATATATAATAAAAATCAAACGTTATATATAATTTTGATATAAATTTCGTTTACAATAACAGTCATAATACAAAATTTTCATATATATAAATTGTGATGACCCGGATCTCCGCAGAGCTTTTGCTGTGTAAATTGTGGCTTCTGGAGGCCTATGATGTATGTTGGAGTTAGATGCGCGCAAATCGGACTTCAAGATTGGACCCAGCGCGAAATTCGGATTAAAAAATACCTGCCCGGATGCCTTTGGGAAATTTTAGAAGTGGATTTTGGCAAAACGAATATTGGATTTGGATTCAGCGTGCGAAAACGATGAAAATGGACTACTTGTATTTTTCGGAGCTCGGATGACAAAACATGAATTTCGAGGCGTTTGGTACTGTTCCGGCGGCCGGGGGGGCAGCGCCGGCAGCAGCGGGCAGCGGCGGAGCGCGGCGGCAGGGGCGCGGGCAGGCGTGTGCGCGGCGGCGGGCAGCGCGGTCCACGACTTTTGGCGTGCACCGGGACCAGCCAATATTGGATTTGCCACGTGTCGCGCGCTGGTTGGCGGGTCAACGCACGCGCGACAGCGCGCCGGGCGCGGCGTACCGTGGACCCCGCCAGGCCACGTGGCCCCCGCTGGTTGGCGGGCGCAGCGACCCGGCTTTGGCACCGTGAATCGCGGCCCACGGTTCCTGCCGTGGACCGCGGGCCACGCGGCGCGCCGCGATTGGCGGGCGCGCGTGCGCCGGGTGCGGGGACCGCAGTTGGGACACGTGGCGGCTTCTCGGGGTTTCGGGCGCGCACAGTGTTGGACCAGGCCCAACTCTGTAGCCGCCCGAAACATTTCGGGAGCCCGGATTTTGGGCCCGAAAGCCCATTAGGTGGAATTTTGGGTCTTTTCTGGTTGAAGCCTGTAAATAGGCCCTTTGCACTTCGGTTTTGGGCTTTTTCCCGAGCACAAATCCACCTGAGTCCTCAAGAACTTTTGTTGATCTCCCTGTGCTGCATCCACCTGAGGATTTCTGGGATTTTACGTGGCACGATTTTCGAGGTTTCCATTTTCTTTGGCGCGTCGCGACGCTCCTTTGTCGGTGTTTCCTTCCGTCGCGTTTCGGTGCGCGAGCTCCCCCGGCCTACTCCGACCACTTTTTTGAGCGATTCTTTCGCCGTTGGATCCACGACAGGTAGGGCTACGATCTTGGTATTTTCAGCATCCCCTAGTTTCGGGTTTTTCTTGGAGTTTTTCCATGCTTACTGGGACCCTTTGTTTGCTGTGAGGATTTCGGAGACATCAGGTTGTTGCGTGGATATCTTTGTGCTCGAGCATCGGATTGAGGCGTGCCTGTACACTTTTTGCATCTACTCGTCACGAGGATTATCACCGTATTTTTCTGGGATTTTTTTAAGGCTTGCCCGGAGGTATATGTTCTTCCTTTATCTGTGCATGGGTTTACAGTTGTGTTGTTGTGAGGTTTTGCGCACCCTGTGTTGTGGAATTTGTAACTAGGCCTACGGGGCTCGGATTGGGGCGTAGAGGTACTCGTTTCGAAGGTCTCGACGCAACGAACGCAGCAGTATTTTTGTTGGATTTTTTTGGAGCCAAAATATCGCATCTTTGGGACTGTTACTGCAGATTTTGTATACTTGGATAATTTTTGGAATTAAAGTGTAACTGTGGACCTTTTGTTGTACCCAGGAGAGTTTGCGGGCTTTCCTGAGCCCGTTGGAATTGGAGGAAATTAGAGATATTTGTTCCTAGGTATTTTCAGCTGTTGGACTTGGGACAGTTTAGCTCTTTCAGGTGGGTTCCTTCGCCTCCAAAACCAGTGGATTTCCTACTAATTCTATAATATAGGAACATTCATGTATGTGATGGATTAGGATGCATGTTAGAGAGGGAGATGTTATCTTTCCTGTATCATGTTTGATATCTTGTTAGTTGCTATTTCCTGATCCTGTTTTAGTTAAACTCAATACTATTATTGGAACTTGACCTAGCACCCCATCATATGTTGCATGTATAACCAGACTAGTAGAAAAACTCTCATCTGGGCTAGGTTTATTTATGCTTTAGACATCCATACTGTTCTTCTATTTCTGGACATAGTGTCTTCCTCGCCCGGGTAGTGGGCCGAGTGGTTGAGTTTCTTCTTAGTGTGGGATGCATATTACACTCGTGCTTGGGAGCAGAGTGGTGTCTGGTAGTTGTAGCACATCGTTTATTGTGGCGGGAGCCGTTTGGGTGAACGGTGATCCCCGGGATGTCTTGTTATTTATTTCTTTTGTCGCCACTGTGTTAGTGGCAGCAGTATACCAGTGATAGCAGGACCTTGAATCCAGAATCTTTTTGGACACACATATAATTTTAGTCAACCAATATTTTCTTCCAAGCATCGTAGGGTCGCCTGAGTCTGTTCTTGTTTGATAAGACGAGGGCATTAGCTCTTCGAGGTTTGGATATAAAACTTGTTTTCAAATTGATTTTCTAAAAAGAACTAAAAATCATTAAAAATAGATTTCTCTCAGATCAAATGGCTTTCAGTAATAAATGTCACCTTTTCTTATAAACATAACCACTCGAGATGATTCGAGTGGTCTGGGTTCTAAGGGCTGCCTTTTCTCTGGGTCGAGAACAACGAGGGGCTATGCCTAGAGCCTGTTCTTGTTCTTGTTTGATGTGGCAGTCAGTATAGATTGGGTGATTATATTTGAGAGATAGTAGATGCATCATGTTTCCATCTGTTCCACTTCTTGAGCATTTAAATAGAGGCATAGTAGCTGTAGAGTTATTTTCCAGCTCTTTTCCTTTCAGTATTGCATTTGTTACTTTATGCTTCTAGTAGACTTAGTGGGCAGACCGTCGGGCTTGTTGGCGGCACCCACTGAGAACTACTGTGGGATGTAGTTCTCACACCCGTCGCGGTGTCTTTTTTCCCAGAGACTTCTACTCCTGTTCCTGCTGCTCTTGTTGCTGATCCGGTTGATCGAGGTAAGGGAGTCACGAGATAGATCCCTACCAGTCGTCGTCCAGAGAGTAGATGTACCCCCTTACTATTTTGAGAGTTACATTTTGAGAGACCTTTGTAGTGAGGTTCACTTGTACTTTTTCTTTTATAGTTGAGAGACTTATATATTTTTGTGAGGACTTGGGTTGTATATACTTATTTTCAGCAGTTTACTTTTCAGTTCTGATATCTGTATAGCGTAGTTGATCTTTTGCAGGTTAGTCGCTTCGTCTATACGGAGCTTCCCGTATGGGCGGCGGATCTGTTGGCGAGCCCGGGTCGCAGTTTCGACGCCGGGGCGTGACAGATTAGAGTGGTATCAAAGCCTAGGATGTAGGTCATTATGGACTTAGAAACCCTAGGCTTGTGGTTGGACATTAGGATGACTACGTGAGAGTCGTGACTTTTAGCGAGAGTCCTGATTGAGTTTTATACCTCTCCCAAGGGACGGGATGAGTGATTGGCATGTTTATTCTCCTAAGCGATTATGTTGGCTGCAGACAACATAATGCTATGGAATGGATGACATGTCTTTGACTTTCGCTAGATTGGGTCGAGTGTTGTTTGGTTCTGTCCTGATATTTGAATGTTGCTGCAGGTGAGCACGATGCCTCCTCGACGCAGGATGCGGACGCGTTCACAGCCTTCCTCCTCCGATGAGCCTGAGCAGGAGGAGCCAGCACAGGGTCAGCAGATTGAGGTACAGGAGCTTCGGGCTCAGATGGCCTATTTGTCAGAGGCTCTCCGACGCCAGGAGGAGACTTCACGACGCCAGGAAGAGACCATGGATCGGATGATGCGTATGTTGGAGCAGAGAGCGCAGCCTGTTGTTACACCCCCTGAGAGTTTTCTCGCACCTCCTTCGCCAGCCGTGGCACCCCCAGTTGTACCAGTAGCGCAGGCACACCCTATTGCACCGGTTACCAGTAGACAGCCGTCCGGGACGGCAGGACAGTTGACCCCTGCAGAGCAGTGTGAGGTGGTTGATTTGTTGCTGAGGTTTCGTCAGTTTGACCCACCTCATTTCTCGGGGCAGAGTTCGGATGTCACGCCCCGGGTGTAAACCAGAACCCGGGCCTGTCTACAGATCCGCCGTGCACACGGTATTTCCCGCGTACACGAAGCGCCAAACCTGCTCAGATATATAAGAGATAATAATAAATGAGCAATAAAAACAGAGCTGAACTAAAACTAATACATCTCAGACTGAAGCTGGAAATAAAATACAATTTATCTGTATAAATGATACATCTGTCTCCCCCAGCTCACCAAAATAAATACAACCTGCTGGCAAAAGCCAGTCCCAAAGTAAAAGTACAATCGTCTGAGGAAACACGGGTACACCAACAGTCCAGCTAACACGCTCATCCTGCCTCGAAGTCTATCTACTTAGCCGTTCTCTCTCCTCGACCCGCCGCTGAAAACCCAGCAGCACCCGCAGAAGACACTGCAAAACAAGGAAGAAGAAAAAGAGGAAAGAAGAATGGGGGTGAGACTACCAGTAAACCAGTAGCCTCCCCTAGTGGGTAAAACCTCAAACCCTGACACACCCACTAGGTCTACCAGAGGCAAAAAGGAAAGAAGTGCGGTAAGCAATGATGACTGCTGAAAACAGGAAACTACCACCACTATGCCTCTAATATGCCAAGCTAAAGGGATAGCTAAATGTATGCATCAGAATATAAATATATACCTGCCTGGGCAACCCAATCTAGACACCGGCGAACACCGCTACTGCCAACTATGCATACTAACTCACGACTCAGTTGCGGGATGCAGACCGGCTCCTGACCGGCACGGTCTCATCCCAAGGGCAACAGACCGGCTCCTGACCGGCACAGTCCCTGCCCAAAGGCAACAGACCGGCTCCTGACCGGCACGGTCACACATGCACACACTCCGGAGTGGCACTCGAGGGGAGCGACCCACACGAATAAAGTGCCTCAGTAACAAGTATCATAAATCAGCAGGACTGGATCACGACTCTGATCAAAGTGGGAAAACCCATCCACTAAAGGGAGACCCGATCTCAACCTGATGCAAGGTAAACAAATAGTGGGAAACCCCATCCACTAGAGACCTGATACCCAATCTGATGCATAAGCAACCTCCGGTCAACCGCCCAAGGTCCGCGGTTGCCGCAATACCCTGCCTTCAAGCCTGCCTGTCCCAAAATCCAGGATCCACAATCGGGTAGAACAATCGATATCCGGTCAACCGCCTACTGTCCGCGGTTGCCGCAATAATCCCCAAGTTCGACATCAAGTACACCCTGTCTCCGACCCCAAGGTCCCGGCTACACTATCCCAAAGCCCCGCTCGAACCCGAGCAACATGACTCGAAAGTCTAAATAAGGAGAAAGGAAGCAATCATGGTTTCTCCTAAGTCAAATCCCAATATGATAGTGTAGCAATAAAAGATGGCCTATCTAGATGTCCATACAAGCATGCAAGTGTTCTCAAGGAAATATAATTAAAGGCATTAATCATTAACAGTATCCACCTACGCATGTCGTCTACCCTCAAGTAGTACCATCAACAGGATAATCATATAGTCCAAAATAAATATTTCATTCCACATGCAAGGTTAACCGCTATCAAAGCAACCCTATTCCCACACCGGCATGCATGAACCCAACCCCAATCATGATTAATCAAGATGTCCAATAAAGGGGATCACTCTAATATTCCTAGTGAGCATGTCAAAATAGAGGCAAGAAACAACCACCCACCTCGAGCGCTAAATCCTGATCCCAACAGCGAAGTCCGCGCCCGGTCTCAACGATCACCACGGTACTGCACAAAATACCCCAAAAGAACAAGCACAATTAACCCACCATGCTCACACCAAAATCTATCCCAAATACAATCAGTCCACAGTTTTGCCTTTTTCACCTGTGAGATCTGCTCGAGAAATTCCAGGAAAAATACTGTCATGATCCTCGCGACGAACCGGTCGAAACGAGTACCTGCACATTCCCACATGAGTTTTCTACGCTGAGATCCAAAATCGACAAGAGAACCACCCCGAAACAAACCAATCACAAAAACTGAATCGCAAAGTTCTGTAAACAGGGACTTTTCACCTTCGGAGAAAATTCAGAAAATTCCAAGAAAATTTGGGGATATTCCTCGTGATGTGTAGATGCAAAATGCCTTTTGAATCACCCCAATCCGATGCCTGTGCGCGAAGATATCACCGAAATACCGAACCGCTGTCCAAAACTCCATCACAGCAAATGGTGTCACGGTAAACTCAGAAAAACACCTCGAAAAGCGCGAAATGAGGGGAAACAAGACATACCAATATTAAAGCTCTGTCAGGCGCGGTTCCAATGGCGCAAGAATCGCCGAAAAATGCTGTCGGGGTAGGCCGGGAGAGCTCTCGCATCGAAACGCGACGAAAGGGGTACACCGATGAAGGAACGTCGCGCCGCGCCGGAGAAATTGGAAACCTCGTAATCCGTGCCGCCAAAAATCCGAAACTTCACAGGATGCTTCCTCTCTTCTTGATGAAGATTTCATCTTCTCACCCCTCAGGAAGATGGAGCCTCGAAAATGGTGAAAATGGCCTCCCAAGCCTTCTCGGATGGAACTAATAGGAAAAACCAGAAAAATCTTTTCAAGAAATTACCTCTGTCCCACCGAACAGGAAACACAGAAAACAGCCAATGAGGACTCGACACGTGGCACCGACCGGCCTGACCGCGCGCCCAGACGCGCCAGCTGCCCCCTGCCCGCACAGTTGACCAACCAATAGGAATCCGCCACGTGTCACTGCTAATGCCTAGTGCACCCGGTGCACGAAATCCTGTGGACCGACCCAACAGAAACCTGCCACGTGTCCAAGCCCGGTGCACCATAAACCATGAGCCATCCTGAATACTCTGTAGACCAAATGCCGTGAGTCGACCTATCAGATGATGCCACGTGTCCTCCGCCTCGGTGCACGCCGGCCGCGTGGACCGCCCGCCTGCCCGCGCGCCCGCGCGCTGCCCGCGCCCTGCCCGCGCCGCGCGCGGCCGCCGTTCCGCCTGCCCGAGGCTGCGCCGCTGCCCGCCGCCGCCGCCGGCCGCCGGTGATCGCCGGAATTACTGTTCCGGCGATGAACAGTACCCGAGCACCAAAAATACAAGTGGGTAGTCCGTTTTGACCGTTTTCGCGCGCTGAATCCGAATTTGACGTCCGTTTCGCCAAATTCCAACTCTAAAAATCGCCGGAGGCTCCCGGAAAGATATTTTTAATCCGAATTTCGCGCTGAGTCCAAATTTGATATCCGATTTGCGCGGAAACAACTCTAAACATCCGATGAGGGGCAACCGATCACCCATGTGATCCATTTAAGCTCGAAGTCCAACACTTGTGTCCAATTATGCCCCAAACACCTCCAACACACCGCGTAGGCCTCCAATAGCCACCCCAACGCACCGCAACAGCTCTGCGGAGATCCAGGTCATCACATCCTCCCCTACTAAAAGAAAGTTTCGTCCTCGAAACTAAAGTCGTTCCTCCACCCGGAATCTCAACCAAATAGTGGGGGTAAATATCCAATCATCCACCACTCAAGCTCCCAAGGCTGACAAATACCTCCTCCAGAGACGCGATGCAATCCTCGGGTCTCTAACTGGAGCAAAATAAAGGTGAGCACTCCAGGAATCCGCACCACCTCAACCAAGTACAGCTGGGCTAACCGCTCGAGCTACCAAGCTGTCCGCATTGGTACAAGCATCCGCTCCCCCCCAGGGCCTCAGATAATCCAACCACAAGTCCATCGGCACACAAGCTCGATCCAAGTACCTCTGTCCTCCCGAGGTATCCATTATAAGTCCCCCCCCAACTGATCACGTAGACTCTGATCTCTCGTCCAGAAACCGTCGGGGTGTAGAAACAATTCCCCCAACTCTCCGGCATCAGCACACAGCCATAAGCAGTCAAGAGAACCAGATTGCAAATCAATCTTCGAGAAGATCCAGTACCCTTGCAGCTGGTAAATCCAATCCTCCAGGCTCGAAAAAGGGTACTTGCTCCAGACGATCACTTCATCAAATTCCCGGGGATCCACGCCAAACCGAAGTGAACCAGTCTTCCACATCTCGAATAGCGCCAGCGCCCCCAAAGGTGCCACACTTGATCTGACACAATTCCAAAACATCGAATCCTGGAGTTGGGTCCTCAACTCCCAAACTGGTGTCATGCCAGACAACTCCGATAGGAGAACAGCTGGGAACTCACAACCAAAAAGGGGTATCTCCGAGTCCTGGCGCCGCCGCAGGTCCCTCAAACACACCAGCCAAGAGGCTACTCATCCACTGCGAAACATCCGCCTCGCTCACAAGGTTAAAACCAAAGAGGCGAAGATACTCTCAAGCAACCCAGGTACACCAACACCTCCAGGCCTGGCTCCCACGAAAACCGTCCTCACAGCATAATCAACCGCCGCGAAAAGAAAATAACCGAGCCAGTCTAACCGTCCTAAGTACCCAACCAAGCCCCGCAACTAGGTCAAGACCATCAGGTCTACAGGTACAACCAAGGACTCAACCGCACCGGGCAGGACCTACGACACTCCCCCTAGGTGCAAAAGATCGGGAATACGACCTCCCGAACACCAGGTAACCATCCTACCCCTAACCCAAAGCAATGAAGCCAAACACTACCCACCAAGGAGGGAAAACCTCTCGTATCGAAAGATACGAACCCAAGAGCCTGGAACAATTCAAACCTACCGCCACACTGGCTGCTGGAATCTATGTGCTCTGACGGTCTCAAAATCCACTATCCAGAAAAAGAAATCAGGAATGCCTCATCCGACTGACCTGTCCTCCAACACTCGGCGCCAAGCGCCTCAATCAGAACTCGCCTCAGGCGGCAGATCCCAATCCAAAGGAACTGCAATGCCACACTCCATACCCGGCGCCTACTCCAATGAGGCGTCCCTAGTACTCTCAATCCCCCACCGAACAAGACCCTGCCTCCAAAGGCTCCATACTCAATCCCACAAGTCGGGGCAACTCATCCGCCAGATCTGGCTCACTCCTTTAATGCAATCCCACAGTTTCCCTGCTGTCAACTGTCCACCCTTCCTCGGTGCCCCAGCACTAAACGTCGGCACGGAGGGCTACTAACTAGTCCGACAACTGTGCCACTGCACTGATCCGACAACTGTGTCACTGCTCCGACAACTGCGCCACTGTGCTGATCCGACAACTGTGTCACCGCGCTGCTCCGACAACTGTGTCACTGCTCCGACAACTGCGCCACTGTGCTGATCCAACAACTGTGTCACCACGCTGCTCCGACAACTGTGTCACTGCTCTGACAACTGTGCCACTGTGCTGATCCGACAACTGTGTCACCGTACTGCTCCGATAGCTGTGTCACTGCTCCGACAACTGCGCCACTGTGCTGATCCGACAACTGTGTCACCGCGCTGCTGATCTGCCTCCAACACTCCTACCCTTCGGGTCCGGTGCTCTCAGACTCCTCCAATCTGGGTATCCGGCCCGAAACAACCAGCTCAGGCCCAACTGCCGCACCAAGGTGCACTCGGGTCAGAGCCCCAACGTCGGGGAGACACCGCTCACCACGACAAAACCGCAAATCAGCACACCCCAAACACTCGACTCAATCTAGCGAAAGTCAAAGGCATCCCCCTATTTTTGTAACGTTATGTTGTCTGCAGCCAACATAACTGTCCCACAAAAATAGGGTATGCCGATCCCTCTTCACTCACTGGAAGAGTCAAAACCAAATCACCGACTTTCGCCAAAAGTCACGTCTCTCACGCCCTAACATCCTAGGGTCCGCCAAAAGCCTAGGGTTTCCTAAGTCCCAACTGACCTATCCCTAAGCTCTGATACCAACTTAATCTGTCACACCCCGGGTGTAAACCAGAACCCGGGCCCGTCTACAGATCCGCCGTGCACACGGTATTTCCCGCGTACACGAAGCGCCAAACCTGCTCAGATATATAAGAGATAATAATAAATGAGCAATAAAAACAGAGCTGAACTAAAACTAATACATCTCAGACTGAAGCTGGAAATAAAATACAATACATCTGTATAAATGATACATCTGTCTCCCCCAGCTCACCAAAATAAATACAACCTGCTGGCAAAAGCCAGTCCCAAAGTAAAAGTACAATCGTCTGAGGAAACACGGGTACCAACAGTCCAGCTAACACGCTCATCCTGCCTCGAAGTCTATCTACTCAGCCGTCCTCTCTCCTCGACCCGCCGCTGAAAACCCAGCAGCACCCGTAGAAGACACTGCAAAACAAGGAAGAAGAAAAAGAGGAAAGAAGAATGGGGGTGAGACTACCAGTAAACCAGTAGCCTCCCCTAGTGGGTAAAACCTCAAACCCTGACACACCCACTAGGTCTACCAGAGGCAAAAAGGAAAGAAGTGCGGTAAGCAATTTTGACTGCTGAAAACAGGAAACTACCACCACTATGCCTCTAATATGCCAAGCTAAAGGGATAGCTAAATGTATGCATCAGAATATAAATATATACCTGCCTGGGCAACCCAATCTAGACACCGGCGAACACCGCTACTGCCAACTATGCATACTAACTCACGACTCAGTTGCGGGATGCAGACCGGCTCCTGACCGGCACGGTCTCATCCCAAGGGCAACAGACCGGCTCCTGACCGGCACAGTCCCTGCCCAAAGGCAACAGACCGGCTCCTGACCGGCACGGTCACACATGCACACACTCCGGAGTGGCACTCGAGGGGAGCGACCCACACGAGTAAAGTGCCTCAGTAACAAGTATCATAAATCAGCAGGACTGGATCACGACTCTGATCAAAGTGGGAAAACCCATCCACTAAAGGGAGACCCGATCTCAACCTGATGCAAGGTAAACAAATAGTGGGAAACCCCATCCACTAGAGACCTGATACCCAATCTGATGCATAAGCAACCTCCGGTCAACCGCCCAAGGTCCGCGGTTGCCGCAATATCCTGCCATCAAGCCTGCCTGTCCCAAAATCCAGGATCCACAATCGGGTAGAACAATCGATATCCGGTCAACCGCCTACTGTCCGCGGTTGCCGCAATAATCCCCAAGTCCGACATCAAGTACACCCTGTCTCCGACCCCAAGGTCCCGGCTACACTATCCCAAAGCCCCGCTCGAACCCGAGCAACATGACTCGAAAGTCTAAATGAGGAGAAAGGAAGCAATCATGGTTTCTCCTAAGTCAAATCCCAATATGATAGTGTAGCAATAAAAGATGGCCTATCTAGATGTCCATACAAGCATGCAAGTGTTCTCAAGGAAATATAATTAAAGGCATTAATCATTAACAGTATCCACCTACGCATGTCGTCTACCCTCAAGTAGTACCATCAACAGGATAATCATATAGTCCAAAATAAATATTCCATTCCACATGCAAGGTTAACCGCTATCAAAGAACCCAACCCCAATCATGATTAATCAAGATGTCCAATAAAGGGGATCACTCTAATATTCCTAGTGAGCATGTCAAAATAGAGGCAAGAAACAACCACCCACCTCGAGCGCTAAATCCTGATCCCAACAGCGAAGTCCGCGCCCGGTCTCAACGATCACCACGGTACTGCACAAAATACCCCAAAAGAACAAGCACAATTAACCCACCATGCTCACACCAAAATCTGTCCCAAATACAATCAGTCCACAGTTTTGCTTTTTTCACCTACGAGATCTGCTCGAGAAATTCCAGGAAAAATACTGTCATGATCCTCGCGACGAACCGGTCGAAACGAGTACCTACACGTTCCCACATGAGTTTTCTACGCTGAGATCCAAAATCGACAAGAGAACCACCCCGAAACAAACCAATCACAAAAACTGAATCGCAAAGTTCTGTAAACAGGGACTTTTCACCTTCGGAGAAAATTCAGGAAATTCCAAGAAAATTTGGGGATATTCCTCGTGATGTGTAGATGCAAAATGCCTTACCCCAATCCGATGCCTGTGCGCGAAGATATCACCGAAATACCGAACCGCTGTCCAAAACTCCATCACAGCAAATGGTGTCACAGTAAACTCAGAAAAACACCTCGAAAAGCGCGAAATGAGGGGAAACAAGACATACCAATATTAAAGCTCTGTCAGGCGCGGTTCCAATGGCGCAAGAATCGCCGGAAAATGCTGTCGGGGTAGGCCGGGAGAGCTCTCGCATCGAAACGCGACGAAAGGGGTACACCGATGAAGGAACGTCGCGCCGCGCCGGAGAAATTGGAAACCTCGTAATCCGTGCCGCCAAAAATCCGAAACTTCACAGGATGCTTCCTCTCTTCTTGATGAAGATTTCATCTTCTCACCCCTCAGGAAGATGGAGCCTCGAAAATGGTGAAAATGGCCTCCCAAGCCTTCTCGGATGGAACTAATAGGAAAAACCAGAAAAATCTTTTCAAGAAATTACCTCTGTCCCGCCGAACAGGAAACACAGAAAACAGCCAATGAGGACTCGACACGTGGCACCGACCGGCCTGACCGCGCGCCCAGACGCGCCAGCTGCCCCCTGCCCGCACAGTTGACCAACCAATAGGAATCCGCCACGTGTCACTGCTAATGCCTAGTGCACCCGGTGCACGAAATCCTGTGGACCGACCCAACAGAAACCTGCCACGTGTCCAAGCCCGGTGCACCATAAACCATGAGCCATCCTGAATACTCTGTAGACCAAATGCCGTGAGCCGACCTATCGGATGATGCCACGTGTCCTCCGCCTCGGTGTACGCCGGCCGCGTGGACCGCCCGCCTGCCCGCGCGCCCCGCGCGCTGCCCGCGCCCTCCCCGCGCCGTGCCCTGCCCGCGCCGCGCGCCGCCGCCGTTCCGCTTGCCCGAGGCTGCGCCGCTGCCCGCCGCCGCCGCCGGCCGCCGGTGATCGCCGGAATTACTGTTCCGGCGATGAACAGTACCCGAGCACCAAAAATACAAGTGGGTAGTCCGTTTTGACCGTTTTCGCGCGCTGAATCCGAATTTGACATCCGTTTCGCCAAATTCCAACTCTAAAAATCGCCGGAGGCTCCCGGAAAGATACTTTTAATCCGAATTTCGCGCTGAGTCCAAATTTGATATCCGATTTGCGCGGAAACAACTCTAAACATCCGATGGGGGGCAACCGATCACCCATGTGATCCATTTAAGCTCGAAGTCCAACACTTGTGTCCAATTATGCCCCAAACACCTCCAACACACCGCGTAGGCCTCCAATAGCCACCCCAACGCACCGCAACAGCTCTGCGGAGATCCAGGTCATCACATCGGAGCCTTGGGAGGCGGAGTCGTGGATCACGGCGATGGTGCGACATTTCGAAAGCCTGTTTATTCACGAGCGGTTTCAGGTACTATTGGCGACGAACTTCTTGGAGCGCAACGCCGAGGCTTGGTGGCGGCGTGTTCGACCTGTTGGTCCGCCTGGGGCTCAACTTCTTACCTGGGCGGAGTTCCGCAGTCTACTTCTTGGAGCTTTCTTCCCGGAGAGCGTTCGGCAGAGGTTGGAGGAGCAGTTGAAGAATCTCCGACAGGGAGATCGGCCCGTGCACGAGTACATTGCAGATTTCAACCAGCTGTTGCCCTGTGTACCACACGCGGCCAGGGACGAGGCGCATCGGATTTATATGTTTGAGCGAGGTTTGCGCCGGGAGATTTATCAGTTCGTCCGTTCGCGAAGATTGCAGACTTTGGACGCGTCTATGGAGCAGGCACTCTATGTTGAGCACGGAGAGGCTGTGATGGATGAGGTGGCTCCAGCTCCCGCAGTGATTCCGGGGGCGAAGCGCCCAGCACAGGATGACGAGGGACAGACGAGTCGGCAGGGACCTCCGAGACCTCCACGATCTCACCCTGAGGATCGTGGGTTTCAGAGGCGCCAGAGATCAGGTGGGCCCCCGCAGCAGCCGCAGTATCAGCAGCATCAGCAGCGACAGCAGTCTCAGCAGCAGTACCCCCGACAGCAGCGGTTTCGGCAGCAGCGACAGGAGCGGTGTGTCATTTGTGGCGGGCCTTATCCACCGTCGCAGTGTGACCAGAGATAGGGACGGTGTTTCCTATGTGGAGAGTTGGGACATTTTCGAGCAGCTTGTCCCCGAGCCATCCTGTCAGTACGACCCCTTGCTACAGCACCTCCCTTGCCTGTTCAGGAAGCGGAAGCCCCTCCGGCACACCATCAGACAGAGTGGGTCACGACGTCGGGACAGATGGGACGACGATCTTCAGCACCCAGTGGACGGGTTTATGCAGCCTTGGTGGAGGGCACCCCGGCAGCAGATAGTGTCGCCGCAGGTATGATTTTTATTTCCAGTCAGCTGAGTTGAGCATTTCGGTACCGCTGCATCCTTCTGCATTGTTAATAGGGCATTTGCATCTTTGCATGGATAAGGGCTAGAAATTTTTGCTACATGCATTAGCGATTGGATTCTTCACAGTATCCTACGAGCAGAGGAGGATTGTGGGGCATGATCAGGACAGTTGAGACTTGGAATTACACCGGCAGGTGTGACGGTTTAGTGACAGCTCCACGACTCAGATTGAGCACACGGGATGGACCAGCTGGTGCGGTATCGCGTGCAACGACTGATTGTGGAATGAGAACGGTGACCTTCCCGCGAGTAGGACAACAGGAGTTCATTTTTACAGGTCACCCGGGTATCCTTCCTGCAGCAGTGGCTTCAGCGGTTTTGGGTTAGGTGCTACCTATTGAGCGTAGGTGACAATTAGGACTAGAGGTTGCGTCCCTAGGGGTCACGATTAGATCGTAGCTTCCGTTTTTGTAGCCACAGCAGGAATGACTTCAACACTTCTCTCCCTTTTTCTTGCCTTTGTACTGAAATTTATGAACAGGACGAAAACTTCGAAAGGCTACTCCAGAAATGGAGACAGTACCCGAACCTGTTCTTGTTTGATTGGGGCGAAGGCACTGGCCTTTCGGAATATTCGGACTTTTCGTTAATTTCAGCTGTTTTCTAAATAAAGAGTTGTGGTTGACGACTTTCCTGCTGGTGGGGCCATTACCTTTCTTGTTGGTTGTGTTGGCGTACTTCGAGTAGATTTGGATGAGTTAGTACCGTGGGTTTGCTTTTTGAGGTTGTTCCTTGTCCCTGCAATTTGTTGGAAGTCCTCGTGTTCCACATCCCAGCTCAGTGATAGTATGTTTTGGATCTCTCGCCCGTGATTGACTCACTCCACTTAAGATCCGTGAGTGTTTGGAGTACGAGGGACGTCCGTTGCGAATCCTGTCTCGTGAGATGAGAGGATTGCGCAACAGGGCCATGCCGTACTTGTCTTTGTTGAGGAGCAATCACGGGGAGTAACTGGCGATTGGGGAGCTGTAGTCGGTGTTGATGGATACCCACCCTTCTGTTTGAGACTCCCGTTGGGGTTTGTTAGTTTCGAGGATGAAACTTTCTTTTAGTGGGGGAGGATGTGATGACCCGGATCTTCGCAGAGCTTTTGCTGTGTAAATTGTGGCTTCTGGAGACCTATGATGTATGTTGGAGTTAGTTGCGCGCAAATCGGACCTCAAGATTAGACCCAGCGCAAAATTCGGATTAAAAAATACCTGTCCGGATGCCTTTGGAAAATTTTAGAAGTGGATTTTGGCAAAACGGACATCGGATTTGGATTCAGCGCGCGAAAACGACGAAAATGGACTACTTGTATTTTTCGGAGCCCGAATGACAAAACAAGGATTTCGAGGCGTTTGGTACTATTCCGGTGGCGGTGGTGGGCAGCGGCAGAGCGCGGCGGCAGGGGCGCGGGCAGGCGTGTGCGCTGCGGCGGGCAGCGCGATCCACGACTTTTGGCGTGCACCGGGACCAGCCAATATTGGATTTGCCACGTGTCGCGCGCTGGTTGGAGGGTCAACGCACGCGCGACAGCGCGCCGGGCGCGGCGCACCTTCGACCCCGCCAGGCCACGTGGCACCCGCTGGTTGGCGGGCGCAGCGACCCGGCTTTGGCGCCGTGAACTGCGGCCCACGGTTCCCGCCGTGGACCGCGGGCCACGCGGCGCGCCGCGATTGGCGGGCGCGGGTGCGCCGGGCGCGGGGAGCGCAGTTGGGACACGTGGCAGCTTCTTGGGGTTTCGGGCGCGCACAGTGTTGGGCCAGGCCCAACACTGTAGCCGCCCGAAACATTTCGGGCGCCCGGATTTTGGGCCCGAAAGCCCATTAGGTGGAATTTTGGGTCTTTTCTGGTTGAAGCCTATAAATAGGCCCTTTGCACTTCGGTTTGGGCTTTTTCTCGAGCCCAAATCCACCTGAGTCCTCAAGAACTTTTGTTGATCTCCCTGTGCTGCATCCACTTGAGGATTTCTGGGATTTTACGTGGCACGCTTTTTGAGGTTTCCATTTTCTTTGGCGCATCGCGACGCTCCTTCATCGGTGTTTCCTTCCGTCGTGTTTCGGTGGGTGAGCTCCCCCGGCCTACTCCGACCACCTTTTCGAGCGATTCTTTCGCCGTTGGATCCGCGACGGGTTGGGCTACGATCTTGGTATTTTCAGTGTGAAGACCTGAATCTTCGTGGTCATTATAGTGTGAATGACAACTTGTGGAGGCCTATTTCTGGGGATAGTGTTGGTTGCACGCAAATCGGACCTAAGAAATGGACTCAGTGCGAGAAATGGATCAAGATTGCCTATTTGGAAGTTTCGTCAAAAAATAAAGGTGGTTTTGCGCAAAACGGACATCGTATTTTTATTCAGCACGGAAAAACGATCAAAACGGCTATTTGGTTGCATTATTTAGAATTTTGGACCTCGGAATTGGACTCAGCGCGCGAAAACAGCAAAAAGTGGCATTTTTGGAGCTTATTGGTTATTTTTCAGGCGGCTGGTCCATGGAAGTGCGCGTGCACCAGGTGCAACGGCCACTGGGAGCGCCACGTGTCGGCGCTAGAGAGGGCCGCTCGGGCCACGCGGCACGCCCACGCGCGCCCACTGGCGCAGCGCTCGTCCCTGTGCTGGACGCGTGTCGCCGCGCCAGTGGCGGGCGCCACGGGCGACGTGGCCCCATCCGGGCCATCCGCCTGTGGGCGGGGCGCCCGGATGGGCGCCACGTGCCTCGCCTGGGGCGCGGGTTGGGCCGGCGCCGGGCCGAGCCCAGTACTGTGCTTATGCACAGTACTAGTTTTCTCCTCTCTCTTTCTTCTTTCTTCTTCTTCCTCCTACTTAAGCTCCTCTACCTCCTCCTTCTCCCACTTTTGGAGCTTCCAACATTGGGGACTTCTACAGAGGATTTATTGGCAAGCCTCCTTCATCTTCATCAGCAAAGAGATGGATTATAGAGGATTTATCACCATCATCTTCTCCATGAGGCAAGCACCACCATTGTTGCAGTTTGTGAACCTCTCCGTCGCGTTTTAGTGCAAAAATTTTCCAGGACTCATTCCTTGGAATTTTGAGCTCATTTTGGTTCTACGTTTTCACAAGAGGTAAGGCTACAATCTTTGTATTCAATTCTACCCTCAGATCTCATGATTTTACAGAGTTTTAAAGCCATCTTTGGGACCCTTCATTTCAGTCTGGAATCCTGAACAGTCCTCAGTGTTTTGGTTTTTTTGAATTGTAGGAGTGGAATTTTTGGATGATTTTTGCGGAGAAATTTCCAGGACTCGAAGATCTACAATATTGGTTGGTATCATTTTCCCCAGATCTGAGTTTTTATTAGGGTTTATGCATGATCTTTGGAACACTTTGCTGCATTCGTGCACAGATGGAACTTGGTGGATAATTCAAAGTGTTTATGGGTTTTCCCCTTCATTCGAGCATGAAATTTGGAGTTCTTTTGCTCAATTTGTATCTACTCTCGACAAGGAATCCAATGGTACCTCTCTTGCAGGATTTGGAGCACGTTTGGTTAGGTAACTTTAATGATCTTTCCAAGTGCTATTATATGGATTACTGCAGTCCCTGTGTTAGTTTTGATTTGAGCAATGCACCTTGGAATGCAGATAACTTTGTGGATATAAGGTCTTTTTCAGAAATTCAAGTTGGGACTTCTTCTTACTTCAAGGTAAGAAAATTCACTTTTGTGATATGTGGATGAATCCCTTTGGACAGCATTGTGAAATTTGTTGTATTTGATTGTTAAGGAAAATTAATGGTGGATTTTTGAGGACTTGAAAATGTTTGTATGAAGAGGACATCTTTGTTTTACTGCTAGAAACTTCATTTTGAGGTATTTGAGGTTGCACATACTTTTTATTTAACCTTGTTGCACTTGCTGAAATTCTGGAATTTGAGTGCGCAGTGTGCATTGTTTCAGTGATTGCGCCCAATCCGTGAGGCAGATTTGGATGATTTTCGCTGCATCGGACTCCTGGGAGGATAAGAATTACTCACGCCAAAATTCAGCCAGATCAGGCATCGGATCGTCAAGTTTCAGGTGGGTGGTTGTGCTTTGCCGAAAACAACGATTTACCCACTCGGGCTATTGGTTTCCCTCATGACATAGTTGATTGTTGTTCATTTCTCCTTGGTATAATATGCTTGGATATCCATGTTTAGATTAAGTTATTTGATTCTCTGTGTATACACGAGTGAATGAATAGTTTGATTGATGTTACATTATCTCATATGAAGTTGATAATAAGCGATCATCCTTAAACTTATGCTATGTGAGGGTAATTGGAAAATTAATCTTTAACCTACACTTTGTAAAGAATGGTTAACATAATTATGTGAGAATGATGGTAATAGTTATATATGAATGGTTGGTTGATTTATGTGAGGACTTGATGGGGTTATGTGAGAAGTGCTTGGTTGCTTGTGTGAGAAGGACTTGGTTGATTTATTTGAGAATGACTTATATGAGAGTAGTTGGTTAAGTGATCCTTAGCCTCCACTTTGTGATATGAATTATAGTTGTCGATCCTTAACCTACAATATGTGATATTGGGCATTGATGTTGATTCTTAATCTATCTATGAAAGAATGAATAGTTGATTGATCTTTGATCTAGCTTATGTGAAAATGGGTGTTGATGTGGGTTATTGATCTAGTTGATGTGAGAATGACCTATGGTTTTGATTCCAATTCATTCATGTTAAGATGGATATCATTGTGAGTTGAGGCCTATTCCTTATGAGACTAAGCATTGTTCATGACTCCTTTTACCTCCAATGAGATTGGACGTTATTTGTAGATCCTATGTTCATCCTAGGTGAGATCAATGAAGGTTGTGGAGCCTTAGACTATTCATTGGTGATACATGATTGAATGTATATGATTAAGTAATGTTAAATGATCCTAAGCATATTCATGTATGAATGTGAGGTTTGACAAGCGTTGTACCATCTTATGTGATTTTGATTAAGTGTGGCACTTCCTTATTTTTATACTTTGTGAGCATCGTGTATGTGGTATAGGCAGGCATAGGCTATGTTACATTTAATGTTCTTATGCAGTCATCAATATTTTGGAATAGCATGCTCTAATAAATGTAAGAACATCGACACCTGTTTTCTTTTTATCATCTTGGGACATTTGAATGCTTGTATGGTCATTTAGTTAGGCCACCTTTTTCTGCTACACTATCATGTTGGACTTGACTTAGGAGAAACTATGTTTCTTGCTTTTCTCCTTTCATACTAGGCTCAGGGTATTTATAGCTCATGCGCGAGCAAGTGGTTTTGGGATAGTGTAGACAGACTCTTGGGATCTGGGACAGGCTTGCTTGAGGGCAGGGTATTGCGGCTACTGCGGACTTTGGGCGGTTGACCGGATGGTGACTTGTGCATCGGATTAGGGATGACAGGTCGGGCTTGATTTGGGGGATTTGTGGGATATTGCGGCGACTGCGGACTTTGGGCGGCCGACCGGGTATTTACAGCTGCATCAGATTGGGGGATCGGGCTTTATGTAGTGGATGGGGTCTTCCCACTTTGATTAGAGTCGTGATCCAGTCCTGCTATATTATTGATATTGGTTACTTATTACTCAGGCACTTTACTCGTGTGGGTCGCTCCCCTCGAGTGCCACTCCGGAGTGTGCGATATACAGACTTTGAGTCCTCGAGACTCCTATCCCCTATCGGTGTTATGCGTAGGCTGGCATACCCGATTTGGCAGGCATGACAGGCAGTACCAGTGTTTACTGGTGTATAGATTGGGTTTAGTCAGGCAGGCATTTATATTCTGATGCACATTTTTTTTAGCTATCCTTATTAGCTCGGCATTTAGAGGCATTTTAGTGGTGGCTTCCTTTTATCAGTAGTTCTGTTTATAGCATACCACCTCTCTTATTCTTTTCTTGCCTCTGGTAGACTTAGTGGGTACGTCGGGGTTTGAGGTTTTACCCACATGGGGAGGCTACTGGTTTTACTAGTGGTTCTTGTTGGGTTTAGGTTAATAAGGATCTAATAGGGGAAAAAACACCTAGAGGGGGGTGAATAGGTGTAAACAATAAACACTCAAAAAATCATTGTGCGATAAAACCCAATGCGGAAAAATAAAAGAACACACAAGATTTTTACGTGGAAAACTCCAAACCGGAGTAAAAAACCACGGGACCGATAACACGGCGAAATCCACTAGAGTTAACACACGTACAAGGTGATATAACGTACTCACAGACGACTCAACCTTTTACCATACGCCCCTAGTCGATCTTCCCGCTCGCTCCACGACGCTTCTCGAATCCACGATCCGCGCCCAACGCTGAATCCACAGCGTCCAACGTCGAGTCCACGACGTCCAACCGAATCCACGGTCTTCACCCAATGGTACGCTTCGAATCCACGAACGCACCTCGCTCCGAATCCACGAAAGCGATAACACCTTGAATCCACAAGGCCACGCGAGTCCACGCGCCGATTTTGGGGTAAATCGTTGTTTGTTTGGGTGGTGATGATCCGCCGAATACTTAGATCAAGAGTAGATCGGAAATACCATCTAAGTATTCATTAGTTTGATTCAACTCAAGATGTGAGTATGAAAACCTAGAATCAAACTAATCAATATAGATGAAGAAACATAGAATAGATCTATTGATTTCCTTTCTTCTCTATATGTGGATCTAAGGCCGTATAAAATGATATGTGAAAATGACGGCTCTATTTGGATGCCCTAGAGAAATGACCATAGGGTTTATTTATAGGTTAGAAACCCTAGGAAGAATATTCGGATCAAAAACAAACTTTTCTGGAAAGTTTTACCGACGGCGATCCGGATTGTATAAGCCACGATCCGGATCGCAGACGCACAGAATGCAGTTTCCAGAAAATCACCTGTTCGGGATCCGGATCATAATCCACGATCCGGATCGTTCATACATTTTCACAAAACATCCCATTCGGGATCCGGATTGTTCAAGCTGTGATCCGGATTGCAGCAATGTATGAACGAACACCTTTCGGGATCCGGATTGAAAGTCCACGATCCGGATCCTGAACATGTCCCATGTCCAGTTTTTGATGAATAAGCAATTAAAACCTCTTCCAGGTGTTTCTACACTATAAGAAGTATTCGGATCATCAAAATTATTTAGTTAAACGTACCTGATCCTTTTGAATTCTTCTTTCTTGAGATTGAGGTATACGATCCGAAGTTTCTTCATCTTCAATCTTCAAGACTAAATACAATCACGAAATACGCCAACTCAAATTCCGTAACAATCTCCCCCTTTGGCGGTTTCGTGACAAAACACAGATCCACAAAGAAAATTCAAAAAGATATTTTTGTTGCTATCACCATACAACAAAAATTTACAAAAGAGTTCCAGAAATTAAAAACATGAGATAAACTCCTAAGACAGACTCTAGACTTAGACATCTGTAACCTCTGCACACAGAAAACATTCTTGACAAACAAAATCGTTAGATACCTCAAGAATTGGAACATAGAAAACCAAGTACAGAGATAGAGTTTGATCTCATCATGACATTTAAAAGAATCAGATATGTGAAAGAAACATAGTTAAAACCAACATATCTTCTAAGCAGTTGAAAACCAAATGTCAAAGTATGTTAGTCCAACATCAACTTGTTAGTCATATTACATGCCCAAATAGTTAGTCGAATAGTTAGTATAGAAGCATGTCACAAATCACAAAAGAAAACCAAAGTTGAGTTGAGATTCATACTTACCTTGATATCATCGATATTCACAATCATTGTTCAAAGTTCATTCATCATTGTTCATTGTTTTCGCTAACTCTCTCCCCCTTTTTGTCACAAAAACAAGCCAAAACGTAGCATGAGCTACAATATGTAAGGAGAGTAACAAAAAAATAGAGTTCTAAAAATATGCACAAACTGAGAACTAAACTAAACAAATCAAAAAGACTAATATCCTGCACAGAAAGAAGAAGAAAAGAGTCAAAAACGATCAGTCGTCAGAATCTGAATCGTCAGAAGGAGTGCAACCCATGTTAGACAGTATCTTTTGCACCCGCTTGTCCATTGAATTTATCTTCTTTGTGATGGTAATGTGAGCTGCTGTCGTTAGTTCAAGTTCATTGACAATCCTTTGTTGTTCTTTCAAAATTTGTTCCTGTTTGATGGATAGCCGCTGTTGCAATTTGAAGATCGAAGTTAATGATGCTTCATCATCATTTCCAGTTTCTTGTTGAGACGGTGAGGCCGAGGTGCCGTTCGAAGGCTTCTTTCCATTAACATGAGGTAACTTGTGAAGTGACTTCACAATTGTTGATTCATCTATCATACCACAACTGTGCTGATATGATGTTGAGCTTACATCAATACCGAATTTTTGCAAGATCCTCATGATGATTAGAGGAAACGGAAGTCGCTCAAGGGGATGAGGATGCACAATGTACCTTGACATTCTATTCCAAATTATATAGGGAATATTCATGTTTAATCCAATAGCCTCAGAGGGATTCCCTATGAGATACAGGAATAGCAGTCGCTCCCATCTCACAACCTTGGTTTGCATGTTAGGCAAAATGTTGTAGCACGTGATGAAGTTTAGAAATCGGTACTCCAGTCGTAGATACTTGGACCTTACACCCTTACCATCAGCTGATTTGGTTTCTTCCAGACAAATCTTGTCGACCACAGTTTGCCACATTTCTTTTGTCAAACTTTTTCCTTTCAAAAAGTTAATCCCCGATGTGCTCGATTCCATTCCAAGAACTTCACCAATTAACTGCGGTGTGATTTTAAGCTTCATTCCTAGGACATTTGTATAAAAATACATAGACCCATTTTCAGTCTCCTGAAGATGTCTCGCATTTGTGTAGAAAGTTCTCACACGATACAAACAATATCCTAGAAGTTCAGGAAAACGGCAGACTTGAAGAAGAGAAGCTTGTTCAATCAATCTTCCAAATTCTGGTGAATGATTGCGAAGGGCTTCAATATTGACATGACGTTCTCCGATGCATTCACGTCGTTCAAAAGCTCGAAGACGGTCAGAATTAACGACTACCTCTTCAACACGTGGCGGAGAGTCAGGAGCTATTGGTGCATCAATGTTAGTGTCTCGTCGTAATCCATAACGTCTAGCAAGTCGTTTCCGTTTGAAAGAGATAATTGGAGTAGACAAAGGAACATTCCCAGTATTCATTGGTGCTTTCCCTTTTCGGTTAGATTTTGAAGGCAATACCTCATCATCATCATCATCAGTCAGCATATCCCAGTGTACTTCATCAGGGTTCATTTCAAGTTCAGTGTCACTTATAACTTCCACTTCTCCTTTTCGTTGAACTTTCTTGGCGCGCTTCAATTTGTTGGTTGGTCGAGTGAGTACCATCGTGACTAGTAGCAGAATCAACCAGGAGAATGCCATTGATTCTAGTGCTTTGAGTTTTAAAAGTGTCCTGTGAAAACCAACTCAAGAACATATGAAAAATGTCAATTTTGAAAAATTTGAAAACATTGTACCTAGACAATCATAATCATATAGAGAAGCCAAGAATCAAATTAGTTTTCCAAAAAGAATTTTAAAAATAGATCAAATCCATGATTTACAAAAATTCCTCTTTTATGCCCTAAAACCGAATTTTTAGAAATCGAAGCCTAAAAATCGTTAATCAAGTGAAATCCCAGCATAAAAGCAAAACTAATTGACCCAGAGTTCTTATTTCAAAAGAAATTTGATCAAAAACCATTCACAAACGAAAAAATTCCAACTTTTCAACTCACGTTTGGTGAAAAAAAAACAGAAAAACTGTGAAAAACCGAGTTTTGATCATGTAAACTTACTTGAATCCGAAGAACTTTGAGTTTTGAAGCACCAGGAAGCAAGAAATCTAGAGAGAGAAACTCTAGAAGCTTGAAAACCAGAAATTAGGGTAAAGAAATCTCGAATCTGAAAGTTTCTATATAGAACCCTAGCCGTGATCCGGATCGGCCGCGAATGTGATCCGGATCGGCCACACGCAGGAAAAATCCTGCGTTCGGGATCCGGATCACTTGCCACGATCCGGATCGGCTACACCTTTTTCTTCAGAAAAATTAAGAAAAATACCATAAAATCCAGAAAAAGTATGTAAGCACATTATCATGTCAACTTTAAACAAATGACATCGTTTCACACAACAAGAAATAGATTATGAAAAATCTATCAATAATATCCAAAAATGAAACGAAGATTTACGATAGTTAAAACACTTAAAGTTGAACAACTTCAATTACATCTATCTTGATCCTATGTGTAATGTCTTTATCAAATCATCAATTTCAGTAAAGAAAATGAAGTACCAAGATCAATAGATGTTTGAAATCCCAGATAAGTTAGATAATATATCTAGACAATCTGTTGAAGGAGTGGCTCTTTGAGCATCTTAAATCAAAAATCCCACCTTATACCAACCATGAAATACGACTGAGTCAAGTATTTCAATATGAGTTTTATCAACAATTTTTCAAACAAAAGTTTGCTTTTCATTCATGGAGTATCTTTTTCTTTCATTTTCTCCATGTGGTGGTAGTTTTCACACTCCTCATTGGGATGTAACTCTTTCCACATCTTTTGAGCATTTCACATTTCATTGACTCCCCCTCAATTGGCTATCAATTATTTAATATATAAAGTATTCAACCAAACCATTGATCTCGAATTCATACTCGACTAAGCAATCAAATATGATAATGACTATACCAAGAGATCATTGAGAGAGAAATTGACTTTGATCACAGAAAGATGGTTTAATTAACGTAAATGATCATTGCAACATTGAAACATTATGACATCAAAAACATAATAAATTTCTAAATGCATAAAAGGATGCAATTAAAGTCAATTATGATTTATGCTCAATTAGTGTGCTATGTACAGAACATAGATAAAGAACAAAACAAAAACAAGAACAAAAACAAAACCTAATCTAAGCAAAGGTTTCAAAAGAGTTTATTTCAAGGAAAGCATGCCAATTGCTTTACGCAAGTGAATAAAACGTTTTTGATCCAAAGGTTTTGTTAAGATGTCGGCTAATTGATCTTCAGTTGAAATATATGACAGTTGAAGAATGTTTGATTCAACTAGCTCTCTAAGAAAATGATATCTAAGTTCAATATGTTTTGTTCTAGAGTGCAACACAGGGTTTTTAGAAATGTTAATAGCACTAGTGTTGTCACATAAAATGGTTACCGAAGATGTTGAAATTCGGAAATCGCTCAACACGCTCTTCATCCAAATCAATTGGGTTGAGCAACTTCCTGCAGAAATGTACTCCGCTTCGGCAGTCGAGAGTGCTATGCAGTTCTGTTTTTACTGTGCCATGCAACAAGGCAGTGGCCAAGATAGAAGCATGCACCACTCGTGCTTTTCCGGTCATCCACCGATCCAGCCCAATCGGCATCTGAGTATCCAACAATATCCAAAGTCGTTCCCATAGGATACCAAATTCCGAAATTGATTGTACCTTTGATATACCGGATGATCCGTTTCACCGCTTTCAGGTGAACCTCCTTCGGTGCTGATTGATATCTCGCACAAATCCCAACACTGAAGGATATATCCGGGCGACTAGCCGTGAGATATAGTAGACTTCCAATCATACTGCGGTACAGTTTCTCGTCTACATTCTCACTTTGTGATTCACTTCCAAGTCCCTTATGGCTAGTTCCCATTGGAGTTGGAAAATCTTTAGAATTTTCAAGATCAAACTTTTTGACCAACTCCAGTGCATACTTGGATTGACACAAGTGAATTCCTTCATCGTTCTGCTTAACTTGTAATCCAAGAAAATAATTCAATTCGCCCATCATGGACATCTCAAATTCGCTTTCCATGGTCTCCGCGAATTTAGAAGCATCATTATCTCTCGTTGCTCCAAAAACAATGTCATCAACATAGATTTGAGCAACTATGAAATTGTTTTGATAATGCTTCACAAAGAGAGTCCTGTCAGCTCCCCCTCGAGTGTAGCCCTTTTCCAAAAGGTGCTTTGTCAACCTTTCGTACCATGCTCGCGGTGCTTGTTTCAGACCGTAAAGAGCCTTTTTCAGTCGAAAAACATGGTTAGGTAGTTTATGATCCACAAAACCTTTCGGTTGAGCTACATAAACTTCCTCATTTAAAAATCCATTTAAAAAGGCGCTCTTAACGTCCATTTGAAATAATCTGATTTTAAAATGACAAGCGATCGCAAACAATATACGAATGGACTCGAGTCTAGCTACAGGGGCGAAGGTTTCATCAAAGTCTATACCTTCTACTTGAGAATAGCCTTGAGCAACTAACCTTGCTTTGTTCCTGATGATAGTACCTTCTTCGTTTTTCTTGTTCTTGAAGATCCATTTGGTACCTATCACATTGTGTTGCTTCGGAGGCTTCGTCAGTTCCCAGACTTTGTTTCGCTCGAATTGATGGAGCTCTTCCTGCATTGCTTTAATCCAATAATCATCTTGGAGAGCTTCATCAACATTCCTTGGTTCGATTTGAGATACATAGCATGCAAATCCGCAAACCAATTGTCTCCGTGTTCTAACTCCTTCTTGTGGATCTCCAATTATGTTCGATTCAGGGTGATCCTTGGAGATGCGTAACGTTTGAGGTAGAGGAGTAGGCGGAGGTACACGAGATGATTCCTGCACATCAGATAAGCTTGAAGAACCGTTAGATGCATCAACATTATTATCGAAAGAATTGTTAGAAGAAGATGCATTAGCAGGTGTATCATCATCAAGAGAGATATCGAGGGTAGATTTTTCAGATTCAAAATGAAAAGCTTCATCTACCTTAACATTTATCGATTCTACGATCGTCTTAGATTCTAAGTTAAAAACTCGATATGCTCTGCTGTTTGTAGAATAACCTAAGAAAATCCCTTCGTCACTTCGAGAGTCAAATTTTCCAAGATTTTCGCGATCACGTAAAATAAAACACCGACTCCCAAAATGCGAAAATATTTGATGTTAGGTTTTCTACAAAACCATAGTTCATATGGTGTATTCAAAGTCCCCGGGCGCAAATACACTCGATTGATAACATAGACAGCCGTGTTCACCGCTTCAGCCCAAAAATATAAAGGAAGGTTCCGGCTATGAAGCATAACACGTGCCATCTCCTGTACGACCCTGTTTTTGCGCTCGACTACACCATTTTGTTGAGGTGTGTAAGGTGCAGAGAATTCATGTTTAATGCCGTTAGAAGAGCAAAAATCAATGAATTTGGAATTTATGAATTCCCCACCTCTATCACTCCTAACTCGAGTAATCCTTTCATTCTTTTCAATCATAATACGATTGCAGATTTCGAGAAAAGAATCAAAAGTATCAGCTTTTTCTTTTAGAAAGGCTACCCAAGTATATCTAGAAAAATCATCAACCAACAAAAAAATATACCATTTACCTCCCAGAGATGGTTGACGAGTTGGCCCCATTAAGTCCATATGCAAAAGTTCCAAAGGCCGTTTTGTACCTATGTGGTTCAAATTCTTGTGTGCAGTCCTAGACTGTTTTCCCTTTTGGCAACCGCCACACACAAGGTTTTGTTCAAAAGAAAGTTTCGGAACCCCCTTGACCACATCTTTATTTGAAATTCTAGCAAGTTCCTTAAAGTTTATGTGACCTAGCCTTTCATGCCAAAGTGTTTCATTTTTCAAAGATGCTAGGTTACATTTTTCAGAAATCTTAGAAGGAACTACATAACAGTTGTTTTCTGATCTAACCCCCTTTAAAAAGAAAGCATGGTTCATGTCAGTTACAGTGCATTTATCAGATGAAAAATTAACTGAATAACCACTATCACACAGTTGACTTATGCTTATGAGGTTAGTCTTAAGGCCATGAACAAATAATACATTATCTAGAACCGGGCCATCTGGAATAGCTACCGTTCCCTTTCCAACAATTTTGGAAGACCGACCATCTCCGAAAACAACAAGTCCTCCGGAGTTTTTCTCAAATGTTTGAAAACAGTTTTTATCGCCGGTCATATGACGGGAACACCCGCTATCCAGGTACCAAGACGAACTATCATATGCATGCAAGGAAACATTGGTAGCAAGACAGGGAAAGATTTCACCTTTGCGCACCCAAACCTTTTTGGAGTGCGTCGGTAATGGTCGTGAAGTTGATTTCCTAGGTGAGAGCGTCTTGCTTGAAGAATTGCTGCTCCTTGATGATGTCGTCTTGAGCGGTGTACTACCAAGGCTCTTTTCCTTCAATTTGATTGGAGTTGTTTCCGAGGAATAGCCCTTTTGGTAGTTGTTGCAAGATGTTCTTGAGGTGTGCGTTTGGCTCCAGTCTTGCAATTTCTTCTTATGTGCCCTGAAATGCCACAACGAAAACATACCTTGGATCTTGTCGATTCCGAAGAAGATGTAGTAGGTTCGTTGTCGTTGCTTGTCGTGAACACCGGTGTCGGAGGAGGAGATACCGACTGAGGCACAAATACTGTACCACTCGAACTTGGAATGTCTCCAGTTTGAGTGTATCCGAGGCCGAACTTGTTTCTTTGACCGAGACCAAGAAGTCTGTCCAACTTACTCCTTCCAGAAGAAAATCTCTGTAAGTCATCCTTTAGTTGGCGTATGGTCTCCGTCATTTCCAATTTTTCCTGTCGGGCCTCGCCGTTGAGCTTCAAGAAGTAATTCGCTTTGTTCACCATGTCTACATAACTCTTCTCGAAATGCTCATTGGACTCTTGAAGGGAAACATTTGTCTTAATCAGATTGTCCCTTTCCACTTCAAGATCGGTTGAGAGAGAGGTTACTCTTTTTACTTCATCTTCAAGATCCTGTAATCTCTCTTTCAACCCCTTGTTTTGTTTAGCCAGTTTCTTTGAATCCCTCAAAAGCTTATGGTAGGCTAAAACAAAATCTTCACCTTCCGAATTATCTGATTCATCGTCCGTTGCAATCTTTTCCACAGTGGAGTTGGACAATGAGTCGGATGTACTTGCCATTAAGCACATGAAGGGAGAAGATGTAGTGGACGCGTGGAAAGCTGTCGCGTTGTCTTCTTCATCACTTGACGATGACTCATTTGACGTGGAGTTGTCATCCCAAGTAACTACTTGCATCGCCTTCTTCTTTGCCGGATTCTTGTTGGGACATTCCGTTGCTATGTGGCCGTAGCCTCGACATTTGAAACACTGAACTTGTCCCTCAGAACTTTTCTTATCCTTTGAGAAGTTCTCTTGCTTCTTGACTTGTAGCTTGAAGAACCCTTGCCTTTCTTCGACTTTCCGAAGGATGGAGTTTTGCTTGAATTTCCCCTTCGAAAGTTGCGGCGAAACTTCCTTGTCAAGAGAGCGAGCTGCTTCTCAAAGTCCTCCATAGAAATGTTCTCGTCGTCGTCCGAGGAGGATGAATCCGCGTCTTCTTCTTTAGTTGATTTCAATGCGTAACCTGAAGACTTAGAAGAGGATGCCTTTCCAGAAGAATAGTTAGTAGGAAAAGTCATTTCATAAGTTTGTAAAGCACCTACTAATTCTTCTACACGCATTTCGTCCGGGTGTTTAATTGTTTCAATGGCTGCAACCTTCGGGCGAAATCGTTCAGGAAGAGTTCTTAGAATTTTTCTTACAACTTTAAATTCTGGAATCTTCTCTCCCAAGTTAGCACATGAGTTCACGATGTCTTGCAATCGTGTGTAATAGTCAGTGAAGGATTCATTCTCTGCCATAGAGATAGAGTCAAACTTGCTCGTGAGCATTTGCAGTTTCTGAATCTTCACTAAGTTAGTTCCCTCATGCGTAACTTGAAGAACATCCCAGATTTCTTTCGCAGTCTCACATGCCGAGACGCGAGAGAACTCAGTTTGTGACAAAGCATTAAATAGAGCATTAATCCCTTTGCCATTGTAAGAAGATAAGTCTATCTCTTCCTTGGTCCATTTCGACCTAGGTTTTAAGGTGCGAACATCATCTAAAATTTCAGTTGGATTAGACCATCCTAATTCAATTGATTGCCACACCCTTTCGTCGATGGAAATTAAGAAAGCTTTCATCCGTACTTTCCAGTACGCATAATTTGTTCCATCAAAGAAAGGGGGTCGATTGATGTTTCCACCTTCAACCATTGTTTACAACCCTATTCCCGCTCTGATACCACTTGTTGGGTTTAGGTTAATAAGGATCTAAATAGGGGAAAAAACACCTAGAGGGGGGTGAATAGGTGTAAACAATAAACACTCAAAAAATCATTGTGCGATAAAACCCAATGCGGAAAAATAAAAGAACACGCAAGATTTTTACGTGGAAAAACTCCAAACCGGAGTAAAAAACCACGGGACCGATAACACGGCGAAATCCACTAGAATTAACACACGTACAAGGTGATATAACGTACTCACAGACGACTCAACCTTTTACCATACGCTCCTAGTAGATCTTCCCGCTCGCTCCACGACGCTTCTCGAATCCACGATCCGCGCCCAACGCTGAATCCACAGCGTCCAACGTCGAGTCCACGACGTCCAACCGAATCCACGGTCTTCACCCAATGGCACGCTTCGAATCCACGAACGCACCTCGCTCCGAATCCACGAGAGCGGTAACACCTTGAATCCACAAGGCCACGCGAGTCCACGCGCCGATTTTGGGGTAAATCGTTGTTTGTTTGGGTGGTGATGATCCGCCGAATACTTAGATCAAGAGTAGATCGGAAATACCATCTAAGTATTCATTAGTTTGATTCAACTCAAGATGTGAGTATGAAAACCTAGAATCAAACTAATCAATATAGATGAAGAAACATAGAATAGATCTATTGATTTCCTTTCTTCTCTATATGTGGATCTAAGGCCGTATAAAATGATATTTGAAAATGACGGCTCTATTTGGATTGCCCTAGAAAATGAATATAGGGTCTATTTATAGGTTAGAAACCCTAGGAAGAATATTCGGATCAAAAACAAACTTTTCTGGAAAGTTTTACCGACGGCGATCCGGATTGGATAAGCCACGATCCGGATCGCAGACGCACAGAATGCAGTTTCCAGAAAATCACCTGTTCGGGATCCGGATCATAATCCACGATCCGGATCGTTCATACATTTTCACAAAACATCCCATTCGGGATCCGGATTGTTCAAGCTGTGATCCGGATTGCAGCAATGTATGAACGAACACCTTTCGGGATCCGGATTGAAAGTCCACGATCCGGATCCTGAACATGTCCCATGTCCAGTTTTTGATGAATAAGCAGTTAAAACCTCTTCCAGGTGTTTCTACACTATAAGAAGTATTCGGATCATCAAAATTATTTAGTTAAACGTACCTGATCCTTTTGAATTCTTCTTTCTTGAGATTGAGGTATACGATCCGAAGTTTCTTCATCTTCAATCTTCAAGACTAAATACAATCACGAAATACGCCAACTCAAATTCCGTAACAGTTCTCACCCCCATTGTTGTTTTTCCCCTTTCCTCCCTTTGTTTTGCAGTGTCTGCTGCGGGAGTTGCTGATCTTTCGGTTGACGGTTCGAGGCGAGGGAGTCGCGAGCTAGATCCCTACCAGTGTTGATTTCTATAGTGGGATAGATGTACCAACCCGGATTGTGGGTTTCACTGTACATAGTTGTATTTTATTATTTCAGTTTATCTCCCTTTTTAGATTTATAGATGTTGTATAGGTTGCTTTTACTTGTATTACAGTTTCGGTGGACCGGATTATTGTATCATTATGATTGGGAGATGAATATTGTACTTTATTTTTCAGTTGTACAGTGATTCAGATTCTTATTACAACAGTTTTTCTTTAGCTCTGATATCTGTTTAGTCGTTAGATGTTACTTTTGCAGGTTGGACGCTTCGCCTATGCGGGGTTTTGCATAGGTGGCGGATCTGTTAGCGCGCCCGGGTCGCAGTTTCGACCCCCGGGGCGTGACAGATTAGAGTGGTATCAGAGCCTAGGATGTAGGTCATTATGGACTTAGAAACCCTAGGCTTGTGGTTGGACCTTAGGATGACTACGTGAGAGTCGTGACTTACAGCGAGAGTCCTGATTGAGTTTTATACCTCTCCCAAGGGACGGGACGAGTGATTGGCATGTTTATTCTCCTAAGCGATTATGTTAACTGCAGACAATATGATGGAGGGCATATTAGTAGGCAGAGGCTTTCTTGATTCCTTCTTTGGGGTCGAGGACTTCTGTGGCGCCAGAGGTCGGGTGTACCCCGACGGCAGCATCAGCATCAGTATCAGAGTGGCGCAACGGAAGCACGATGGGCTGCGGTCATTGCCGCAGTATTATCGGAGGCAGAGATGGTATTTTCTTTGGGGATAGTCAGGATATTCTCAGACAGATTGAGTGACCACTAACGCTGGCAGTTGAGTCTGTGCAACCTGGTTGGAGGGCGTCGCATCAGTGGGATGTGTTGTCACAGGTATGATTTCCTTTTCAGCTATCTGAGTTAGAATGAGGTGCATCCCTGCACGGACTAAAGGTAGAGTTACTACCGCGTGCACATGAGGTATAGATCCTTGTTTAGGATGTGCACGTGGAGGAGATTTGTGGAATATGTCCAGTGCAGTTAGGCTGTGGGTTATACCCGTTGACTAGCTGGTCTTGTGGCAGCCCAGGATTTTTCGACTCGGTGTTTTGGATTGGTTGGTGTGGCATCTTACAATTTTTGATTGTGATGAGAGTACTGTGAACTTCTGCGAGTTGGACAGGAGAAGGAGTTTGTTTATAGGGGTTGGTAGATTGCACTATAGTTGCAGCGACAGCGTGTCAACAAAAGTCAGGCAGATGAGGAGCCAAGGATGCATTGCCCAGTTAGTGACTGTGATAGAGGTGCCTACGGCGGCCCCGAGACTCAAGGGTGTCCTTAGTGCCCGCGAGTTCTTGAATATGAGTCCACCTGAGTTGATGACGATGCCGCCGGGCAAGGAGATTGGGATTGTTATTAACGTGGTTCTGGGAACCGCGTCGATATTGAAGGCACCTCATTAGATGGCACCAGCACAACTGAGAGCTGATGGTATAGTTATTGATTATGATGGATAACGGGGTTGTTAGACCCGGTGTGTTACCTGATGGAGGAGACAATGGACCTGTCGTTCTGTCAGCAGTGATTGAGTGGTAGTGATGCCCCCACGATAGTCTTGGATGTGTGTAGATGTTTTGGGCCGGAGTACATTGCAGAGCTCGAGCAATGCTTGCGCAGTAAGCGCCATTACTGGAATGGATGGGATGATTAGGACCAGGGATCGTGCCCCAGAGTGATCCGTTCCAGATTTTGATTTCAGTCGAGCAACCCACACTAATGGATGAGATCAGAGAGTGTTGAATTAAGGGTCCCCAGTTGATGTGAAGCAAGGACAGAATGATAGCCACAACAGGGACAACTTCAACTCTTCACTATTTTTCGGTGGTTCTCCAACTCAGGGTTGTAGTTGTTGATGTTTCTGATATTGAACTCCCTTTTTACATGGATAATTGCGTGGGTGTATTTCAGGTTTCTTGAATGAGTTGGTATTGAGGATGAGATTTTGGAGTGTTTGGATCAGTGGTTACCTGGTTGATCCTTCTTTTCCCCGCGACATGATGGAGTCCTTGATGTTTTCCACGCCTCAGCTTAAAGGTGATATGTTTGGTTTTCCGCCATTGCTTGACTCGCTCCACTTGAGACCAGTGAGTGTCTGGAGTGCGTGAGACGCCGTTGCGGATTATGGCTCGAGAGATGAGGAATGGTGCAACTAGGCCATGCCGTACAGGTGGTTGATGTTGTTGTGGAATAACCACGGGAAGCGAGTGACGCTTTGAGAGCTGGTGACGAGGATGTTGGATATTTGTGTAAGAAAATAAACGGATATGCGCAGCGCAAGAAAGAAACACAATTAAAAATTTTCTTAAACCAAAGATCACCTCATGTTTTGTTTTAGATCATAAAAAGGTAATCTAATTGATCTTATCAATTAGGATTTAATTTTTACCTTGCGCGGGTCGAGATCACCGCGAAGCCGACGATCGTGGGTAAAAATTGTTCGTCCTTGATAGCCGCGCACGCACCCGGCCTCTACTTGTGTCCACACGGAATCACGCCCTTGATCGAAATAGTCGATCGCCTTGAGTCGCGATCCGATCACGAATTAACTCTCGCGTCGATGTAAGGAGGATGAATCAATCTTCTAATTGTGCTAGCAATCTTTTGAAGATCGAGAACGATGAATTAATTATGGAGGACTTGAGGAAGAGGATAGGCGGCTAGGGTTTTCTTATTCCTTTTTCTCTCGTTCAAAATATGTCACATATGACACATATTTATATTGAGAAAACCCTAACCCTAATTCTAATCCTAATCGAATCCTAATCCGATTGGATTATCCATTATCCTTAAGTTAGTTTCAATATGAATCGAATCCGAATCCTAATTCGATTCGTGTGTAACATTTACACATAAGTCCTCAAAATATTTACTAACGATTAGTAAATACACCATGCAACTTTTGCACTTAAATACCTCTAATTTACAATAATTGCAAATTAGTCCTTTTACTAATAAATTAGTAAACTTTGGTATTGTGATTATAATTAATCCATTCTATAAACTTCTTTATCATCTCCTTAATATCGATCATGCGCGATTCCTTATGTGTGTGACCTAATAGGTTCAATTCTGCCTGGTAGTGAGATATGATGCGATCCCCATCGACATCATCATCGAAACTCTTTTTGATGGATCAAACACTTTTGATTCTTCCATCGTATAATAATTATTCGCCTATAATTATTCTTATTGGTTCCCACAATCCACTAGTGACGCCTAGCAGCATATAGTGGCAATCCAGTCAGAAGTGAATATTGAACTGAACCTCAAGGTGCAGTTACCGTACAATACAATCCTTCTATCGCATAGTCCCAACTGAGTGGAGGTCATGGAATACTCGTCAAACCCCATCACCCGTTATATGACAATTGATAGGGCAGAAGCTCATATGGTTACTCTTGGAAACAACTTTCCATGAACTATATTACCCCGGCCGAGGATTTATGAGCTTTGCCTTACAAATAGCATAGGACTAATTATCTCTCTACCGAGAGCGATAGATCCCCTGTAAACAAACACCCATTCCTAATATGAACCGACTGCAGCCAACATATACTACTAAGACCCGTGACTCAGAGACAGTAATCTGCTCATAATCAGAACTAACAGAATCAGCCTCATACAATCCCTCGAATGGCCGCTGGTTGCCGCCCAGTGTCTGAAGGATCTAGTGTCCCAGCTCAGATATGCCCAACATCAGATAAATCAGATCTGCATCTGACGAAAGATGTGAGACATCCATAGTGGAAGCCAGTGATAGAACTATGGTCCCACCGTCTACAGTGCATGGTATCTCTATCACAAGTCACCTGCACAGTTCGCAGCCAAAGATCCCACACAATGATGACTGATTTAATCATCATCCTAACAACAGAGCGGCACAATCATCAAATGCTGGTATCGTTCAGTAAAAGTGACATAATCGTCCAGTCATGCATTAATCCAATCCTCAAGAATAGCAGTCCATTATGACTTAATCATCCAAATTAATGTCCTAACAGAGAATTAAGCGATTAAAACAAGTAATCAGTCTAACAATAATTTTTCATGGATTAGATAACCAATAATTTGCTCCCTAAAGCATGCAAGTCTATCAATTAACACCTTTAGCATCATCAAATCAGGGGTACTCTGATATTCCTAGTGGGCATAACAAAGGAGAGGAGTACAACAACCACCCACCTGAAGTGCAACTGTCCAAGTCCGTACAGCTAGAAAATACCAAAACTCTAAATCCTTGCTCCCACAAATTCAGCACATCCGTAATACTCCTGGTACAATATAAAGTCCACTAATTACACTAGGCTCCCAATGATAGCACTAAAAACCACATACAACCTCGAATTTAAACTGTTAAATTATCACCTGCAGAAAGTGCCCAGAAAATTCCAATAAAAATATCACAGCGATCCTTGCGTCGATAGCTTCGAAACGGTACCTTGCACGCCCAAATCGGAGTTCGGTAAGTCAAGATAAAAATTCGGCAAGGGAGTACACTCATACAAAAATCTGTGCTAAAACTGTACACTGTTCACTGTGAAAACAGTAATTTTCACCTCGAAATAAATCTCACAAAAATCCAATAAAAATACGAGCGCGTTCCCTGCGATCCGTAGATGAAAAAGTTGTATAAGCTCGTTTCCGTCTGACGCTCGTGCGCAAAGATATGGCCAAAATACCCCGCTGCTGTCAAGGAAGTCCACACAGAAAATGGGGTTACAGTTTGCCTCGGGATCCGTGCCAAAACCTCGAAACGGGAAAGTGCGACCAAAACGAAAGATGAAGTCCTACCTCTTAGGAGTCTGCCGGCGCAAGAATCACAGCAAAATGATCTCGGGGTAGCCCAGGGGAGCTAAAACACTGTCGCTGCGCCGAAGAAGAACACTAGAAAGCAACGTCGCGCCGCACCGTAAAATGGGGAACCTCGGGATTCGTGCCTCCTAAAATCTTGAAACTTGGCAGGGAGATCAAGCACTTAGAGATGAAAATCTTTGCTTAAGGGAGCTCGGGCTGAAGGTGAAAGGGTTGAGAGAAAAAGAACAATGAAAGGGGCTCGGGTTGGGGACTTTATATAGGCAGCAAAATCTTTTGAAATAATACCGAGTGTGTCCCCACTTTCGGGCGCCCGAAAGTTTTCGGGCTGCTACAGTAACGGGCCGGCCCGTTACTGTTCACGCCCGAAACCCTCCGGGCCGGCCACGTAGCCCAGTCCAACAGGCTTCTGGACCCCGCTGCACCCGGTGTACCTGCACCCGCGAATGGCAACGTGCCACGTGCCCCCGGCAGCCCGTGCACCGCGCACGCCGCGCCGTGCACCGCGCACGTCGCCGTGCCCCCCGGCCACCTGCCCGCGTACGGCACCTGCCCCGGTCAACTGCCCCACCAGTCGCGTGGACCGGGAGCACAGCACCGCACCAACCATCTCATGCCACGTGTCCACCCGGTCTACGGTGCACCCCGGCCCAAATTCCGTGGACCGCGCCTTCAAAACCAACCAACCACAAGCCGCCACGTGGCACCGCCCTGGTGCACGACCTCCGCGGTGGACCGCGCCCCTGCCCGCGCACCTGCGCTCCTGCCCGCGGCCTGCCCGCGCCGCATGCCGCCGCCTGCCGCCTGCCCGAGGCCGTGCCGCCGCCCGCCGGCGCTGCCCGCCGTCGCCGGCCGCCGCCGGTGATCGCCGGAAACACTGTTCCGGCGTGAACAGTACCCGCAAGCTAAAAAACGACAAGTAAATAGTCCATCTTGACCGTTTTCGCGCGCTGATTCCAAAAACGACGTCCGTTTCACCAAAATCCGCCTCTAAAATTTGCCGGAGGCTCCCGCAAGCACCACAAACTGCCCAAAACTTCTGGGAGTCCGCTTTTGGACATCCGGACTCAGAATTGAGCAAACAAAAAGCCATTTTCAAGCGTTTTTCCGCACTGAATCCAAATCCACCCTCTGTTTGGCCAAATTCCTTTTCTAAAATTCGGCAAAAGCAGCCGAAGGCCAATACAGCCAATCAAAGCTCACAGGGTCCATCTGTGGCATCCCTTTGATGCACTATGGGCCAGATACACCATCAACAGGTGTTTGCACAGTGGATTTACGGGAAAAAGCTGCATGGGGGTTCAGGGGTCCTACAAATAATATGTATCTCAAATTCTTAACTGTTAAGAATAGACATTATCATCTCATTAATTCAAAGGACGATTCATGGACACATTAAACATGAATGGCATAAAATGCCCAAACAATAATAAAGATCAAGTACAAATATGTCCCATAGAAAAAAAATGCGTCAGCTTGATAGGCTTTTGGGGCATACAACTAACAATCTCCCACTTGCACTAAAGCCAATCAGTCATGTATCTAATGCCCATCTTCTCAAGATGAGTCTCTACTTTCTGCTGAGTCAAAGCCTTAGTTAGCGGGTCCGCCACGTTATCTGCGGAGGCAACCTTCTGCACTTCAATATGTTTATCTTTGATGTACTCTATGATCTTGTGATACCGCCGCTCAATATGTTTGGATTTCTGATGAGATCTCGGCTCCTTAGCTGTAGAATACCGGGTGTCCGGATGGCGCACCGACCTCGCGAGATGGTGTGGTACGGAGGAATTGCCTCGGGCGTGTTGCTTATGTGTTTACCGATGATGTCGGGTTGATTCAGATCAACGCGGAAGCCCCAGTTGATTCGAAGTTTTTCCCGGCATTGTACGCCGATTGAGAACTGGATTTCGGGAAATACCGACTTCACAGGGAAGTGCAGGAAAATTGGGAAATACCTGGAACAGGTGTACTTTGGAATTACAGTGAATTTCGGGAGGTTCCGGACTGACGCGGAGGACCCGAAGGCAAAAAGTGAGTTGGAGTCGGCAATTTTGGAGCCGGTTTTGGATTGAGCATACCTACTCCACAGTTGAGCTTTTTGAGTTGGAAAAGCCTTGGACACGTGTATTTTCAGATTATAGCGGAGTTTGGGAGGTTCCGGACTGGTGCGGAGGCCCCAAAGGCAAAAAGTGATTTGGAGTTGGCTAAAAAGAGGTTAATTAATTAATTAACTAAATTAGTTAATTGTGGAATGTTAGCCTGTGAAGAATTAGTGTAAAAAGGAGTGTGGAAATTAGTGAATGTATTTAATTAGTGGAATGTGATATTTTTTGGAGGAGCATTTATTGCTGCCAACTACCTCTCCCCACTCACCCTTAATTAGCCATCCCTAATTAAGGAACCGCCACGTCATCGTCCTCTTCAAATGCAAAGCAGAGGATTTTCTTAGAAACAGAGGAAAGCTTGGATGTAGAAGAAAGAGAAGAAGAAGAAGAAAAGGGTGGAGGAAAAACATGGAAATGAGAGGAGTGTGGTGATGACTTGCTGCTAGAAGCCTTGTGGAGCCGAGCGGAGCGCCGTCAAGCCTTAATCTAGGTATGTGGCTCTTGTAGTTTTTTTTTTCTTCTTCTTGAGGTTTTGTTTTTGGGTTTTGGATGGTTGAAATGGAACCTGAGGAAGTTGGGGCTTTTGTTGTTTTTCTTTCTTTTTTTTCTTTTCTCTTGGCTGTGCCGCGTTGCAGCAGCGCGCAAAGGGCGCGCTGCGGGCATCGCGCCGCTGCAGCGCGCAGCAGGCACGCGCTGCAGCAGGCACGCGCTGCAGCAGCGCGCGGCAGGACGGCTGGGCGCGCAGGGCGCGCCGCGGGCGGGCGCGCAGGGTGCACCGCGCGCAGCACACGCTGCGCGCAGGGCGCACCGCCCGGTGCGCGCCACGCGCGGGGGCGCAGGGCGCGCGGCGCTCACGGCGCGCGGCGCGCAGCGCTGCAGCAGCAGCGGGCGCGCTGCGGGCCCCGGCGCTGCGGTGCAGCAGCTGCGGCGGCAGCGCGCGTAGGCGACGCAGCTGCTGCGTGGCGTCGGCACGCGAGCGGCGGCCGATGCCGGTGGTCCGTGAGTGCGCACACCGAGGCTTGGGGTTTGCTGGTTCGCGTGAGCTTTTTATGGATCGAATTTGACGATTTTCTTTGGTTTCTCTCTCTTTTCTCTCTCAGGGCATCATCTTGAGAATCGTTGTGAAGTTGATTGGTGATTGGCATTCAAGTCAGATTGATGAAGAGTTGCTGCCAAGTATAGAGCAATTGGTGATTCTACTTTCCACCTCAACATCAGGACATCAACTTGAGGATATTGTTGATGCTGATGAAGATGATGATGCATATGTTTTATGTTGATGCTTCGGTGGATTAAGGTGTATTAGGGCCTCGGTTGTGCTGGGAGCTTATGTGAGGTGTTATGAGAATTAATTGTGCGGAGACTTTGTAGTGTGCAGATTTTATGCTGGAGTGGTGCTGTGAATTGCCAAATTGTGATGAACTTAAATATTGTAATTGGGTTGTGTGAACCTGTAGGGTGCAAGAGGAGTTTTGGGATATTTTGGTTAAGTGAATTTTAATTATTAGAGTGCCTTTGGAGCTTTTAATTGCTGGATCTTTGGTGCATGTGTGTTGTGGGGGCTACAGGGTGTTGGTGATTATGTGTTTCTCCTTACGGGAGCAAATATTTAAATTGTGTTGAAGCTAAGTGTGTAAGTGTTGTGGTGAGGGACTTCTAGTGGCTGTGGACCTTTGGAGCGTGTGTGTGCTGCTTGTTGGATGTGGATGAGTATAGAGCTTTGGTTTTGGACAGTTGCGTGATAGTTATGTTTGAGGGTGTTGTGGAGTTATAATTGGACTTATGTAATTTGCTTATGTGAGCAAGTGATTTTAGTTGAGTTGTGGGGTGTTTGTATGAAGAGGATGGTGTATGTGAGCAAATTGTTGGCTGAGCATTAATTTATTAATGTGCTGTTTGGAGCTTTTAAGTGTGCAGTAAGTTACCTAATGATGCTAGACTTGGATTTATTTATGTAGTTGGTGTGGGAGCTTGGGTGTGTATTGTATGGTGGCCGAGGAGCGAGCCGTGGCGCCCAGGATTTTTGTGAGGACTCAGGTGGATTTATTCGAACTTCCGAGGATTTTTCCGGGTTCGCGACAGTGTGCGCGCGCGCGGCACGATTTTCGGGATTTTCGTCAGTTGTGGATCCGGTGCTTCACCGACTTCAGCGTTGCCTGCGGAAAGCGTTCCAGGTGGGTTGGAATTTCTCCAAAATTTATGGAATGCCCTTTAATGCTATTGAATGCAATTTGATCATAATTATTATGTTGTTTTTCCTGTATTAAATCTGATAGTTGCCTGGAATTTTCTTTAAAATTCATTGGAACCCCGGATCATTTTTAGCATACTCTTGATACTATATGACACTAGATTTTATATTTTGTTGGCATCATATTTGCACCTGGATCGTTTTAAAAATCAAGAAAGCCCGTTTTAAGAAAAATCAGCTTTTTCAAAGTGGTTTTTAAATTATGAGTTCGCCAGGGGTATGACATAGGTCCCGGTGGCCTGTTATGCTTGTATACTCGTGCCAGGGGGCCGAGTGAATTTTTTTAGAGATTTGTGAGATGAGTTTCTAGTGACATGTGAGTGTGAGCTTTTTGTTGGGATCAATGAGGTTTTCTAGATTATGGGTCGTGCATATCAGATTTAGTCGGGGAGGTGGTTCTCCGACATAGCTGTGAGAGTGTTGGGCACTTCCTGATTGAGTCGTGGAGGGTTTTCCCGACTGAGTTGTGTCATTTGAGCATTTGAGTTTTCGATCTATTTGATCGTGGATCATAGCCTGCTATATCGAGATACTTGACAGAGATACTTGTTACTGAGACACTTTACTCGTGCGGGTCGCTCCCCTCGAGTGCCACTCCAGAGGTAGGCTTGACCGAGCCGTGTGCCGGTCTGTTACTTATATTTTGACCGAGCCGTGTGCCGGTCCGTTACTTACTTTGAGATCGAGCCGTGTGCCGATCAGTTACTGAGTTCGACAGTAGAGCAGGCAGTACCGGTTTTTACTGGTGGATTGATTGGGTTATCTTTGGTCAGGTACTTTTATTGTTGCACTCATGCCTGGGGGCTGAGGGGTGTCTTATAGCTGTGTTAGACCAGTGCTAGTGTTGTTGGGAACCGTGGGGTTGACGGTGGTCCTGGATCATTGAGAGTACTTTGACCGTTGTGCGAGATGTGAGGAGCTTGAGTCCATTCCGTTCTGAGAGAGAGCGTGGATTTCGACTATAGCCTGCATGTGCCACTTTTCGATAGCGAGTTAGTCCGATTGGACACCCTATGTTGATATACTAGGGAGGCGCAGGCTTGACTGGACCCGATGTGGCGGTCAGCTCGATTGGGTCGATTGAGCACCTCGTGTGCGAGTGGTGTATGCATAGTATGTTCTTAGATGAGTTTTCCTTTGAGCATGGTACTTGAGGCATATTAGCAGTAGCGTGTGTATGCATATCATATTATTGGTAGAGTTTCTTGAGCTTTATGATTGAGACATGTTAGCTGTAGTTTTCTTTCAGCTTACCCATTATCTATCTATCTGCATACCTATCTGTTTTGCCTCCAGTAGACTTAGTGGGCATACCGTGGATATTGGGACGGTACCCACTGAGATCTGCCTTCTGCAGTAGATCTCACACCCGCTGCGGTGACAGGTTGAGGCAGCTGTTCCGGCTTGGTTCGTGCGGAGACAGCAGTTCGAGGTGAGGACGCGGTCGATTAGTTCCTTACCAGCATTGAGAGTCAGAGGTAGAGATGTACCCTGTTAGTTTTGTGTTTCCACTTTTGTACTGAGAGGGTGAGGCTTGTATTTTATATTTCATTCGAGAGACCTGTTTTGAGGATTATGTAATTGTGAAGCTTTATTTATTTCAGGTGTTCAGTGATCTTTGTTAGCTACTAGTTTTATTTTTCAGCTCTGATACATGAGTAGCTTTAGATCTTTTGCAGGGTAGACGCTTCGTCTGTACGGCAGTTTCCGTACAGATGGCGGATCTGTTGGCGAGCCCGGGTCGCAGTTTCGACTTCGGGGCGTGACAGATTTAGGTGGTATCAGAGCCTAGGAATATAGGTCGTTGAGGACTTAGAGACCCTAGGTTATTGGTTGGACAGTAGGATGACTGTCGAGAGAGAGACGCGACTTTAGCGAGAGTCCAGATTGAGTTTGTACCTCCCCTAGAGGATTGGGGCGAGTGATCTTACATGCTATTTCTCTAAAGATGATTATGTTGGCTGCAGACAACATAATGCTTTAGTATGGGTAACATGTTCTAGACTTTCGCTTGATTGGGTCGAGAGAGTTTGGTCCTAATGTTTGTTCTGTTGCAGTGGTTTTCGATGCTTCCAAGACGCCGTGCAGCGGCAAGGGCGTGTTTGACCTTGGATGAGGAGTCGAATAGCGGGAGGCTAAATGGATAGAGCAGAGCGAGGTCTGAGAGATACAAGTCCAAGTAGCTCAGACATTTGAGGCGATGCGGCGCCAGGAAAAGGACATGGAGCGCGTGAAGCGCATGCTTGAGCTGAGAGCATCTCCCGGGGTATCGTCAGTAGTACCTCCGGCCGCGACATCGTCGATTTCGACCCAGATCACACTGTGGATAGTGCAGGAGTAGCGAGAGATTGCCGATCGGCCGTATACTTCATCCAGTTCCATCTCCTGAAGATTTCGTGATTGAGTTTGGAGCCTTGGGAGGCCGAGAACTGGATCACTGCTATGAAGGAACTGTTCGAGGATCGTTTACCCAGAAGAAGCCTCAGGTGCACTTGGTTGCACACTTTTGTTAGGGACGCCGAGAGTTGGAGGCGTCGAGTTCGTCCTGTTGGACCACCGGGAGCGCAGTTGCTGACCTGGAGCGAGTTTCCGCGACGGTTGAGCCGTGTACCCCTTGTCGCCCAGGATGAGGCTTAGAGGTTGATTATGCTTTAGAGTGGACTGCATCTGGATATCTATCTCTTTGGGTATTCTCGGCGAGTGCCGACTGTAGATGCAGCGATTGGGCATGTTCGATGGATTGACTGAGGATTACTGATCACGTCCAGGAGGGATGAAGAGCGAGGGACCAGCTCCTGTGAGAGACGTCCAGCATCATCGAATTTGGGATAATTGAGTGGATCGAGGTTGCCATGGTGCCAGTCTCAGGATCATGTGTCTCAGAGGAGACAGAGACCTGGAGGTTCTCGGCAGTTGAAGCACCCGTAGCAGTGTCAGGACATTTCAGGCAGAGTGTCCCTACCTAGTGCTCTTGGAATTGTCGCTTGCCACGGCACCCCACTGCCCCCTTTGGGATGAAGAGGTTCATCCAGTCTACCAGTGGGCTGATGAAGCCGTGATACCGAGACGGATAGAGCGCTGGCCGCCAGTATCTAGTGGATGAGTTTGTGCAGCTAGTTAGAGGCACCAGGATAGTGGATTGTATCTTACTTGTTGTAGCCTTCCTTATAGTCTTTGGATTTAGAGCATTTAGATGCCGACACCGCATGCGCGTGTTTCAGTAGAGCATGGGTAACTTTGCGTGGGCCAGAGGGGGGACTGTTGGCTTGTGCACGTGAGGATCAGGTTCTAGACCACGTATAGCACATGGATGAGTGTTGCCAGTCCCGCCAGAGTAAGTAGGACATTCGATTTGATTCCTTGAGTTTTTAGTCCTACATCAGTTGCGATGTGTTTTTATGAGTTTGGATAGAGTTTGGTTATCCCAATGCTATGCTACCTTGGATGGCCGAGAGAGGACTTTGACCCTCCGTGGACCTGGTCAGGAGGAGTGTGTTGTAGAGGGAGTTAGACCACGGCAGAGTTGAGTCGTGGTCGTATCGCGTTGCTAGCGACTGTAGAGGAAGTGCCTACGGCGGCGCCGGGACCAAAGATTATTCTTATTGTTGGGTGACCCCGGGTATAAGTCTACCTGAGTTGATTTTCGAAGCCGCTGCTTAGTGGAATTGAGATCGAGATAGTGGTCGACATAGTTTGGGAACTGCACCAAATTCGATAGCGCCTCTTGGAGTATCACCCGTGAAACAGTGAGCTGATAGCGCAGTGCGGATTTTGATGGATCGCGGGGTCTATGTGACCGATACCATGCCGTGGGAATACGACAGTGAGGATCTGAGAGTTTAATACTTGAGTAGGATGCCACGTCGTTGGTACACGGCAGTGATGTCACGTTGTGAGTACACAACGGTGAGATTTCTTGGATGGTTCAAACACGGGCAGATTTGGATTGTGCTTGGCAGATGCCTTCGAGAGATTGATAGCATTATGGAATCATTTAGCTGAGAGATGTGCCCTGTTAGTGATCAGGAACCAGTGGGGGAATTATGAGCTTTTGCGGGGTCAATGGATTGACTAATGCCCCACCGACTTTAGGAATTGTGCTTTTCCAGCTGTGTTTGGACGGATTGGTGGTAGTACCCGTCGTGGTTATTTGAATTCATTTTTTTTTCGAAGTGACATAGAGCGTGAGGAGCACCTAAGAGTAGTGCTGCAACTTCTGAGAAAAGAAGTCATATGCCAAGTTATTAGAGTATGCTTGTCGACTTCGGAAGGTGGTGTTGTTAGGCCTGTGATTCAGCTACAAGAGTGGCTATGGACCCAACGAAGAGTTATGCCATTGGGTTTGGCCTAAACCTATGATAGTGACTGCGGCCAGAAGTTTTTGGGCTATGCAGGGCCAGTGTAGCTATGAGGAAATAAGCGGAGGAGGATACCGGCATTGTTGCGGATGTTGCCAGCGATAGAGAGAGTGTGAAGTTATTCTTAGACCCTTGAACCTGAAGTACTTGGTTACTCAGGAGAATTTTGGTTGAGGCAACGCCGGAGGTCAGAGTTACCGGAATTGTAAGATTGATCTTATGGCACATCATTATTCCGGCAAGGACTTTTGGTCAGCACGCCTTAGATAAGCGAGCAGTGCAACCTTGGAATGGGGTGGTCGAATCTGTGGATGCCTATTGGAGGCTTAGAGTTTGGTTTTGAGGACCTTATGTTGTGGATTTATTTTGGTTTCGAGGACGAAACCCTTTAAGGAGGGGAGAGTGTAGAATACCGGGTTTCCGGATGGCACACCGACCTCGCGAGATGGTGTTGTACGGAGGAATTGCCTCGGGCGTGTTGCTTATGTGTTTACAGATGATGTCGGGTTGATTCAGATCAACGCGGAAGCCCCAGTTGATTCGAAGTTTTTCCCGGCATTGTACGCCGATTGAGAACTGGATTTCGGGAAATACCGACTTCACAGGGAAGTGCAGGAAAATTGGGAAATACTTGGAACAGGTGTACTTTGGAATTACAGTGAATTTCGGGAGGTTCCGGACTGACGCGGAGGACCCGAAGGCAAAAAGTGAGTTGGAGTCGGCAATTTTGGAGCCGGTTTTTGGATTGAGCATACCGACTCCACAGTTGAGCATTTTGAGTTGGAAAAGCCTTGGACACGTGTATTTTCAGATTATAGCGGAGTTCGGGAGGTTCCGGACTGGTGCGGAGGCCCCGAAGGCAAAAAGTGATTTGGAGTTGGCTAAAAAGAGGTTAATTAATTAATTAACTAAATTAGTTAATTGTGGAATGTTAGCCTGTGAAGAATTAGTGTAAAAAGGAGTGTGGAAATTAGTGAATGCATTTAATTAGTGGAATGCGATATTTTTTGGAGGAGCATTTATTGCTGCCAACTACCTCTCCCCACTCACCCTTAATTAGCCATCCCTAATTAAGGAACCGCCACGTCATCGTCCTCTTCAAATGCAAAGCAGAGGATTTTCTTAGAAACAGAGGAAAGCTTGGATGTAGAAGAAAGAGAAGAAGAAGAAGAAAAGGGTGGAGGAAAAACATGGAAATGAGAGGAGTGTGGTGATGACTTGCTGCTAGAAGCCTTGTGGAGTCGAGCGGAGCGCCGTCAAGCCTTAATCTAGGTATGTGGCTCTTGTAGTTTTTTTTTTCTTCTTCTTGAGGTTTTGTTTTTGGGTTTTGGATGGTTGAAATGGAACCTGAGGAAGTTGGGGCTTTTGTTGTTTTTCTTTCTTTTTTTTCTTTTCTCTTGGCCGTGCCGCGTTGCAGCAGCGCGCAAAGGGCGCGCTGCGGGCATCGCGCCGCTGCAGCGCGCAGCAGGCACGCGCTGCAGCAGGCACGCGCTGCAGCAGCGCGCGGCAGGACGGCTGGGCGCGCAGGGCGCGCCGCGCGCAGGCGCGCAGGGCGCACCGCCCGGTGCGCGCCGCCCGCAGGGGCGCAGGGCGCGCGGCGCTCACGGCGCGCGGCGCGCAGCACTGCAGCAGCAGCGGGCGCGCTGCGGGCCCCGGCGCCGCTGTGCAGCAGCTGCGTCGGCAGTGCGCGTAGGCGACGCAGCTGCTGCGTGGCGTCGGCACGCGAGCGGCGGCCGATGCCGGTGGTCCGTGAGCGCGCACACCGAGGCTTGGGGTTTGCCGGTTCGGGGGCTTTTTATGGATCGAATTTGACGATTTTCTTTGGTTTCTCTCTCTTTTCTCTCTCAGGGCATCATCTTGAGAATCGTTGTGAAGTTGATTGGTGATTGGCATTCAAGTCAGATTGATGAAGAGTTGCGGCCAAGTATAGAGCAATTGGTGATTCTACTTTCCACCTCAACATCAGGACATCAACTTGAGGATATTGTTGATGCTGATGAAGATGATGATGCATATGTTTTATGTTGATGCTTCGGTGGATTAAGGTGTATTAGGGCCTCGGTTGTGCTGGGAGCTTATGTGAGGTGTTATGAGAATTAATTGTGCGGAGACTTTGTAGTGTGCAGATTTTATGCTGGAGTGGTGCTGTGAATTGCCAAATTGTGATGAACTTAAATATTGTAATTGGGTTGTGTGAACCTGTAGGGTGCAAGAGGAGTTTTGGGATATTTTGGTTAAGTGAATTTTAATTATTAGAGTGCCTTTGAAGCTTTTAATTGCTGGATCTTTGGTGCATGTGTGTTGTGGGGGCTACAGGGTGTTGGTGATTATGTGTTTCTCCTTACGGGAGCAAATATTTAAATTGTGTTGAAGCTAAGTGTGTAAGTGTTGTGGTGAGGGACTTCTAGTGGCTGTGGACCTTTGGAGCGTGTGTGTGCTGCTTGTTGGATGTGGATGAGTATAGAGAGAGCTTTGGTTTTGGACAGTTGCATGATAGTTATGTTTGAGGGTGTTGTGGAGTTATAGTTGGACTTATGTAATTTGCTTATGTGAGCAAGTGATTTTAGTTGAGTTGTGGGGTGTTTGTATGAAGAGGATGGTGTATGTGAGCAAATTGTTGGCTGAGCATTAATTTATTAATGTGCTGTTTGGAGCTTTTAAGTGTGCAGTGAGTTACCTAATGATGCTAGACTTGGATTTATTTATGTAGTTGGTGAGGGAGCTTGGGTGTGTATTGTATGGTGGCCGAGGAGCGAGCCGTGGCGCCCAGGATTTTTGTGAGGACTCAGGTGGATTTATTCGAACTTCCGAGGATTTTTCCGGGTTCGCGACAGTGTGCGCGCGCGCGGCACGATTTTCAGAATTTTCGTCAGTTGTGGATCCGGTGCTTCACCGACTTCAGCGTTGCCTGCGGAAAGCGTTCCAGGTGGGTTGAAATTTCTCCAAAATTTATGGAATGCTTTTTAATGCTATTGAATGCAATTTGATCATAATTATTATGTTGTTTTTCCTGTATTAAATCTGATAGTTGCCTGGAATTTTCTTTAAAATTCATTGGAACCCCGGATCATTTTTAGCATACTCTTGATACTATATGACACTAGATTTTATATTTTGTTGGCATCATATTTGCACCTGGATCGTTTTAAAAATCAAGAAAGCCCGTTTTAAGAAAAATCAGCATTTTCAAAGTGGTTTTTAAATTATGAGTTCGCCAGGGGTATGACATAGGTCCAGGTGGCCTGTTATGCTTGTATACTCGTGCCAGGGGGCCGAGTGAATTTTTTAGAGATTTGTGAGATGAGTTTCTAGTGACATGTGAGTGTGAGATTTTTGTTGGGATCGATGAGGTTTTCTAGATTATGGGTCGTGCATATCAGATTTAGTCGGGGAGGTGGTTCTCCGACATAGCTGTGAGAGTGTTGGGCACTTCCTGATTGAGTCGTGGAGGGTTTTCGCGACTGAGTTGTGTCATTTGAGCATTTGAGTTTTCGATCTATTTGATCGTGGATCATAGCCTGCTATATCGAGATTCTTGACAGAGATACTTGTTACTGAGACACTTTACTCGTGCGGGTCGCTCCCCTCTAGTGCCACTCCGGAGGTAGGCTTGACCGAGCCGTGTGCCGGTCTGTTACTTATATTTTGACCGAGCCGTGTGCCGGTCCGTTACTTTCTTTGAGATCGAGCCGTGTGCCGATCAGTTACTGAGTTCGACAGTAGAGCAGGCAGTACCGGTTTTTACTGGTGGATTGATTGGGTTATCTTTGGTCAGGTACTTTTATTGTTGCACTCATTCCTGGGGGCTGAGGGGTGTCTTATAGCTGTGTTAGACCAGTGCTAGTGTTGTTGGGAACCGTGGGGTTGACGGTGGTCCCGGATCATTGAGAGTACTTTGACCGTTGTGCGAGATGTGAGGAGCTTGAGTCCATTCCGTTCTGAGAGAGAGCGTGGATTTCGACTATAGCCTGCATGTGCCACTTTTCGATAGCGAGTTAGTCCGATTGGACACCCTATGTTGATATACTAGGGAGGCGCAGGCTTGACTGGACCCGATGTGGCGGTCAGCTCGATTGGGTCGATTGAGCACCTCGTGTGCGAGTGGTGTATGCATAGTATGTTCTTAGATGAGTTTTCCTTTGAGCATGGTACTTGAGGCATATTAGCAGTTGCGTGTGTATGCATATCATATTATTGGTAGAGTTTCTTGAGCTTTATGATTGAGACATGTTAGCTGTAGTTTTCTTTCAGCTTACCCATTATCTATCTATCTGCATACCTATCTGTTTTGCCTCCAGTAGACTTAGTGGGCATACCGTGGATATTGGGACGGTACCCACTGAGATCTGCCTTCTGCAGTAGATCTCACACCCGCTGCGGTGACAGGTTGAGGCAGCTGTTCCGGCTTGGTTCGTGCGGAGACAGCAGTTCGAGGTGAGGACGCAGCCGATTAGTTCCTTACCAGCATTGAGAGTCAGAGGTAGAGATGTACCCTGTTAGTTTTGTGTTTCCACTTTTGTACTGAGAGGGTGAGGCTTGTATTTTATATTTCATTCGAGAGACCTGTTTTGAGGATTATGTAATTGTGAAGCTTTATTTATTTCAGGTGTTCAGTGATCTTTGTTAGCTACTAGTTTTATTTTTCAACTCTGATACATGAGTAGCTTTAGATCTTTTGCAGGGTAGACGCTTCGTCTGTACGGCAGTTTCCGTACAGATGGCGGATCTGTTGGTGAGCCCGGGTCGCAGTTTCGACTTCGGGGCGTGACATTAGCTAATGCTACGGCGCCGTTATTATCACAATATAGTGGCAGGGGATCCCTACTAGAGGGAACCACGCCAAGCTCAGTGATAAATTTCTTCATCCAAACAGCTTCCTTGGCAGCTTCAGATGCAGCGATGTACTCCGCCTCCATAGTAGAATTAGCAATCGTCTCTTGTTTAGAACTCTTCCAAACTATTAACCCACCATTGCAAATAAATAGATACCCAGACGTCACCTTTCTATCGTCTATATCAGACATAAAGTCTGAATCTGTATAGCCATTAACTTTGAGTTCTCCACCTCCAAGAACCAAGAATATATCCTTTGTTCTTCTCAAGTACTTAAGGATATTCTTTACCGCTACCCAATGCTCTTCGCCTGGGTTCGACTGATATCGACTAGTGACGCTCACAGCCTGTGCTATATCAGGTCGAGTACATAGCATCGCATACATTAAACTCCCTATCGCAGAAGCATAAGGGATCCTACTCATGCGACTTCTCTCTTCAGGTGTCTTAGGAGACATAGTCTTAGAGAGGTGAATTCTATGTCTTAGAGGTACCATACCCCTTTTGGAATTCTCCATGCTGAACCTTTTCAACACTCCAACTATGTACATAGCTTGCGATAAACCAAGCAACTTCTTAGGTCTATCCCTATAGACCTTTATCCCTAGGATATAAGATGCTTCTCCAAGGTCTTTCATAGAAAACTCTTTGGATAACTATAGCTTCACCGATGTTAACATAGGAATGTCATTCCCAATTAGGAGTATGTCATCCACGTACAATACGAGGAAGGTAACAGCACTCCCACTAACCTTTTTATAAACACACGGCTCTTCCTCATTTCTGATGAAATCGAACGATTCGATTGCATCATTGAAACGAGTGTTCCAACTCCGAGAAGCTTGCTTCAACCCATAAATGGATCGTTGAAGCTTGCACACTTTATGACTTCTATCTTTGGTAGTGAAACCCAAAGGCTGCTCCATATAGATTTCTTCTTCAAGATATCCATTCAGGAAAGCAGTTTTTACATCCATTTGCCAGATCTCGTAGTCATAATGTGCAGCAATAGCAAGCAGAGTTCTGATAGATTTAAGTATGGCTACAGGTGAAAAGGTATCCTGATAGTCAATGCCTTCGCGTTGACTATAACCTTTTGCTACCAGCCTAGCTTTATAGGTCTCTACCTTTCCATCAGAACCAATCTTTCTCTTGAAGATCCATTTGCATCCAACGGGTACAATACCCTCCGGTGGATCAACCAAAGTCCAAACTTGATTGGAGTACATTGAGTCTATTTTAGACTTCATAGCTTCCAACCATTTATCGGAGTCGATGTCTGACATCGCCTCGCTATAAGTCTTAGGATCATCTCTATGATCCTTGTCTCCCACTAGGAACATTTCCTCCATGTCCTGTATAAATAATTCCATGTATCTATCAGGAGGATAAGAGATTCTACTAGACTTGCGAGGTGGCAATGTAATCTCTGGTATCACAGAGTTATCAGGAAGGGCTCTTGGAATGCTCGATCCTAAAGAGACTTTCTCCTCTAGTTCTATTTTTCTCCCACTGCCTCCTGCTAAAATAAATTCATTTTCAAGAAAGAAGGCATGACGGCTCACAATCACATTATGACTTTCTGGGAGATAAAAATAGTATCCAAGTGATTCCTTGGGATAACCAATGAATCTTCCCTTGACTGATCTGCTTTCCAATTTGTCCGTCTTTAATTTCTTAATATAAGCCGAACAAACCCAAATCTTAATGTGAGTAAAACTTGGCTTCCTACCATGCCACATCTCATATGGTGTGGTGGGAACAGATTTGGAAGGTACTCTGTTCAAAATATAAATAGCCGTAAGAAGTGCATAACCCCAAAGTGATGTAGGTAAATCTGTAAAACTCATCATAGAGCGAACCATATCTAATAAAGTTCGATTCCTCCGTTCAGACACCCCATTCAATTCTGGTGTTCCAGGAGGAGTCCATTGAGAGACAATACCATTGTTCTTGAGGTAGGTTAAGAAATCCGTGCTAAGGTATTCCCCTCCTCGATCGGATCGAAGAGCCTTAATCGATTTTTCCATTTGCTTTTCTACTTCTTGTCTGAACTCTTTAAACTTTTCAAAAACTTCAGACTTGTGTTTAATTAAATACACGTACCCATACTGTGAATAATCATCAGTAAAGGTAATAAAGTAGAGATAGCCGCCCCAAGCAAACACATCGAATGGGCCACATACATCAGTATGTATCAGGGCGAGTACTTCGGTAGCTCTCTGTCCTTGTTCAACAAAGGGAGACTTAGTCATTTTTCCTTGAAGACATGATTCACAAGCTGGATATGGTTCAGGGAGTAAGGATCCTAAGATACCATCCTTAGCCAGCTTGTTAACCCTATCTTCTCCAATGTGACCAAGCCTCAGATGCCACAAGTATGTTTTGTTTACCTCCTCTCTAGGTCTTTTAAAACCTATAGTATTCTCATTCATGCCATTGTCAACTGTATTCATACTAACATCCATATGTAAGTAATAGAGATTGTCTATTAAAGAACCACAACCTATCAAATTATTTCTCAAATAAATTGAACAAATGTTTGATTCAAAAATAAACTTATAACCGTCCAATACCAAACGTGAAACAGAAATAAGGTTTCTAGTCGCACCAGGAACATAAAGACAATCTCTAAGTTCTAAAACTACTCCTGTCGGTAGACATAAAGGATAAGTCCCTACAGCAACAGCAGCAACTCTTACTCCGTTTCCAACGCGTAGGGTAATCTCTCCATCCCTAAGTCGTCTACTTCTTTAGCGCCTGCATTGAAATACACAAATGCGAGGTGCATCTCGAGTCAATGACCCATGTAAAAGTAGAACAAACCGATAAGCAAGTAGTTTCAATGATATGAATTTCGGACATACCTTCCAAAGTTTTATTCTTCACCTTGTCCTTCAGGCTAGCCAAATAGTCCGGGCAATTCCTCTTCCAGTGGCCATCCTTTTGACAGTGGAAGCAAGTTCCTTTGGCGGCCTTCTTTTTGGGATTTACCTTGACAGTGTCAGTCTTTGGCTTCTTTGCAGGCTTCTTCTTTCTCCATTTAGACTTACTTTTGGAGGAAGCCCGTTCAACAGCCAAAACTGAGCCCTTATTGACTTTTAGCATTCCTTCAGCCGTGACCAACATATTCAACAGCTCGGCGAGAGTGCAAGTAATTTTATTCATTTGAAAATTTAAAATAAACTGAGAAAATGAATCAGGTAATGATTGTAAGATCAAATCAATTTGAAGTTCTGCGTCTATAATCATTCCGAGCTTCTCAAGCTCCTCAATTTCCTTAATCATCGCCAAGCAATGATTATTGACTGAGTGACCATCAGACATCTTAGTCCTGAACAGTCGCCTTGACACCTCGTAACGAGCTGTTCGACTTTGCTCATCATACAACTCTTTAAGATGAAGCAAGATGTCAGCAGCACTCTCCATGTGCTCATGCCGGCGTTGCAACTCATTACTCATAGACGCAAGCATGTAGCATTTTACCTTCATATCATCATCAGTCCATTTATTTCTAGCATCTTTCTGTTGAGCTGTTGGATTTGCGGGCACTGCTGGAGCCTCCGTGTCCAACACATAGGCTAATTTCTCAGAATTGAGAACAATTCTCAAATTCCTCAGCCAATCGGTAAAATTCGGTCAAGTTAAGCGATTAGTATCAAGTATTTTGACAACTGGGTTAGAGGCGGCCATGTTCTGCAGATGGTTAAGATTCTAATTAGTTGTGTACTTAATCATAATCCATTTTGTTTAGGGTCTTTATGTAGTATCCCGAACCCCCATACAGCTTTTCCCGTGAATCCACTGTATAGACACCTGTTGATGGTGTATCTGGCCCATAGTGCATCGAAGGGATGCCACAGATGGACCCTGTGAGCTTTGGTTAGCTGTTTTGGCCTTCGGCTGCTTTTGCCGAATTTTCGAAAAGGATTTAGGCCAAACGGAGGATAGATTCGGATTCAGCGCGGAAAAACACTTGAGATTGGCTTTTTGTTTGCCCAATTCTGAGTCCGGATGTCCAAAAGCGGACTCCCGGAAGTTTTGACAGTTTTTGGCGCTTGCGGGAGCCTCCGGCAAATTTTGGAGGCGGAATTTGGCAAAATGGACCTCGTTTTTGGAATCAGCGCGCGAAAACGGTCAAGATGGGCTATTTGCTTGTTAATTTGGAGCTTGCGGGTACTGTTCACGCCGGAACAGTGTCGCCGGCGATCGCCGCGGCGGCCGGCGGCGGCGGGCAGCGTCGGCGGGCGGCGGCGCCGCCGCGGGCAGCGCGGCTGAGGGCGCGGGCAGGCGGCTGAGGGCGCGGGCAGGAGCGCGGTCCACCGCGGGGGTCGTGCACCGGAGGCGGCCCACGTGGCGCCTTCCGGTTGGCCGGCGCAGCAGACGCGGTCCACGGAGTTTGGGCCGGGTGCACGGTGGACCGGGTGGACACGTGGCGAGGTTTGGTTGGTGCGGTCCTGTGCTCCCGGTCCACGCGGCTGGTGGGGCAGGTGACCGGGGCAGGTGCCGTACGCGGGCAGGTGACCGGGAGACACGGCGACGTGCGCGGTGCACGGCGCGGCGTGCGCGGTGCACGGTCGCCGGGGGACACGTGGCGCGCCGTCATTGGTTGGCGCAGGTGCTCCGGGTGCAGCGGGGTCCGGGAGTGTTGTGGACTGGACTGTGCGGTGGGCCGGGCCGCACTGTGCGCGCCCGGAAATCCTGGGCCGGCCCGTTACTGTAGCAGCCCGAATTCTAGGATGCGCCCGAAAGTGGGGACATGTTGGGAATTATTTGATTTGTTCTTTTCAGCCTATATAAACCCCCAACCCGAGCTGCCTTCTTTCCCCTTTTTCTCCCAACCTGTTCATCTTCAGCCCGAGCACCCTTAAGCAAAAATCTTCATCTCCAAGTCCTTGATCTCCCTGCCAAGTTTCAAGAGTTTTGGAGGCACGAATCCCGAGGTTCCCCATTTTACGGTGCGGCGCGACGTTGCTTTCTAGTGTTCTTCTTCGGCGCAGCGATCGTATTTTTGCTCCCCTGGGCTACCCCGACATCATTTTCCTGCGATTCTTGGATCAGTAGACTCCTAAGAGGTAGGACTTCATCTTTCGTTTTGGTCGCGCTTTCCCGTTTCGAGGTTTTGGCACGGATTTCGAGGCAACAAGTGACCCCTCTTTCTGTATGGAATTCCTTGACAGCAGCGGAGTGTTTCGGCCATATCTTTGCGCACGAGCGTCCGACGGAAACGAGCCTATACAACTTTTTCATCTACGGATCGCAAGGAACGCGCTCGTATTTTTATTGGATTTTTGTGATTTTTACTTCGAGGTGAAAATTAATGATTTCTCTGTGAACAGTAATCAGTCCTTAATACAGATTATTGTATGAGAGTGCCCTCTTGCTGAATTTTTATCTTGACTTACCGAACTCCGATTTGGACGTGCAAGGTACCGTTTCGAAGCTATCGACGCAAGGATCGCCGTGATATTTTTATTGGAATTTTCTGGACATTTGCTGCAGGTGATAATTTGACAGTTTGGTACTCGTGATTGTATGTGGTAATTAGTGCTGAATTTGGGAGTCTAGTGTAATTAGTGGATTTCTTGATGTACCAGGAATGTTGCGGGTGTGCTAAAATTGTGGGAGCGAGGATTTGGAATTTTGGTATTTTCTGACTGTACGAGTTTGGACAGTTGCGCTTCAGGTGGGTGGTTGTTGTACTCCTCTCTTTGTATGCCCACTAGGAATATCAGAGTACCCTTGCTATGACAATGCTAAATGTGTTGATTGGTAGACTTGCATGCTCTAGGAAATTGATTATTGGTTATCAGATCTCTAATAAATCATTGTTAGATTAATCACTCGATTTAATCGCTTATTGATTCGGAAATTGTATACTTGGAGACAAATAGAAATAGAGGACTGCAAAACTGATGTTTGTTCATGTGAGACGGTCACCCTAGCTTATGTCACTTCAAACTGTTTATACTTGGAAATTGGACAAAATATTGGAACACTGCATGATTAAATTGGTCACATAATTATTGCCATCTTTTACTGCTACACTATTTTGGGACTTGACTTAGGAGAAACCATGCTTTTGCTCTTTTCTTCTTCCATTGTTGATACTTGCGGCTTAGTCGCTCAGGTTCGAGCGTATGTTGGACAGTGTAGGCAGGTATTGGGGGATTTGGGACAGGTTGGGTTTATGACAGGGTGTTGCGGCGACCACGGATCTTGGGTGGTTGACCGGATTGTTACTATTGCATCAGATTGGGTGTTTTGGGGATCGGGCTATCTTTAGTGGAGGGTTTTTCCCACTTCCTTGAGTCTCGATCCAGTCCTGCTATTATGAGACAGTGATACAGTGATACTTGATACAGTGATACTTGATACAGTGATACTTGATACAGTGATATTTTACTCGTGTGGGTCGCTCCCCTCGAGTGCCACTCCGGAGTAGGCTTTCCACGGTGTGAGCGCCGGGCACCATGCGGGTTTCTTGAGTTCGACAGCAGAGCAGGCAGTGCCAGTGTTCACTGGCTGTCAGATTGGGTCATTTTGACAGGCGTCTTGATTCTGATGCATCACTTTCTCCATCCTTATTGGTTGCTCTTGTAGAGGCATATTAGGGATAGCACCTTATCAGTCGCTTTACCTATCTGCATCTCCTTTCTTTTCCTTTCCCTTTTTCGCCTCTGATCACCTGGTGGGCATATCTGAGCTGAGGCTTTACCCACTAGGGGAGGCTACTGTTTATAGTAGTACTGACCCCCATTGTTTCTCTTGTTTCTTTCTTCTCCCTTGTTTTGCAGAGTCCTCAGTGGGAGTTGCTGGGCCGTCAGCAACTGATCGAGGTAAGCGCATCGCGGACTAGTTAGCGAGCCACCGAGGGTCGTAGCTGGAGATTTTGGGTACCAGGACTTCTCAGACAGTGTTTTGTATTTCTTTTTGGGGACTGGCTTCCGCCAGCTGTTTGTATTATAGTTGTGAGCTGGGAGAGACATCTGTATTTTATTTTACTGTTGTACCTTTTACTTCCAGCATCTGTCTGAGATACAGTAGTTTTATTTCAGCTCTGATTATTATTGCTCTTTTATTATATTTTCTTATCTGAGCAGGTTACCGACGCTTCGTGTATGTGGGAAATACCGCATGCACGGCGGATCTGTGGACGGGCCCGGGTTCTGGTTTACACCCGGGGCGTGACAGATTAAGTTGGTATCAGAGCTTAGGGATAGGTCAGTTGGGACTTAGGAAACCCTAGGCTTTTGGACAGACCCTAGGATTATAGGGCGTGAGTGGCGTGACTTGTTGCGAAAGTCGGTGATTTTTATTGTTAACTCTTCCTGTGAGTGAAGAGTGATCGACATAGTCTATTTCTGTTGAACCATTATGTTGGCTGCAGACAACATAAGGTTACAGAAATAGGGGGATGTCTTTTGACTTTCGCCAGATTGGGTCGTGTGGGGTTTTGTTGCTGATGTTTGGTTTCTTGTGGCAGGATGCCTCCACGACGTCGGATTCCCACCCGGGGTGTCCCTTCGCCCCCTTTTGAGCCAGAGCAGCCTACACCACCCGAGCTTGCTGAGTTGAGGGCCTTGGTGGCCCAGTTGGCGGAGGGTCAGCGCCGCCAGGAGCAGAGGATTGAGCAGCTGCTTGCTCAGAGGGAGGCACCACCCCCAGCTGTTCCGGAGGTCCCTGTGCCTCTTGTTGCACCTTTTGTGCCGTCAGCGCCATCTTCGAGTAGTGGGGCTCCTGGAGCTATTCAGCCTTTGACTGCGGAGGAGGAGCGGGATTTTGCTGACAGACTCGCTGCGTTTGTTAAGCGGGGACCACCTAGATTCTCGGGGCGGGATGCTCAGCCCCGGGCTGTTGGGATTTGGCTTTCTGCGATGGAGAAGCTTTTTCGGGACTTCTTCATCGACCCGAAGTATCGAGTGCACATGGCGGTGCACTGTTTGGACGGAGATGCTGATTTTTGGTGGCAGCGAGTTGAGCCACTGGAGTTCCGGATCACCCGGCAGTTACCTTGGGAGGAGTTCAGACGGATGGTGTTGGACACCTATTTTTCTACCAGTGTGAAGAAGAAGTTGGAGGACGACTTGAAGAATCTGCAGCAGGGCGAGCGACCGGCCCATGCCTATTTTCAGGAGTTCAGGGAGTTGCTGAACTGTGTGCCCTACGTCGCTCGTGACGGTCCGCACCAGGTTGAGTTGTTCGAGGGAGGCCTTCGTCCAGAGATTTATACACTTGTGCATGCTCAGAGATTTCAGACCCTGGAGGCAGCCGCAGAGCATGCACAGTGGGTGGAGAGAGGTGATCAGGAGGTGGCCAGACGGAGGGCCGCGGTCGCGCAGAGTTCCGACAGGAAGCGACCAGCCCCGGAGGACGGGGGACAGGCCAGCTCATGGAGACCGCCACGGCCGCCGCAGTCCCAGTCTTATGGCCGTGGGCGATCAGAGAGGAGAGGGCCTGGTGGACCCCAGAGACCGCAGCAGCACCAGCAGCAGAGATCACAGCAGAGGCAGCAGAGATCTCAGCAGCAGTCCTCGAGACAGCAGCAGCAGCAGCAGCAGCCGAGACAGCCCCGATCTTCTGACCGATGTATTTTCTGTGGAGGTCAGCATGCCGCCATTACTTGTGACCAGAGATGGGGTCGATGCTTCCGTTGTGGACAGCCAGGGCATGTGCGAGCTACTTGCCCCCTTGCTACTTCTTCGGCACCTTCTTCGGCGTCGGCTTCATATCCCCCTCAGCAGCAGCGGCCATCAGCTCAGCGGCCTTATGCTCCAGCGAGCAGGCCGTCCACCTCTCATCCTTCAGATTCTCGACCTCCAGCACCGAGCGGGCGGGTGTATGCCGCCCAGTTAGCAGATTCCTCAGCGGCAGACCAGGTGGTGGCAGGTATTACTCTACTTTTTGGTATTCGGGCTCGCTCTTTATTCGACACTGGAGCATCTCATTCTTTTATTAGTCGAGCATTTGCATCCCTGCATGGTCTAGAGGTAGAGTCCTTGTCTTGTGCATTAGAGGTGCGGGTTCCTGATCACGTTTGCTTGTCGAGGAGCGTTGTTTGGCTTGCCCGGTGAGTTGGGGCCTTGGATTTTGCCTGCAGACTTGCTTGTCTTGCAGCAGCTCCATGATTTTGATTTGGTGTTGGGGATGGATTGGCTATCACGGTATTCCGCCACTATCGACTGCAGAGAGAGGACGGTGACTCTTCGCGAGCCAGGACAGGAGGAGTTCATCTTCAGAGGCTGCCAGAGCACGCTGTTCGCAGCGACCATTTCCTCGGCCAGAGCTAGGAGGATGATGAGTAGGGGTTGCACTGCCTTTTTGGCCACTGTGGTGGAGGTGCCTACGGCGGCACTGGGACTCGAGGATATCCCTATTGTCCGAGAGTTCCCAGATGTGTTTCCCCCAGAGCTGACGACGATGCCGCCGGAGAGGGAGATTGAGTTCGTGATTGATGTAGTTCCTGGAACTGCACCAATCTCAAAGGCACCCTATAGGATGGCGCCAGCTGAGTTGAGGGAGTTGAAAGCCCAGCTTCAGGATCTTTTGGATAGGGGCTTCATCCGACCCAGTGTTTCTCCGTGGGGAGCGCCTGTGTTGTTTGTGAAGAAGAAGGATGGGTCACTGCGGTTGTGTGTGGATTATAGGGAATTGAACAAAGTGACCATCCGGAACAAGTATCCCCTCCCCCGGATTGATGATTTGTTTGATCAGTTACAGGGAGCATCGGTGTTCTCGAAGATTGATCTGCAGTCCGGTTACCACCAGCTGAGGGTGAGGGCCGAGGACATCTCCAAGACGGCTTTCAGATCGCGGTACGGGCATTATGAGTTTACTGTGATGCCTTTTGGGTTGACAAATGCCCCTGCCGCATTCATGGACTTGATGAACAGGATTTTTCAGCCGTTTTTGGACCGGTTTGTGGTGGTGTTTATAGATGATATTCTGATCTACTCCCGGAGTGATCTGGAGCACGAGGAGCACTTGAGGACCGTGCTACAGCTTCTGCGAGAGAAGAAGCTGTATGCTAAGTTCAAAAAGTGTGAGTTTTGGCTCCGGGAGGTTGCTTTTCTGGGTCATGTTGTTTCAGCTGCTGGAGTGGCGGTGGATCCGGCCAAGGTGGATGCTATTCGAGATTGGCCGAGGCCGACGACTATCACCGAGGTGCGGAGCTTTCTTGGTTTGGCGGGCTACTATCGGCGTTTTGTGGAAGGCTTTGCGAAGCTTTCCTCTCCCCTCACTCGTCTGACCAGGAAAGGAGTTAAGTTTGTTTGGAGCGAGACTTGCCAGAGCTGTTTTGAGGAGCTGAAGCAGAGATTGATGACCGCTCCAATCCTTGCCCTCCCTGTTATGGGGGAAGGATTTGTGATTTACAGTGATGCCTCACATAGTGGTCTGGGGTGTGTGTTGATGCAGCAGGGTAGGGTGATTGCCTATGCTTCGCGGCAATTGAAGGACTATGAGAAAAATTACCCTACTCATGATCTGGAGTTGGCAGCGGTGGTGTTTGCTCTGAAGCTGTGGCGGCATTACTTGTATGGTGAGCATTGCGAGATATATACTGATCACAAGAGCTTGAAGTATCTGTTCACCCAAAAGGAGCTGAATTTGAGGCAACGCCGGTGGTTGGAGCTGCTAAAGGATTATGATCTGAGTATCCTTTATCACCCCGGCAAGGCCAATGTTGTGGCGGATGCTTTGAGCAGGAGGACGAGTCTGAGCTTATTGATCTCGCAGCAGGCGCCGTTGGTCGAGCAGATGAGGCGATTACAGCTGGAGGTAGTATCCCCTGGGGTCTCTGCTAGACTTATGTCTATGGTCTTGCAGCCCACTCTGTTGGAGAGGATCAGGGACACTCAGAGTGAGGACCCCCACTTGACGAGGATCAGGACGCAGCTTCAGGCGGATCAGACAGGGGATTTTTCTGTGGATAGCTCGGGAGTACTGCGGTACAGGGACCGAGTGTGTGTGCCTATGGATCAGGAGATTAGAGATCAGATTTTGAGGGAGGCCCACTATACACCTTATACCGTCCACCCTGGAGGTACTAAGATGTATAAGGACCTCAAGGCACAGTTTTGGTGGCCCGGAATGAAGCGGGACATTGGGAGATTCGTAGCTCACTGTTTAACTTGTCAGCAAGTGAAAGCAGAGCATCGCGTCCCTGCTGGCAAGTTGCAGAGTCTTCCAATTCCCGAGTGGAAATGGGACCACGTCACTATGGATTTCGTCACTGGATTGCCGAGGGCGCAGAGCGGGGCAGATGCGATCTGGGTTATTGTTGACAGACTCACCAAGTCGGCGCACTTCTTACCAGTTCAGATGACTTGGTCACTAGAGCATTTGGCACAGTTATATATGGATGAGATAGTGAGGCTTCACGGCATACCTGCTTCGATTGTGTCAGATCGAGACCCGAGATTCGTGTCACGCTTTTGGGGGAGTTTGCATTCTGCATTGGGGACTCAGCTCAGGTTTAGCACCGCTTTCCACCCACAGACCGATGGGCAGTCAGAGCGCACCATACAGACCCTCGAGGATATGCTTAGAGCGTGCGTTATGGATTTTGGAGGAGGGTGGTACCGGCACTTATCTTTGGTTGAGTTCGCGTACAACAACAGCTATCAGGCGAGCATCCGGATGGCTCCGTTTGAAGCGTTGTATGGACGCAAGTGTCGGTCTCCCTTATACTGGAGTGACGTGGGTGAGAGGAGGACTTTGGGACCGGAGTTACTTTTGGAGGCAGAGGAAAAAGTCAGGATTATTCGCCGGCATCTTGAGACAGCCCAGAGTCGTCAGAAGAGCTACGCAGATACTCGACGGCGAGACCTGGAGTTTCAGGTTGGTGATCATGTCTTCTTGAAGGTCTCGCCCTCGAAAGGGGTCCGGAGATTTGGAGTACGGGGGAAGCTCAGTCCCCGCTTTATTGGACCCTTTGAGGTACTGGATAGAGTTGGTCCTGTGGCATACAGAGTTGCCTTACCCCCGCGCCTGGCCGGAGTTCATGATGTCTTCCACGTCTCAGCTCTGAGGAGATATGTTTTTGACCCGTCGCACGTGATTGACTTCACTTCGTTGGAGATCGGCGAGGACTTGGTCTACGAGGAGCGCCCGTTGCGGATTCTTGCTCGTGAGGTGAGGGAATTGCGCAATCGGGCCATTCCTTATGTGAAGATCCTGTGGAGCAATCATGAGGAGCGAGAGGCTACATGGGAGCTGGAGACAGAGATGAGAGATGCCTACCCCTTCTTGTTCGAGGCCGCAGTTTGAGGTACGTCTGCTTGTTTATCTTGTTTCGGGGACGAAACTTTTTTTTAGTGGGGGAGGGTGTAGTATCCCGAACCCCCATGCAGCTTTTTCCCGTGAATCCACTGTATAGACACCTGTTGATGGTGTATCCGGCCCATAGTGCATCAAAGGGATGCCACAGATGGACCCTGTGAGCTTTGGTTAGCTGTTTTGGCCTTCGGCTGCTTTTGCCGAATTTTAGAAAAGGATTTAGGCCAAACGGAGGATGGATTTGGATTCAGCGCGGAAAAACACTTGAGATTGGCTTTTTGTTTGCCCAATTCTGAGTCCGGATGTCCAAAAGCGGACTCCCGGAAGTTTTGACAGTTTTTGGCGCTTGCGGGAGCCTCCGGCAAATTTTGGAGGCGGAATTTGGCAAAACGGACCTCGTTTTTGGAATCAGCGCGCGAAAACGGTCAAGATGGGCTATTTGCTTGTTAATTTGGAGCTTGCGGGTACTGTTCACGCCGGAACAGTGTCGCCGGCGATCGCCGGCGGCGGCCGGCGGCGGCGGGCAGCGTCGGCGGGCGGCGGCGCCGCCGCGGGCAGCGCGGCTGAGGGCGCGGGCAGGCGGCTGAGGGCGCGGGCAGGAGCGCGGTCCACCGCGGGGGTCGTGCACCGGAGGCGGGCCACGTGGCGCCTTCCGGTTGGCCGGCGCAGCAGACGCGGTCCACGGAGTTTGGGCCGGGTGCACGGTGGACCGGGTGGACACGTGGCGAGGTTTGGTTGGTGCGGTCCTGTGCTCCCGGTCCACGCGGCTGGTGGGGCAGGTGACCGGGGCAGGTGCCGTACGCGGGCAGGTGACCGGAGACACGGCGACGTGCGCGGTGCACGGCGCGGCGTGCGCGGTGCACGGTCGCCGGGGGACACGTGGCGCGCCGCCATTGGTTGGCGCAGGTGCTCCGGGTGCAGCGGGGTCCGGGAGTGTTGTGGACTGGACTGTGCGGTGGGCCGGGCCGCACTGTGCGCGCCCGGAAATCCTGGGCCGGCCCGTTACTGTAGCAGCCCGAATTCTAGGGCGCCCGAAAGTGGGGACATGTTGGGAATTATTTGATTTGTTCTTTTCAGCCTATATAAACCCCCAACCCGAGCTCCTTCTTTCCCCTTTTTCTCCCAACCTGTTCATCTTCAGCCCGAGCACCCTTAAGCAAAAATCTTCATCTCCAAGTCCTTGATCTCCCTGCCAAGTTTCAAGAGTTTTGGAGGCACGAATCCCGAGGTTCCCCATTTTACGGTGCGGCGCGACGTTGCTTTCTAGTGTTCTTCTTCGGCGCAGCGATCGTATTTTTGCTCCCCTGGGCTACCCCGACATCATTTTCCTGCGATTCTTGGACCAGTAGACTCCTAAGAGGTAGGACTTCATCTTTCGTTTTGGTCGCGCTTTCCCGTTTCGAGGTTTTGGCACGGATTTCGAGGCAACAAGTGACCCCTCTTTCTGTATGGAATTCCTTGACAGCAGCGGAGTGTTTCGGCCATATCTTTGCGCACGAGCGTCTGACGGAAACGAGCTTATACAACTTTTTCATCTACGGATCGCAAGGAACGCGCTCGTATTTTTATTGGATTTTTGTGATTTTTACTTCGAGGTGAAAATTAATGATTTCTCTGTGAACAGTAATCAGTCCTTAATACAGATTATTGTATGAGAGTGCCCTCTTGCTGAATTTTTATCTTGACTTACCGAACTCCGATTTGGACGTGCAAGGTACCGTTTCGAAGCTATCGACGCAAGGATCGCCGTGATATTTTTATTGGAATTTTCTGGACATTTGCTGCAGGTGATAATTTGACAGTTTGGTACTCGTGATTGTATGTGGTAATTAGTGCTGAATTTGGGAGTCTAGTGTAATTAGTGGATTTCTTGATGTACCAGGAATGTTGCGGGTGTGCTAAAATTGTGGGAGCGAGGATTTGGAATTTTGGTATTTTCTGACTGTACGAGTTTGGACAGTTGCGCTTCAGGTGGGTGGTTGTTGTACTCCTCTCTTTGTATGCCCACTAGGAATATCAGAGTACCCTTGCTATGACAATGCTAAATGTGTTGATTGGTAGACTTGCATGCTCTAGGAAATTGATTATTGGTTATCAGATCTCTAATAAATTATTGTTAGATTAATCACTCGATTTAATCGCTTATTGATTCGGAATTGTATACTTGGAGACAAATAGAAATAGAGGACTGCAAAACTGATGTTTGTTCATGTGAGACGGTCACCCTAGCTTATGTCACTTCAAACTGTTTATACTTGGAAATTGGACAAAATATTGGAACACTGCATGATTAAATTGGTCACATAATTATTGTCATCTTTTACTGCTACACTATTTTGGGACTTGACTTAGGAGAAACCATGCTTTTGCTCTTTTCTTCTTCCATTGTTGATACTTGCGGCTTAGTCGCTCAGGTTCGAGCGTATGTTGGACAGTGTAGGCAGGTATTGGGGGATTTGGGACAGGTTGGGTTTATGACAGGGTGTTGCGGCGACCACGGATCTTGGGTGGTTGACCGGATTGTTACTATTGCATCAGATTGGGTGTTTTGGGGATCGGGCTATCTTTAGTGGAGGGTTTTTCCCACTTCCTTGAGTCTCGATCCAGTCCTGCTATTATGAGACAGTGATACAGTGATACTTGATACAGTGATACTTGATACAGTGATACTTGATACAGTGATATTTTACTCGTGTGGGTCGCTCCCCTCGAGTGCCACTCCGGAGTAGGCTTTCCACGGTGTGAGCGCCGGGCACCATGCGGGTTTCTTGAGTTCGACAGCAGAGCAGGCAGTGCCAGTGTTCACTGGCTGTCAGATTGGGTCATTTTGACAGGCTTCTTGATTCTGATGCATCACTTTCTCCATCCTTATTGGTTGGTCATGTAGAGGCATATTAGGGATAGCACTTTATCAGTCGCTTTATTTATCTGCATCTCCTTTCTTTTCCTTTCCCTTTTTCGCCTCTGATCACCTGGTGGGCATATCTGAGCTGAGGCTTTACCCACTAGGGGAGGCTACTGTTTATAGTAGTACTGACCCCCATTGTTTTTCTTGTTTCTTTCTTCTCCCTTGTTTTGCAGAGTCCTCAGTGGGAGTTGCTGGGCCGTCAGCAACTGATCGGGGCAAGCGCATCGCGGACTAGTTAGCGAGCCACCGAGGGTCGTAGCTGGAGATTTTGGGTACCAGGACTTCTCAGACAGTGTTTTGTATTTCTTTTTGGGGACTGGCTTCCGCCAGCTGTTTGTATTATAGTTGTGAGCTGGGAGAGACATCTGTATTTTATTTTACTGTTGTACCTTTTACTTCCAGCATCTGTCTGAGATACAGTAGTTTTATTTCAGCTCTGATTATTATTGCTCTTTTATTATATTTTCTTATCTGAGCAGGTTACCGACGCTTCGTGTATGTGGGAAATACCGCATGCACGGCGGATCTGTGGACGGGCCCGGGTTCTGGTTTACACCCGGGGCGTGACACTTTAAATCTAAATGGTGCTTCCCACTAATTTTAGCGAATCTCCATACTCCCCGAGTGGAGAAAACGGAAACTTTACTAAAAGTTTCTAGTGGGAATTGCGGTCCCATCTGTTTGCATACTACCTCATCCTAACAGATTCTTGGCAATGAGTAAAGAAATGAGTGAACAACTCTTGTTCAATGCTTCTCAAGCAAATCGCAATTTTATCTTTGGCCTCCAAAAATATAGGCCTCATCCTAACAGATTCTTGGCCTTATCTTTTGGTTAAGTTAGACCCACCGTTCATCATGCAAATAAAAAAGTCATTGAATCCTCATCCTGACAGATTCTTGGATTCAACCCCTTTCTTACCACATAGCATCTCATGCTAATAGAATGGTTGCGGCTCTCTAATGCAACTGACCCCCGTGTCCGGGTGCATCAATCAACACTAAAGAGACGCCCACACCCTACAACGATGGAAGGCCACTAATGGGTTCATAACACCACTAACTTAATATTTTATTTAGGGAGATTTGTTGTCTCATCAGTTTTAATTCATTATAAATTTACATCTCATGCAAGCCATCGCTTCATATGCACACATATATCGCATATATATATAAAAATAATAACTACCAGTGATGATCATGGATTTTAATTTGATTCGGGCCTGAGCCACTAGGCCGGAATCGGGTCAGAGGGTATAACACACAAAAACTTGCCCTGCATCTTGATCGGATTGGAGTAGATCAACTCTTGTCGGCTCCCTCGATCAATATTTGATCCAAACTTGATCTGCACCGCATCAACTCTTGAATGGAACAAATCGTCATGGAACCTGAACTACCCCTTTACCCTTTAATTTTGCAACAATTACAATACAACCCATAATATTAATGAGACACGCAGGTCTCCAAATTACATAATATAATTGGTGCACGCAGACACCCAAAATAAATCTAACACTGGGTCCTTATTAAATTACACCAATTCACATCATCACATGATACAAGGTTGCTATCCATGATCATCACCTTATACACATCACAGGCATATAATATAAAATAAAATTCTCTAATTCGATTTCTAATTAATTGGGTTTCGCATTAATTTTAAATTGCGATTTTTCACAAAGCAACCACATGGCGCGCATGACTATATCATGTAAATGCATTCAAAACACATTGCGGCAAGCACGTGCAATGAAAGCCATGAACTAATCAATTAGTGTTGCTATCCATGATCATGGCAATGCTAATTAATTAGAGCATGCATGCATGTCATCAATATGACCGTACGTCATGGCAATGCTAATTAATTAGAGCATGCATGCATGTCATGACCGTACGTTGCATGCTAATTAATTAGAGCATGCATGCATGTCATGACCGTACGTCGCATGCACCTTGACCGCATGCGAGTGCCGTGCCAATAGTGAATCGTGCGCTAATTTTAATTAATGTTTCAAAACAATCAAAATAATATACTCAAAAACAATCTTCATTGTTTTGATTTTGATCGTTCCAGAAAACCCAATCAACATCGAAAAAGAGATTAGATCTAAAACAAACGATGAGGGTGGCTCCAATACCACTGTAAGAAAATAAACGGATATGCGCAGCGGAAGAAAGAAATGCAATTAAAAATTTTCTTAAACCAAAGATCACCTCATGTTTTGTTTTAGATCGTAAAAAGGTAATCTAATTGATCTTATCAATTAGGATTTAATTTTTACCTTGCGCGGGTCGAGATCACCGCGAAGCCGACGATCGTGGGTAAAAATTGTTCGTCCTTGATAGCCGCGCACGCACCCGGCCTCTACTTGTGTCCACACGGAATCACGCCCTTGATCGAAATAGTCGATCGCCTTGATTCGCGATCCGATCACGAATTAACTCTCGCGTCGATGTAAGGAGGATGAATCAATCTTCTAATTGTGCTAGCAATCTTCCGAAGATCGAGAACGATGAATTAATTATGGAGGACTTGAGGAAGAGGATAGGCGGCTAGGGTTTTCTTATTCCTTTTTCTCTCGTTCAAAATATGTCACATATGACACATATTTATATTGAGAAAACCCTAACCCTAATTCTAATCCTAATCGAATCCTAATCCGATTGGATTATCCATTATCCTCAAGTTAGTTTCAATATGAATCGAATCCGAATCCTAATTCGATTCGTGTGTAACATTTACACATAAGTCCTCAAAATATTTACTAACAATTAGTAAATACACCATGCAACTTTTGCACTTAAATACCTCTAATTTACAATAATTGCAAATTAGCCCTTTTACTAATAAATTAGTAAACTTTGGTATTGTGATTATAATTAATCCATTCTATAAACTTCTTTATCATCTCCTTAATATCGATCATGCGCGATTCCTTATGTGTGTGACCTAATAGGTTCAATTCTGTCTGGTAGTGAAATATGATGCAATCCCCATCGACATCATCATCGAAACTCTTTTTGATGGATCAAACACTTTTGATTCTTCCATCGTATAATAATTATTTGCCTATAATTATTCTTATTGGTTCCCACAATCTACCAGTGACGCCTAGCAGCATATAGTGGCAATCCAGTCAGAAGTGAATATTGGACTGAACCTCAAGGTGCAGTTACCGTACAATACAATCCTTCTATCGCATAGTCCCAACTGAGTGGAGGTCATAGAATACTCGTCAAACTCCATCACCCGTTATATGACAATTGATAGGGCAGAAGCTCATATGGTTACTCTTGGAAATAACTTTTCATGAACTATATTACCCCGGCCGAGGATTTCTGAGCTTTGCCTTACAAATAGCATAGGACTAATTATCTCTCTACCGAGTGCGATAGATCCCCTGTAAACAAACACCCATTCCTAATATGAACCGACTGCAGCCAACATATACTACTAAGATCCGTGACTCGGATCAGAGTTTATTGCATAATCAAACTACAGCAGCCTCATATTGAATGGCCGTGGTGTCGCAGGTCTAAGGATCAGTTGTACTACTGCAACATCAAATCAGTTACTGACGAATGAGTAGACATCCATGTAACTATTCGTAATTGGTCACGCTCAGTGCCCTTGTTCTCTAACAACCACCTGCACGTTCGCTCCAGTGTCCTCACACTGATGACTTGAGACTCGTCATCCTAAAAGAGAGCGGCACATACATCAATCTTACCGGATCAATCATCGTCCCCATGATGATTCTCCGATTAAGAGCATTTATGACTTAATCACCAATAATATGTATCTCAAATTCTTAACTGTTAAGAATATACATTATCATCTCATTAATTCAAAGGACGATTCATGGACACATTAAACATGAATGGCATAAAATGCCCAAACAATAATAAAGATCAAGTACAAATATGTCCCATAGAAAAAAAATGCGTCAGCCTGATAGGCTTTTGGGGCATACAACTAACAATTTGCCCTTCTGATTTGAGACTCCTTTTGGGCTATGTTAGTTTCGAGGACGAAACTTCCTTTTAGTGGGGGAGGATGTGAAGACCCGAATCTTCGTGGTCATTATAGTGTGAACGACAGCTTGTGGAGGCCTATTTCTGGGGATAGTGTTGGTTGCACGCAAATCGGACCCAAGAAACGGACTCAGTGCGAGAAATGGATCAAGATTGCCTATTTGGGAGTTTCATCAAAAAATAAAGGTGGTTTCGCGCAAAACGGACACCGTATTTGGATTCAGCGCGGAAAAACGATCAAAACGGCTATTTGGTTGCACTATTTGGAATTTTGGACCTCGGAATTGGACTCAACGCGCAAAAACAGCAAAAAGTGGCATTTTTGGAGCTTATTGGTTATTTTTCAGGCGGCTGGTCCATGGAAGTGCGCGTGCACCAGGTGCAACGGTCGCTGGGAGCGCCACGTGTCGGCGCTGGAGAGGGCTGCTCGGGCCACGCGGCACGCCCACGCGCGCCCGCTGGCGTAGCGCGCATCCCTGTGCGGGACGCATGTCGCCGCGCCAGTGGCGGGCGCCACGGGCGACGTGGCCCCATCCGGGCCATCCGCCCGTGGGCGGGGCGCCCGGATGGGCGCCACGTGCCCCGCCTGGGGCGCGGGTTGGGCCGGCGCCGGGCCGAGCCCAGTACTGTGCTTAAGCACAGTACTAGTTTCTCCTCTCTCTTTTCTTCTTTCTTCTTCTTCCTCTTACTTAAGCTCCTCTACCTCCTCCTTCTCCCACTTTTGGAGCTTCCAACTTTGGGGACTTCTACAGAGGATTTATTGGCAAGCCTCCTTCATCTTCATCAGCAAAGAGATGGATTATAGAGGCTTTATCACCATCATCTTCTCCATGAGGCAAGCACCACCATTGTTGCAGTTTGTGAACCTCTCCGTCGCGTTTTAGTGCAAAAATTCCCCAGGACTCATTCCTTGGAATTTTGAGCTCATTTTGGTTCTACGTTTTTACAAGAGGTAAGGCTACAATCTTTGTATTCAACTCTCCCCTCAGATCTCATGATTTTACAGAGTTTTAAAGCCATCTTTGGGACCCTTCATTTCAGTTGGAATCCTGAATAGTCCTCAGTGTTTTGGTTTTTTTGAATTGTAGGAGTGGAATTTTTGGATGATTTTTGCGGGAAAATTTCCAGGACTCGAAGATCTACAATATTGGTTCGTATCATTTTCCCCAGATCTGAGTTTTTATTAGGATTTATGCATGATCTTTGGAACACTTTGCTGCATTCGTGCACAGATGGAACTTGGTGGATAGTTCAAAGTGTTTATGGGTTTTCTCCTTCATCCGAGCATGAAATTTGGAGTTCTTTAGCTCAATTTGTATCTACTCTCGACAAGGAATCCAATGGTACCTCTCTTGCACGATTTGGAGCACGTTTGGTTAGGTAACTTTAATGATCTTTCCAAGTGCTATTATATGGATTACTGCAATCCTTGTGTTAGTTTTGATTTGAGCAATGCACCTTTGAATGCAGATAACTTTGTGGATATAAGGTCTTTTTCAGAAATTCAAGTTGGGACTTCTTCTTAACTTGAAGGTAAGAAAATTCTATTTTGTGATATGTGGATGAATCCCTTTGGACAGCATTGTGACATTTGTTGTATTTGAATGTCAAGGGAAATTAATGGTGGATTTTTGAGGACTTGAAGATGTTTGTATGAAGAGGACATCTTTGTTTTACTGCTAGGAACTTCATTTTGAGGTATTTGAGGTTGCACATACTTTTTATTTAACCTTGTTGCACTTGCTGAAATTCTGGAATTTGAGTGCGCAGTGTGCATTGTTTCAGTGATTGCGCCCAATCCGTGAGGCAGATTTGGATGATTTTCACGGCATAGGACTCCTGGGAGGATAAGGATTACTCACGCCAAAATTCAGCCAGATCGGGCATCGGATCGTCAAGTTTCAGGTGGGTGGTTGTGCTTTGCCGAAAACAACTATTTACCCACTCGGGCTATTTGTTTCCCTCATGACATAGTTGATTGTTGTTCATTTCTCCTTGGTATAATATGCTTGGATATCCATGTTTAGATTAAGTTATTTGATTCTCTGTGTATACACGAGTGAATGAATAGTTTGATTGATGTTACATTATCTCATATGAAGTTGATTATAAGCGATCATCCTTAAACCTATGCTATGTGAGGGTAATTAGGAAATTAATCTTTAGCCTACACTTTGTAAAGAATGGTTAACATAATTATGTGAGAATGATGGTGATAGTTATATGTGAATGGTTGGTTGATTTATGTGAGGACTTGATGGGGTTATGTGAGAAGTGCTTGGTTGCTTGTGTGAGAAGGACTTGGTTGATTTATTTGAGAATGACTTATATGAGAGTAGTTGGTTAAGTGATCCTTAGCCTCCACTTTGTGATATGAATTATAGTTGTCGATCCTTAACCTACAATATGTGATATTGGGCATTGATGTTGATTCTTAATCTATCTATGAAAGAATGAATAGTTGATTGATCTTTGATCTAGCTTATGTGAAAATGGGTGTTGATGTGGGTTATTGATCTAGTTGATGTGAGAATGACCTATGCTTTTGATTTTCAATTCATTCATGTTAAGATGGATATCATTGTGAGTTGAGGCCTATTCCTTATGAGACTAAGCATTGTTCATGACTCCTTTTACCTCCAATGAGATCTCATTGGACGTTATTTGTAGATCCTATGTTCATCCTAGGTGAGATCAATGAAGGTTGTGGAGCCTTAGACTATTCATTGGTGATACATGATTGAATGTATATGATTAAGTAATGTTAAATGATCCTAAGCATATTCATGTATGAATGTGAGGTTTGACAAGCGTTGTACCATCTTATGTGATTTTGATTAAGTGTGGCACTTCCTTATTTGTATAATTTGTGAGCATCGTGTATGTGGTATAGGCAGGCATAGGCTATGTTGCACTTAATGTTCTTATGCAATCATTAATATTTTGGAATAGCATGCTCTAATAAATGTAAGAACATCGACACCTGTTTTCTTTTTATCATCTTGGGACATTTGCATGCTTGTATGGTCATTTAGTTAGGCCACCTTTTTCTGCTACACTATCATGTTGGACTTGACTTAGGAGAAACCATATTTCTTGCTTTTCTCCTTTCATACTAGGCTCAGGGTATTTGTAGCTCGTGCGCGAGCAGGTGGTTTTGGGATAGTGTAGACAGACTCTTGGGATCTGGGACAGGCTGGCTTGAGGGCAGGGTATTGCGGCTACCGCGGACTTTGGGCGGTTGATCGGATGGTGACTTGTGCATCGGATTAGGGATGACAGGTCGGGCTTGATTTGGGGGATTTGTGGGATATTGCGGCGACCGCGGACTTTGGGCGGCCGACCGGGTATTTACAGCTGCATCAGATTGGGGGATCGGGCTTTATGTAGTGGATGGGGTCTTCCCACTTTGATTAGAGTCGTGATCCAGTCTTGCTATATTATTGATATTGGTTACTTATTACTCAGGCACTTTACTCGTGTGGGTCGCTCCCCTCGAGTGCCACTCCGGAGTGTGCGATATACAGACTTTGAGTCCTCGAGACTCCTATCCCCTATCGGTGTTATGCGTAGGATGGCATACCCGATTTGGCAGGCATGGCAGGCAGTACCAGTGTTTACTGGTGTATAGATTAGGTTTAGTCAGGCAGGAATTTATATTCTGATGCACATTTTTTTTAGCTATCCTTATTAGCTCGGCATTTAGAGGCATTTTAGTGGTAGCTTCCTTTTATCAGTAGTTCTGTTTATAGCTTACCACCTCTCTTATTCTTTTCTTGCCTCTGGTAGACTTAGTGGGTACGTCGGGGTTTGAGGCTTTACCCACAGGGGGAGGCTACTGGTTTTACTAGTGGTTCTGTGACACCCCCGGAATTTGGATTAGTCCTCTATATAAATGATATAATAGGACTAAAATCTCTAACCCGGCTATAGCATTTTGGATGGTAGCAAGATCCAAGAGGAACATGAGAGTTAAGCGTGCTAGAGCTAGAGTAGTTCTAGGATGGGTGACCCCCTGGGAAGTGGGGCGTCACAGTTGGTATCAGAGCCATTCACCAGCCGGAAATGTGAGATGAGTCTCGGCTGAGCCAGGGTTATATAGCGGGTAGAGCGAGGCTCCCCGGCTAATGACCGTTGTGAGTGGAGTGCAGCTCCTCACAAGGTCGGCTAAGGCTAGCGAGACGAGTCTCACATCGCCTGGTGCTTGTGAGTGTGCTTGAGCCTGACGTGGACGTCAGGGCTTAAAGGGGGGAAGAATGTGACACCCCCGGAATTTGGATTAGTCCTCTATATAAATGATATAATAGGACTAAAATCTCTAACCCGGCTATAGCATTTTGGATGGTAGCAAGATCCAAGAGGAACATGAGAGTTAAGCGTGCTAGAGCTAGAGTAGTTCTAGGATGGGTGACCCCCTGGGAAGTGGGGCGTCACAGGTTCTCACCCCCATTGTTGTTTTTTCCCTTTCCTCCCTTTGTTTTGCAGTGTCTGCTGTGGGAGTTGCTGATCTTTCGGTTAACGGTTCGAGGTGAGGGAGTCGTGAGCTAGATCCCTACCAGTGTTGATTTCTACAGTGGGATAGATGTACCAACCCAGATTGTGGGTTTCACTGTACATAGTTGTATTTTATTATTTCAGTTTATCTCCCTTGGATTTATAGATGTTGTATAGGTGGCTTTTACTTGTATTACATTTTCGGTGGACCGGATTATTGTATCATTATTTTTGGGAGATGGATATTGTACTTTATTTTTCAGTTGTACAGTGATTCAGATTCTTATTATAGCAGTTTTCCTTTAGCTCTGATATCTGTTTAGTCGTTAGATGTTACTTTTGCAGGTTGGACGCTTCGCCTATGCGGAGTTTTGCATAGGTGGCGGATCTGTTAGCGCGCCCGGGTCGCAGTTTCGACCCCCGGGGCGTGACATTCAGCATCCCCTAGTTTTGGGTTTTTCTTGGAGTTTTTCCATACTTACTGGGACCCTTTGTTTGCTGTGAGGATTTCGGGGACGGCAGGTTGTTGCGTGGATATCTTTGCGCTCGAGCATCGGATTGAGGCGTGCCTGTACACTTTTTGCATCTACTCGTCGCGAGGATTATCAACGTATTTTTCTAGGATTTTTCTGAGGCTTGCCTGGAGGTATATGTTCTTCCTTTATCTGTGCATGGGTTTACAGTTGTGTTGTTGTGAGGTTTTGCAAACCCTGTGTTGTGGAATTTGTAACTCGGTCTACGGGGTTCGGATTGGGGCGTGCATGTACTCGTTTCGAAGGTCTCGACGCGACGAACGCAGCAGTATTTTAGTTGGATTTTTTTGGAGCCCTTTCTGCAGGTGAAAATATTGCATCTTTGGGACTGTTACCGCAGATTTTGTATACTTGGATAATTTTTGGAATTAAAGTGTAATTGTGGACTTTTTGTTGTACCCAGGAGAGTTTGCGGGCATTCCTGAGCCCGTTGGAATTGGAGGAAATTAGAGATATTTGTTCCTGGGTATTTTCAGCTGTTGGACTTGGGACAGTTTAGCTCTTTCAGGTGGGTTCCTTTGCCTCCAAAACCAGTGGATTTCCTACTAATTCTATAATGTAGGAACATGCATGTATGTGATGGATTAGGATGCATGTTAGAGAGGGAGATGTTATCTTTCCTGTATCATGTTTGATATCTTGTTAGTTGTTATTTCCTGATCCTGTTTTAGTTAAACTCAATACTATTATTGGAACTTGACCTAGCACCCCGTCATATGTTGCATGTGTAACCAGACCAGTAGAAAACCCTCATCTGGGCTAGGTTTATTTATGCTTTAGACATCCACACTGTTCTTCTATTCCTGGACATAGTGTCTTCCTCACTCGGGTAGTGGGCCGAGTGGTTGAGTTTCTTCTTAGTGTGGGATGCATATTACACTCGTGCTTGGGAGCAGAGTGGTGTCTGGTAGTTGTAGGACATCTTTTATTATGGCGGGAGCCATTTGGGTGAACGGTGATCCCCGGGCTGTCTTGTTATTTATTTCTTTTGTCGCCACTGTGTTAGTGGCAGTAGTATACCAGTGATAGCAGGACTTTGAACCCAGAACCTTTTTGGACACACATATGATTTTAGTCAACCAATGTTTTCTTCCAAGCATCGTAGGGTCGCCTGAGTCTGTTCTTATTTGATAGGACGAGGGCATTAGCTCTTCGATGTTTGGATATAAAACTTATTTTCAAATTGTTTTTCTAAAAAGAACTAAAAATCATTAAAAATGGATTTCTCTCAGATCAAATGGCTTTCAGTAATAAATGTCACCTTTTCTTATAAACATACCCACTCGAGATGATTCGAGTGGTCTGGGTTCTAAGGGCTGCCTTTTCCCTGGGTCGAGAACAACGAGCGGCTATGCCTAGAGCCTGTTCTTGTTTGATTTGGGTTGTAGGTTCTAGTCTTTCGGGGTTCTCGGACCCTTCATTGTTGTTAACTGTGGAGTATCTCCAGTCCAGTGGTTTTAGAACGTTGGCAGAGCGATGTCCGTTTTAGGGAGCCGTTGGGTTGACAGCGGTCCCGACTGTTCGAGTGTTCCTTGTTAGTGAGTTAGAGAGGTGAATTGGGCACTGTCGATCTTGTTGATCGTGGATTGGACTATAGCCTTCATGAGCCATATTGAGCTCGACAGAGATGCGCTGACGGTGTGCTAGTCAAGGTTCCACCATTTTCACATTCAACATAATCAATAAATAATTCAATAACTCTATCTTTCATTCAACATAACCAAGGAGTGAAACAACATCCTATCATGCATGTCCACTACAAGATGGAATTAGAAAGTCGCCCGCTGATTTGGGGGGAAATCCAAACCACCTAAAACTTATCGATCTAATGCTTGATTTGGCTGAAATTTGGCGTGCTTAATAGTCAGCCTCTTAAGAATCCAACGCCGCAAGAATTGCTTAAAATATCCTTTCAGATTGGGCGCAATGGCAAGAACAACACACGCTGCGCAGATAAATTTCAGAATTTCAGCACGCACTTATTTTATAAAAAGGATGCAATTTCTGCATTAATCACCTCAAGGTGAAGCTCCAAACAGCAAATCTAAGGTGTCCTTTGTCCTATGGGCATCTCCAAAGCCTCAAAAATCTATCTCTAATTTTTCTTAATTAACAATTCAATCAATCGTTACATTGCTATCCAGAATTGCTTAAAATTTCAGCGTGAACTTGCAAAAAATATAGAAACTAATTCATAAAAAAAAATTTCACTGAATTCAAAAGAGGAATTGCTCACCTTAAACTTAAGAAGATATCCAAACTTTAAAATTTTGATAATAATCAAGAGTTACATCCAAATCTGCATCCCCAAAGTCTAAACATCAAAACAACACTAAAACAAAATTCTGCTGCAGATCTTAACAGAGGGGCTGAAAGATCATTAAAGTTACCTGGGCAAACGAATTCTAAATCCAACAATAAAGGTATCACTGCATTCCTCTTCGAGAGTATATGCTAAACAAGTCTTTAAACTCTAAAATCTATGCACAAATCGAAGAGAAAATTCATAAACACTACGTGCTGTCCAAAACTCTACCCAGTGCATAAGGGCTTTAAAGATGGCATAAAAACTCCATGAAAACTCAAGATCTGAGAGATGTGGTAAATATAAAAGTTACATGCCTACCTCTCGTAAAAATGCCAAATAAAAAATCAGCCAAAAACTTTCAAGGGTTAGCTCTATAGAAACCTTGCAAGAAACTGCGACGGAGGTGGCTGAAATTGCTTCAATGGTGGTTCTTCTCCAAGCTTGGGGTGTAGGCACAGTAGAAGCTCCCCCAAAGTCTCCAAGTGGTGGGGAAGATGAAGAAGGAGTGAAGGCTAAATCCTTAGTAAAAATCCCAAAAAATATCGAGTCCAAAACCTCAAAATAGAGGAGAAATGGGCTATTTATAGCCAAAAAATCCATCTGAAATGGACTTCAGGGTACATTTTAGGGGATCTGTAGCTTGCTGGGGGGGACAGAGGAGGCGGGATGCGTGGCACGCATCCGCGCGGCCTCGTCGCCCCCGATCCGTGGCTCCCGTGTTGCCGAGCGTCGCCGCGTGGTAGGTGGGCGCCAGCCAACCCGCGAGCGACGCATGGCCCCGCCTAGGGACGCCGCGCGCGCCACCTGCCCCCCTCGCGTGCGCTGCGCCAATGGGTGCGCGCCACGCATCGGCTGGTCAGCCACTCCCTCATCACCGCATGTCCAAGCAAAAATTGGGTGGTTCTGATGCACGTGTAATTGGTCGTGGACTGGCCCGCTTCCAAATTTAGCCCAGTACGCCTAATAAGCCCGAAAATAGCTATTTTAGCTGTTTTCACACGTTGAGTCCGTAATTGACATCCATTTGACATGCAACGCACTCGGTACACCAAAAATAGGTCTTTTTTCGCCGCCGACCACACAGTCAAGTAACACGGGGATTTGGGTCACCACACTTCATCCCGGTTTGCCTCCAGGGTGATGTGGAGCATGAGGAGCACTTGAGGACAGTGCTACGGCTTCTGTGAGAGAAGAAGTTGTATGTCAAGCTTTAGAAATGTGACTTTTGGCTCCAGGAGGTTACTTTTTTGGGCCATGTTGTTTCAGTCGCCAGTGTAGCAGTAGTGTGAGGACCCGGATCCCCACGGCAGGGTTTACTGTGGGTTTGGAGGTTTCTGTGTGTGTGTGTGTGCGTGTCGGGCCCCAGATTTGAGTCTCTGGTGAAATGGGAGCTTGTTTCCTTTTCTGGAAGTCCATTTTGGGTGTGTAGGGTGTTGCGCGCTTATTGGAACTAAGAATGTGACCCGAAACGGAAATTGGATCAAGTTTACTTTTCCGGGAAATTTTGGAAAATTTTAGAAGCGGAATTTAGCCGAACGGACCTCGGATTCGGATTCAGCGCGCGAAAACGAGCGAAATGGACTATTTACTTGAATTTTTCGGAGCCCGGACGCGAAAACACGGAAACCGAGGCAAAAGGGTACTGTTCCGGCGCCGGAGGAGCGCCGACGGCGGCGGAGCGCGGCGGCGGAGGGCGGCGCAGGCGCGCGGTCCACCGCGGGGCGCATGCACCGGGCACGGGCCACGTGGCGCGCTGCGGTTGGCCGGCGCAGCGGGCGCGGTCCACAGGACTTGGCGGGGGTATGGTGGACCGAGGGTAGGCCACGTGGCATTTTGTGGTTGGTGCGGTGTTTTGCACGCGGTCCACGGACTTTTGGCTCTGGTGCACGGTGGACCGGGGACACGTGGCGTTGTGTAGTTGGCGGGCTCTGGTGCGCTCGGTCCACGGAGCAGCGGCGGCTGAGGCGGTGCCTCGGGCCGCGTGCCCGACCCGGGTCCGGCGGCGGTGCGGCCGCGCACGTCGCGCGACGTGCGCGTTGACCGGTCGACGTGGGGGCGGCGCCACGTGGCGCCCCGTGATTGGTCGGGTGCGCGGGTGCATGACCCACGGTCGGGACACGTGGCAGCTCTGGATTCGTCGGGGTCGTGCGCCGGGTGCAGGAGGCGGAAAGGAGGGACACGTGGCGGCCTGAGGGAGTTTCGGGCGCGCACAGTAACGTGCCGGCCCGTTACTGTAGCCGCCCGAAAGATTTCGGGCGCCCGAAAGTTGGGCCCGAATCTGACTTATTCCTTTTTTTGGGCTGATTCTTTTGGAGCCTATAAATAGGCCACCTTGGGCCGGGATTTTGCACCTTTTCCCGTGGGAATTTGCCCTTGCTCCCTTCACAAGATTTCTTCCTCTTCCTCTTGGGAATCTCCTGGTGAAGTTTCAGAACTTTTGGAAGCCGCGACGACTGTGTTTTCTGCCTCGAAGTGCGGAGCGACGGTTTTCTGTTGGAGGCCCGTTATCATCGCATTTCAGTCAAAAATTTCCACAGAGCTACCCCGGCATCCGATTTCAGCGATTTTTGCGGCGTTGGTTTCACAAGAGGTAAATCTTCGATTTTCGTGTTGAGTGTTTTGCCTGGATTTGGATTTTGGCACGGATTTCGAGGCATTTCTGAGCTGCTGTTTTGTTGTTAGATTTCTGGACAGCACTCACTTCGCGGATTTTTATCTCCTCATCCGGACATCGGAATTCGACGATTCAAGAGCCTATCGACATCTACACTTCGCGAGGATCGTCGTGATATTTTTATTGGAATTTTAGAAAATTTATTTTCAGGTGAAATTCGCGTGTGAACAGTAACCTTGTTTGCAGATTTTGAAATAGTAATTGTGTGTATGAATTGTGTGTAATTGAGAAGTGTTGTTGTGCCCAGGACTTTGTAAGCACCGCTTTTGTACTCTTTGCTTTGTGGATTTGGGAGATTCTCAATTTCTGGACTGTTTATCTGTACCGTCCCGGACAGTTCGCGTGTTCAGGTGGGTGATCCTGCTTTCAATATCTATGGACTGCACTCTAATTCTACGAATATAGTAGCATGCATGTTAGTATGTGAGCTAAAATAATCTGTGCAACTGTATGTTGAAACCACTGTAGCTAGTTGCTAAATCTGATGACCTCTTGGTAAACTTTGCAACATGAGAACTCAACTTAGCTTAATTAATTATTTATGCACAGTTAGACTTCAGTAAATGTGAACATGTATGCAGAATTGCTCGTCACCTTAGCTTCTCCACAGTACTTGTACTCTCGTCATTCTGAGCATAGTAATTCTCCACGAGACGTGGGCTGGGAGGTTTGTTAGCTGGGATTTCATTTGCACTCGCGTCTGGGGACCGAGTGGCGTCTGTAGCAGTCTGTAGACCAGTTCACATTGTGACAGAGATAGTGATAGAGATAGTGGATCTGGGATCTTTGGGACATGGTCATAGTGACAGGGTTGATTCTTAGCCAGTGAGTGAGACAGTGATTGGATCTTGGCCCGTTGTAGGGTGTACCCTGTTAGTGAGTCCGCAGGGTGAGTTGATAGTGAGATGAGTGCCTTGGGTTTCGTGTGGGCTGATCAGCTGAGTCGTCGAGAGCGTTCCGACTGTTGTGAGAGATTCCGCAGGATTGAGTTCTTCAGAGCAGAGCGTGAGCGTGGATTTTGACCATAGCCTGCAATGCCACCTGCGCGACAGGGTGCGCGGATACTTTTCCTCGGTGGGGTCGCACCCCTCGAGAGCCACACCCGGGGTGGATATGTTACTCTTGTACCGCGACTTGTCGATGCATTCCCTCTGACTGAGCCAGTTTTGGCAGTTACGGATGCATTCCCTCTGACTGAGCCAGTTTTGGCAGTTACGGACGCAGACCTTCTGACTGAGCCAGTTTTGGCAGTCACAGACACCGTCCCTCTGGCTGAGCCAGTTTTGGCAGCTACGGACGTTCTACGTAAGTCCGGTCCTCTAGGATATATCGGCAGTAGATTGGCGCAGGCTTTACTGGACCAGAGGAGGTAGTCAGTTTAGATTGAGTGACCTTACTGTATTGCTCGCAGATGCATCATATTTTCATCTGTCCCGCTTTTTGAGCATTTTTAGATGGAGGCATAGTAGCAGTAGATGTTTTACTTTCCAGCTTTTCCATACTGCATTTCTTTTGTTACTTTATGCCTCTAGTAGACTTAGTGGGCAGACCGTCGGGCTTGTTGGCGGCACCCACTGAGAACTACTGTGGGAGGTAGTTCTCACACCCGTCGTGGTGTCTTTTCCCCAGGGACTCCAGCTCCAGTTCCTGCGGTACCAGTTGCTGATCCTGCTCTTTCAGATCGAGGTAAGGGAGTCGCGAGATAGATCCCTTTCCCCTTCAGCTTCAGTGTGTTATAGAGGTACCCTTATATTTTGGTTGTGTTATGTTTGAGAGATTATGTAGTGAGGTATCGAGTTGTACTTTTCTACTTTCTTTGAGAGACTTTTGTATTTGTGGTGAAGACTTATTGTATTATGAGAGTTGTACTTATTTCATTTCTAGCAGTTTACTTTGCTCTGATATCTGTTTTGTGTAGTATCTCCCTTTTGCAGGTTAGACGCTACGCCTCTACAGGGCTTCCTGTAGGGACGGCGGATCTGTTGGCGAGCCCGGGGTACAGTCTTGACCCCGGGGCGTGACAGATTAGAGTGGTATCAGAGCCTAGGTTTTAGGTCATTGTGGACTTAGGAACCCTAGGCTTGTGATTGGACCCTAGGATGACTCACGTGAGAGCCGTGATCTTAGCGGGAGTCCTGATTGGGTTTCTAACTCTTCCGAGCGGATCGGGATGAGTGATTGACATGTCTTCCTTCTGTGGTAACTATGTTGGCTGCAGACAACATAGTACTTCGGGAAGGGGGACATGCCGTTAGACTTCCGCTTGATTGGGTCGAGTGCTGTTTGGTGTTGTCTTGATGTTTGCTTGTGGATTACAGGTGGGCACGATGCCTCCTCGACGCAGGATGCGCACACGTTCTCAGTCTTCCTCCTCCCATGAGCCTGAGCAGGAGGAGTCACCCCAGGGTCAGCAGAGTGAGGGGCAGGAGCTTCGGGCTCAGATAGCCCATTTGTCTGAGACTCTCCGACGCCAGGTGGAGATTATACGGCGCCAGGAGGAGATCATGGAGCGGATGACGCGCATGATGGAACAAAGAGTACAGCCGGTGGTAGCGCCTCTAGAGAGTTTCCCCGTACCTTCCTCGCCAGCGGTGGCACCCCCAGTTGTGCCAGCAGCACAGGCAGCCCTTATTGCACCGGTTACCAGTGGTCAGGCGTCCGGGACGGTAGGACAGTTGGCCCCGACAGAGCAGCGAGAGGTGTTTGATTTGTTGACGAGGTTTCGTCAGACTGATCCACATTGTTTTTCGGGGCAGAGTTCGAAGCACAGAGAGGCGGTGTTGACCGGGGTGGCTCCAGCTCCCGCAGGGGTTGTGGGGGCAAAGCGCCCGGCACAGGATGTTGAGGGACAGACGAGTCGCCAGGGACCCCCGAGACCCCTACGATCTTATCCTCAGGGTCGTGGGTTTCGGAGGCGCTCGAGGTCAGGTGGTCCCCGACAGCAGCCACGGTATCAGCAGCACCAGCCTAGACAGCAGCGCCAGCAGCAGCGACGTGAGTGCGTCATCTGTGGCGGCCCTCATCCACCGTCGCAGTGTGACCAGAGGCGGGGACGGTGTTTCCGATGTGGAGAGTTGGGACATTTCCAATCAGTTTGTCGCCGAGCCGTTCCGTCAGTGCAACCCCTTGCTACAGCACCTTCCTTGCCAGTCCAGGAAACAGAAGCCAATCTTCCAGGGCACCATCAGACAGAGTGGGGTATGACGTCGGGACAGACGGGACGACAGTCTTCAGCGCCTGGTGGACGAGATTATGCGGCCATGGTAGAGAGCACCCCAGCAGCAGATCCTATCGCCGCAGGTATGGCTTTATTTTCAGTAGAGTTAAGTGGGTTTTTGGACACCGCTGCATCTTTCCGCACATGTTAGTAGAGCATTTGCATCGCGACATGATTACGGGATAGGAATTTTGTGACTTGCATTAGCGTTGGATTCATCCTAGTACTTTCCAGCAGAGGTGAACTTTGGGGCGCGATCAGAACAACTAAATTTTGAATGGCACGCCGATTGATGTGATGGTTCAGTTGCAGCTCCCCGACTCAGATTGAACACTTGGGATGGACCAGTTGTTGCGGTATCGTGCAACAGTTGATTGCAAACGGAGAACAGTGGCTTTTCTGCGAGTTGGACGACAGGAGATTATTTCTACTGGTTGCCGAGGCATCCTTCTGCAGCAGTGGCTTCAGCGGCATTGGGTTAGGTGCGATTTGTCGAGCGTAGGTGGCGCCTAGGACTAGAGGGTTTGTCTCTAGGGGTCTTGGATAGAGTGGTGTTTCTTTTAGGGGCACGGGTAGACCGTAGCTTCCGTTTTGTTGCCGCAGCGGGAACGGCATCAACCCTCCTCTCCCTCTTTTCTTACTCTTGTGCTGAAATTCGCGAACAAGATGAAAGGATACAAAAGACTACCCCAGAGTTGGGGACGGTGCCCAAACCTGTTTCTGTTGGATTAGGGTGAGGGCACTGATCTCCCGGAACTTTCGAACTTTTCGCTAATTTCAGTTGTTTTCTAAATTGAGAGTTGGAGGTTGATGACCTTCCTTCTGGTGGGACCCTTTCTTTTTCTGATAAGTTTTGCAGCGTAATTCGAATAGTTTGGATGCGTAGAGTTGGCTGTTTTTTTTAGTCCTCGGTGTTTGGGAATTCCTGAGCTTTATCCGCGGTTGGACGCGCTTTGTGGAGAGTTGTGGCGACTGGGGAGTTGGAGTTTGTGTGATGGATGCTTACCTTTGGGCTTGGAGACTCCTTTTTGAGCCGTGTTTGTTTCGAGGACGAAACTTTCTTTTAGTGGGGGAGGATGTGAGGACCCGGATCCCCACGGCAGGGTTTACTGTTGGTTTGGAGGTTTCTGTGTGTGTGTGTGTGTGCGTGTCGGGCCCCAGATTTGAGTTTCTGGTGAAATGGGAGCTTGTTTCCTTTTCTGGAAGTCCATTTTGGGTGTGTAGGGTGTTTGCGCGCTTATTGGAACTAAGAATGTGACCCGGAACGAAATTGGATCAAGTTTACTTTTCCGGAAATTTTGGAAAATTTTAGAAGCGGAATTTAGCCGAACGGACCTCGGATTTGGATTCAGCGCGCGAAAACGAGCGAAATGGACTATTTACTTGAATTTTTCGGAGCCCGGACGCGAAAATACGGAAACCGAGGCAAAAGGGTACTGTTCCGGCGCCGGAGGAGCGCCGGCGGCGGCGGAGCGCGGCGGCGGACGCGGCGCAGGCGTCGGGTCCACCGCGGGGCGCGTGCACCGGGCACGGGCCACGTGGCGCGCTGCGGTTGGCCGGCGCAGCGGGCGCGGTCCACGGACTTGGCGGGGGTATGGTGGACCGAGGGTAGGCCACGTGGCATTTTGTGGTTGGTGCGGTGTTTTGCACGCGGTCCATGGACTTTTGGCTCTGGTGCACGGTGGACCGGGGACACGTGGCGTTGTGTGGTTGGCGGGCTCTGGTGCGCTCGGTCCACGGAGCAGCGGCGGCTGAGGCGGTGCCTCGGGCCGCGTGCCCGACCCGGGTCCGGCGGCGGCGCGGCCGCGCACGTCGCGCGACGTGCGCGTTGACCGGTCGACGTGGGGGGGCGCCACGTGGCGCCCCGTGATTGGTCGGGTGCGCGGGTGCATGACCCACGGTCGGGACACGTGGCAGCTCTGGATTCGTCGGGTCGTGCGCCGGGTGCAGGAGGCGGAAAGGAGGGACACGTGGCGGCCTGAGGGAGTTTCGGGCGCGCACAGTAACGGGCCGGCCCGTTACTGTAGCCGCCCGAAAGATTTCGGGCGCCCGAAAGTGGGCCCGAATCTGACTTATTCCTTTTTTTGGGCTGATTCTTTTGGAGCCTATAAATAGGCCACCTTGGGCCGGGATTTTGCACCTTTTCCCGTGGGAATTTGCCCTTGCTCCCTTCACAAGATTTCTTCCTCTTCCTCTTGGAATCTCCTGGTGAAGTTTCAGAACTTTTGGAAGCCGCGACGACTGTGTTTTCTGCCTCGAAGTGCGGAGCGACGGTTTTCTGTTGAGGCCCGTTATCGTCGCATTTCAGTCAAAAATTTCCACAGAGCTACCCCGGCATCCGATTTCAGCGATTTTTGCGGCGTTGGTTCACAAGAGGTAAATCTTCGATTTTCGTGTTGAGTGTTTTGCCTGGATTTGGATTTTGGCACGGATTTCGAGGCATTTCTGAGCCGCTGTTTTGTTGTGAGATTTCTGGACAGCACTCACTTCGCGGATTTTTATCTCCTCATCCGGACATCGGAATTCGACGATTCAAGAGCCTATCGACATCTACACTTCGCGAGGATCGTCGTGATATTTTTATTGGAATTTTAGAAAATTTATTTTCAGGTGAAATTCGCGTGTGAACAGTAACCTTGTTTGCAGATTTTGAAATAGTAATTGTGTGTATGAATTGTGTGTAATTGAGAAGTGTTGTTGTGCCCAGGACTTTGTAAGCACCGCTTTGTACTCTTTGCTTTGTGGATTTGGGAGATTCTCAATTTCTGGACTGTTTATCTGTACCGTCCCGGACAGTTCGCGTGTTCAGGTGGGTGATCCTGCTTTCAATATCTATGGACTGCACTCTAATTCTACGAATATAGTAGCATGCATGTTAGTATGTGAGCTAAAATAATCTGTGCAACTGTATGTTGAAACCACTGTAGCTAGTTGCTAAATCTGATGACCTCTTGGTAAACTTTGCAACATGAGAACTCAACTTAGCTTAATTAATTATTTATGCACAG
>CM054934.1:9136454-9190830 GCA_029168755.2 Tillandsia fasciculata | reverse complement strand
GTGTACCCCCTTGCCGAATTTTTATCTTGACTTACCGAACTCCGATTTGGGCGTGCAAGGTACCGTTTCGAAGCTATCGACGCAAGGATCGCCGTGATATTTTTATTGGAATTTTCTGGGCAATTTCTGCAGGTGATAATTTAACAGTTCAAATTCGAGGTTGTATGTGATTATTAGTGCTATAATTGGGAGCCTAAGTGTAATTAGTGGACTTTGTACTGTACCAGGAGTATTACGGGTGTGCTGAAATTGTGGGAGCAAGGATTGGAGTTTTGGTATTTTCTAGCTGTACGGACTTGGACAGTTGCACTTCAGGTGGGTGGTTGTTGTACTCCTCTCCTTTGTTATGCCCACTAGGAATATCAGAGTACCCATGATTTGATGATGCTAAATGTGTTGATTGGTAGACTTGCATGCTTAGGGAATTAATTATTGGTTATTGATCCATGAAAAATTATTGTTAGAATGATTACTTGTTTTAATCGCTTAATTTCTGGACTGTATGCTTAGAGACAAATAATAATAATTGAGGACTGCAAAACTGATGATTATTCATATGAGACTGTCACCCTAGCTTATGTCACTCTAAACTGCTATTTTGGGAAATGGACAAAATATTGGACAATGCATGATTAAATTGGTCACATAATTATGTCATCTTTTACTGCTATACTATTTTTGGGACTTGACTTAGGAGAAACCATGCATTTGCTCTTTTCTTCTTCTATTGTTGACACTTGCGGCTTAGTCGCTCAGGTTCGAGCGTCTGTTGGACAGTGTAGTCAGGTATTGGGGATTTGGGACAGGTTGGGTTTATGACAGGGTGTTGCGGCGACCACGGATCTTGGGTGGTTGACGGGTTGTTACTATTGCATCAGATTGGGTGTTTTGGGGATCGGGCTTTCTTTAGTGGAGGGTTTTCCCACTTCCTTGAGTCTCGATCCAGTCCTGCTATTATGAGACAGTGGTTACAGTGTGATACAGTGATACTTGATACAGTGATACTTGATACAGTGATACTTTACTCGTGTGGGTCGCTCCCCTCGAGTGCCACTCCGGAGTAGGCTTTCCACGGTGCAGAGCGCCGGGCACCATGCTGGTTTCTTGAGTTCGACAGCAGAGCAGGCAGTGCCAGTGTTCACTGGCGGTCAGATTGGGTCCTTTGACAGGCTTCTTGATTCTGATGCATCACTTTCTCCATCCTTATTGGTTATCATGTAGAGGCATATTAGGGATAGCATTTTATCAGTTGCTTCATTTATCTGCACCCCCTTTCTTCTTCTTTCCCTTTTTGCCTCTGATCACCTGGTGGGCATATCTGAGCTGAGGCTTTACCCACTAGGGGAGGCTACTGTTTATAGTAGTACTTACCCCCATTGTTTTTCTTGTTTCTTCTTTCCCCTTGTTTTGCAGAGTCCTCTGTGGGAGTTGCTGGGCCGTCAGCAACTGATCGAGGTAAGCGCATTGCGGACTAGATAGAGAGCCACCGAGGGTTGTAGCTGGAGATTTTTGGGTACCTGGACTTCTCAGACAGTGTTTATTTATTTCTTTTGGGACTGGCTTCTGCCAGCTGTTTGTATTATAGTGGTGAGCTGGGAGAGACATCTGTATTTTATTTCACTGTTGTACCTTTTACTTCCAGCTTCTGTCTGAGATACAGTAGTTTTAGTTTAGCTCTGATTATTATGCTCTTTTATTATTATTTCTTATCTGAGCAGGTTACCGACGCTTCGTGTATGTGGGAAATACCGCATGCACGGCGGATCTGTAGACGGGCCCGGGTTCTGGTTTACACCCGGGGCGTGACAGATTAAGTTGGTATCAGAGCTTAGGGATAGGTCAGTTGGGACTTAGGAAACCCTAGGCTTTTGGACAGACCCTAGGATGATAGGGCGTGAGTGGCGTGACATTTTGCGAAAGTCGGTGATTTTTATAGTTAACTCTTCCTGTGAGTGAAGAGAGATCGACATAGTCTATTTCTGTTGAACCATTATGTTGGCTGCAGACAACATAAGGTTACAGAAATAGGGGGATGTCTTTGACTTTCGCTAGATTGGGTCGTGTGGGGTTTTGTTGCTGATTTTGGTTTCTTGTGGCAGGATGCCTCCTCGACCGACGTCGTTTTTCAGCCGAGGGTACCTACCCCTCCCCCTGAGTTGAGGGCCTTGGTGGCCCAGTTGGCGGAGGGTCAGCGCCGCCAGGAGCAGAGGGGAGCTGCTTGCTCAGAGGGAGGCACCACCCCCATTTGGTGTGCCTCTTGTTGACCTTGTGCCGTCAGCGCCATCTTCGAGTAGCGGGGCTCCTGGAGCAGCCTTTGACTGCGGAAGGAGGGGTGATTCTGTTAGTCAGAGAGAGAGCTAGGGCTTCAGAGCGGCGTTTAGATGGAGAAACGCCCAGCCCCGGAGGTTGATGGACAGGCTGGTTAGAACAGACGGTCTAGACAGTTGAGGCAGCCCTGCAGGCTGCCAGGTGCACTTTTTGCAGGGGGCCAAGCAGTTCCGCCGGTACTTGTGAGCAGAGGGCATGGTCGTTGTTTTAGATGTGGACAGCCTGGTCACATCCGAGCTACATGCCCCCTTCCGACCTTTGTAGTACCTTCTTCGGCGTTGGCCCCTACACATCCCAGCAGAGATCGTGGCCACGACAGCAGCATCAGCAGCAGCAGGGGTCGCAGACCGAGGGCGGGCCCCGATCGACAGGTAGGTGTGTTTTCTGCAGGGGGGCCAGCACCCGTCAGATAAATGTGATCGAGGTGGGGTCGTTGCTTCAAGTGTGGACAGCATGGGCACATTCGAGCCACGTGCCCCGCAAGGACAGCTGCAGCACCCACTTCGGCAATGTTCCTACTTTTTCCCAGCCACGACGGGAACTTCACCGACAGATCTTCTAGTAGACCGATCTTCGCATCCCGCTTATCTGGTGAGAGACAGCCATTGTCGAGCGGCCATGATTGCTTAGCACAGATGGAGGATCCTGCTATCGCTGACCGGGTTGCGGCAGGTATGTTTTACTTCCGGTGGTAGGACTCGTATCTTATTGTTATTGGAGCATTTTCTTTCTTCCATTTCATTTTAGTAGAATGTGCATCATTGCATGGGTTAGAGGTGCGGATTCCTGATCATAGTTTTGCATGTCGAGGAGCGTTGTGTGGCTTGCCCAGTGCAGTTGGGGCCTTGGATTTTGCCTGCAGACTTGCTTGTTTGCAGCAGCTCCAGGATTTTGACTTGGTGCTAGGGATGGATTGGCTGTCACGGTATTCCGCCACTATCGACTGCAGAGAGAGGACGGTGACTCTTCGCGAGCCAGGACAGGAGGAGTTCATCTTCAGAGGCTGCCAGAGCACGCTGTTCGCAGCGACCATTTCCTCGGCCAGAGCTAGGAGGATGATGAGTAGGGGTTGCACTGCCTTTTTGGCCACTGTGGTGGAGGTGCCTACGGCGGCACTGGGACTCGAGGATATCCCTATTGTCCGCGAGTTCCCAGATGTATTTCCCCCTGAGTTGACGACGATGCCGCCGGAGAGGGAGATTGAGTTCGTGATTGATGTAGTCCCTGGGACTGCACCAATCTCAAAGGCACCCTATAGGATGGCGCCAGCTGAGTTGAGGGAGTTGAAAGCCCAGCTTCAGGATCTTTTGGATAGGGGCTTCATCAGACCCAGTGTTTCTCCGTGGGGAGCGCCTGTGTTGTTTGTGAAGAAGAAGGATGGGTCACTGCGGTTGTGTGTGGATTATAGGGAATTGAACAAAGTGACCATCCGGAACAAGTATCCCCTCCCCCGGATTGATGATTTGTTTGATCAGTTACAGGGAGCATCGGTGTTCTCGAAGATTGATCTGCAGTCCGGTTACCACCAGCTGAGGGTGAGGGCCGAGGACATCTCCAAGACGGCTTTCAGATCGCGGTACGGGCATTATGAGTTTACTGTGATGCCTTTTGGGTTGACAAATGCCCCTGCCGCATTCATGGACTTGATGAACAGGATATTTCAGCCGTTTTTGGACCGGTTTGTGGTGGTGTTTATAGATGATATTCTGATCTACTCCCGGAGTGATCTGGAGCACGAGGAGCACTTGAGGACCGTGCTACAGCTTCTGCGAGAGAAGAAGCTGTATGCTAAGTTCAAAAAGTGCGAGTTTTGGCTCCGGGAGGTCGCCTTTCTGGGTCATGTTGTTTCAGCTGCTGGAGTGGCGGTGGATCCGGCCAAGGTGGATGCTATTCGAGATTGGCCGAGGCCGACGACTATCACCGAGGTGCGGAGCTTTCTTGGTTTGGCGGGCTACTATCGGCGTTTTGTGGAAGGCTTTGCGAAGCTTTCCTCTCCCCTCACTCGTCTGACCAGGAAAGGGGTTAAGTTTGTTTGGAGCGAGACTTGCCAGAGCTGTTTTGAGGAGCTGAAGCAGAGATTGATGACCGCTCCAATCCTTGCCCTCCCAGTTATGGGGGAAGGATTTGTGATTTACAGTGATGCCTCACATAGTGGTCTGGGGTGTGTGTTGATGCAGCAGGGTAGGGTGATTGCCTATGCTTCGCGGCAATTGAAGGACTATGAGAAAAATTACCCTACTCATGATCTTGAGCTGGCAGCGGTGGTGTTTGCTCTGAAGCTGTGGCGGCATTACTTGTATGGTGAGCATTGCGAGATATATACTGATCACAAGAGCTTGAAGTATCTGTTCACCCAAAAGGAGCTGAATTTGAGGCAACGCCGGTGGTTGGAGCTGCTAAAGGATTATGATCTGAGTATCCTTTATCACCCCGGCAAGGCCAATGTTGTGGCGGATGCTTTGAGCAGGAGGACGAGTCTGAGCTTATTGATCTCGCAGCAGGCGCCGTTGGTCGAGCAGATGAGGCGATTACAGCTGGAGGTAGTATCCCCTGGGGTCTCTGCTAGACTCATGTCTATGGTCTTGCAGCCCACTCTGTTGGAGAGGATCAGGGACACTCAGAGTGAGGACCCCCACTTGACGAGGATCAGGACGCAGCTTCAGGCGGATCAGACAGGGGATTTTTCTGTGGATAGCTCGGGAGTACTGCGGTACAGGGACCGAGTGTGTGTGCCTATGGATCAGGAGATTAGAGATCAGATTTTGAGGGAGGCCCACTATACACCTTATACCGTCCACCCTGGAGGTACTAAGATGTATAAGGACCTCAAGGCACAGTTTTGGTGGCCCGGAATGAAGCGGGACATTGGGAGATTCGTAGCTCACTGTTTAACTTGCCAGCAAGTGAAAGCAGAGCATCGCGTCCCTGCTGGCAAGTTGCAGAGTCTTCCAATTCCCGAGTGGAAATGGGACCACGTCACTATGGATTTCGTCACTGGATTGCCGAGGGCGCAGAGCGGGGCAGATGCGATCTGGGTTATTGTTGACAGACTCACCAAGTCGGCGCACTTCTTACCGGTTCAGATGACTTGGTCACTGGAGCATTTGGCACAGTTATATCTGGATGAGATAGTGAGGCTTCACGGCATACCTGCTTCGATTGTGTCAGATCGAGACCCGAGATTCGTATCACGCTTTTGGGGGAGTTTGCATTCTGCATTGGGGACTCAGCTCAGGTTTAGCACCGCTTTCCACCCACAGACCGATGGACAGTCAGAACGCACCATACAGACCCTCGAGGATATGCTGAGAGCGTGCGTTATGGATTTTGGAGGAGGGTGGTACCGGCACTTATCTTTGGTTGAGTTCGCGTACAACAACAGCTATCAGGCGAGCATCCAGATGGCTCCGTTTGAAGCGTTGTATGGACGCAAGTGTCGGTCTCCCTTATATTGGAGTGACGTGGGTGAGAGGAGGACTTTGGGACCGGAGTTACTTTTGGAGGCAGAGGAAAAAGTCAGGATTATTCGCCGGCATCTTGAGACAGCCCAGAGTCGTCAGAAGAGCTACGCAGATACTCGACGGCGAGACCTGGAGTTTCAGGTTGGTGATCATGTCTTCTTGAAGGTCTCGCCCTCGAAAGGGGTCCGGAGATTTGGAGTACGGGGAAAGCTCAGTCCCCGCTTTATTGGACCCTTTGAGGTACTGGACAGAGTTGGTCCTGTGGCATACAGAGTTGCCTTACCCCCACGCCTGGCCGGAGTTCATGATGTCTTCCACGTCTCAGCTCTGAGGAGATATGTTTTTGACCCGTCGCACGTGATTGACTTCACTTCGTTGGAGATCGGCGAGGACTTGGTCTACGAGGAGCGCCCGTTGCGGATTCTTGCTCGTGAGGTGAGGGAATTGCGCAATCGGGCCATTCCATATGTGAAGATCTTGTGGAGCAATCATGAGGAGCGAGAGGCTACTTGGGAGCTGGAGACAGAGATGAGAGATGCCTACCCCTTCTTGTTCGAGACTTCTGGTTGAGGTACGTCTGTTCTGTTTTCTTTGTTTCGGGGACGAAACTTTTTTTTAGTGGGGAAGGATGTAGGACCCCTGAACCCCCATGCAGCTTTTTCCCGTAAATCCACTGTGCAAACACCTGTTGATGGTGTATCTGGCCCATAGTGCATCAAAGGGATGCCACAGATGGACCCTGTGAGCTTTGGTTAGCTGTATTGGCCTTCGGCTGCTTTTGCCGAATTTTAGAAAAGGAATTTGGCCAAACAGAGGGTGGATTTGGATTCAGTGCGGAAAAACGCTTGAAAATGGCTTTTTGTTTGCTCAATTCTGAGTCCGGATGTCCAAAAGCGGACTCCCGGAAGTTTTGGCAGTTTTTGGTGCTTGCGGGAGCCTCCGGCAAATTTTGGAGGCGGATTTTGGCGAAACGGACGTCGTTTTTGGAATCAGCGCGCGAAAACGGTCAAGATGGGCTATTTACTTGTCATTTTTGAGCTTGCGGGTACTGTTCACGCCGGAACAGTGTTTCCGGCGATCGCCGGCGGCGGCGGCGCGGCGGGCAGCGCCGGCGGCGGCGGCGCGGCCTCGGGCAGGCGGCAGGCGGCGGCATGCGGCGCGGGCAGGCCGCGGGCAGGAGCGCAGGGCGCGGGCAGGGGCGCGGTCCACCGCGGAGGTCGTGCACCAGGGCGGTGCCACGTGGCGGCTTGTGGTTGGCCGGCGCAGCAGGCGCGGTCCACGGAATTTGGGCCGGGGTGCACGGTAGACCGGGTGGACACGTGGCATGAGATGGTTGGTGCGGTGTTGTGCTCCCGGTCCACGCGACTGGTGGGGCAGTTGACCGGGGCAGGTGCCGTACGCGGGCAGGTGGCCGGGGGGCACGGCGACGTGCGCGGTGCACGGCGCGGCGTGCGCGGTGCACGGGCTGCCGGGGGCACGTGGCGCGTCGCCATTCGCGGGGCAGGTGCACCGGGTGCAGCGGGGTCCAGAAGCCTGTTGGACTGGGCTACGTGGCCGGCCCGCACTGTTTCGGCCCGTGAACAGTAACGGGCCGGCCCGTTACTGTAGCAGCCCGAAAACTTTCGGGCGCCCGAAAGTGGGGACACACTGGGTATTTTTCAATTGTTTTGCTGCCTATATAAAGTCCCCAACCCGAGCCCCTTTCTTTGTTCTTTTTCTCTCAACCCTTTCACCTTCAGCCCGAGCTCCTTAAGCAAAGATTTTCATCTCTAAGTGCTTGATCTCCCTGCCAAGTTTCAAGATTTTAGGAGGCACGAATCCCGAGGTTCCCCATTTTACGGTGCGGCGCGACGTTGCTTTCTAGTGTTCTTCTTCGGCGCAGCGACAGTGTTTTAGCTCCCCTGGGCTACCCCGAGATCATTTTGCTGTGATTCTTGCACCGGCAGACTCCTAAGAGGTAGGACTTCATCTTTCGTTTTGGTCGCGCTTTCCCGTTTCGAGGTTTTGGCACGGATCCCGAGGCAAACAGTGACCCCATTTTCTGTGTGGACTTCCTTGACAGCAGCGGGGTATTTTGGCCATATCTTTGCGCACGAGCGTCAGACGGAAACGAGCTTATACAACTTTTTCATCTACGGATCGCAAGGAACGCGCTCGTATTTTTATTGGATTTTTGTGAGATTTATTTCGAGGTGAAAATTACTGTTTTCTCAGTGAACAGTGTACAGTTTTAGCACAGATTTTTGTATGAGTGTACCCCCTTGCCGAATTTTTATCTTGACTTACCGAACTCCGATTTGGGCGTGCAAGGTACCGTTTCGAAGCTATCGACGCGAGGATCGCCGTGATATTTTTATTGGAATTTTCTGGGCACTTTCTGCAGGTGATAATTTAACAGTTTAAATTCGAGGTTGTATGTGGTTATTAGTGCTATAATTGGGAGCCTAGTGTAATTAGTGGACTTTGTATTGTACCAGGAGTATTACGGGTGTGCTGAATTTGTGGGAGCAAGGATTTAGAGTTTTGGTATTTTCTAGCTGTACGGACTTGGACAGTTGCACTTCAGGTGGGTGGTTGTTGTACTCCTCTCCTTTGTTATGCCCACTAGGAATATCAGAGTACCCCTGATTTGATGATGCTAAATGTGTTGATTGGTAGACTTGCATGCTCTAGGGAATTAATTATTGGTTATCTGATCCATGAAAAATTATTGTTAGAATGATTACTTGTTTTAATCGCTTAATTTCTGGACTGTATGCTTAGAGACAAAAATAATAATTGAGGACTGCAAAACTGATGATTGTTCATATGAGACTGTCACCCTAGCTTATGTCACTCTAAACTGTTATTCTTGGAAACTGGACAAAATATTGGAACAATGCATGATTAAATTGGTCACACGATTATGTCATCTTTTACTGCTATACCATTTTTGGGACTTGACTTAGGAGAAACCATGCATTTGCTCTTTTCTTCTTCTATTGTTGACACTTGCGGCTTAGTCGCTCAGGTTCGAGCGTCTGTTAGACAGTATAGTCAGGTATTGGGGATTTGGGACAGGTTGGGTGTATGACAGGGTGTTGCGGCGACCACGGATCTTGGGTGGTTGACCGGCTTATACTATTGCATCAGATTGGGTGTTTTGGGGATCGGGCTATCTTTAGTGGAGGGTTTTTCCCACTTCCTTGAGTCTCGATCCAGTCCTGCTATTATGAGACAGTGGTTACAGTGATACTTGATACAGTGATACTTGATACAGTGATACTTGATACAGTGATACTTTACTCGTGTGGGTCGCTCCCCTCGAGTGCCACTCCGGAGTAGGCTTTCCACGGTGCAGAGCGCCGGGCACCATGCTGGTTTCTTGAGTTCGACAGCAGAGCAGGCAGTGCCAGTGTTCACTGGCTGTCAGATTGGGTCATTATGACAGGCTTCTTGATTCTGATGCATCACTTTCTCCATCCTTATTGGTTGGTCATGTAGAGGCATATTAGGGATAGCATTTTATCAGTTGCTTCATTTATCTGCACCCCCTTTCTTCTTCTTTCCCCTTTTGCCTCTGATCACCTGGTGGGCATATCTGAGCTGAGGCTTTACCCACTAGGGGAGGCTACTGTTTATAGTAGTACTTACCCCCATTGTTTTCTTGTTTCTTCCTTTCCCTTTGTTTTGCAGAGTCCTCAGTGGGAGTTGCTGGGCCGTCAGCAACTGATCGAGGTAAGCGCATCGCGGACTAGATAGAGAGCCTCCCGAGGGTTGTAGCTGGAGATTTTTGGGTACCTGGACTTCTCAGACAGTCTTTACTTATTTTCTTTTGGGACTGGCTTCTGCCAGCTGTTTGTATTATAGTGGTGAGCTGGGAGAGACATCTGTATTTTATTTCACTGTTATACTTTTTTTTACTTCCAGCTTCTGTCTGAGATACAGTAGTTTTAGTTTAGCTCTGATTATTATTATGCTCTTTTATTGTTATTTTTATCTGAGCAGGTTACCGACGCTTCGTGTATGTGGGAAATACCGCATGCACGGCGGATCTGTAGACGGGCCCGGGTTTCGGTTTACACCCGGGGCGTGACATTATTGGTGATTAAGTCATAAATGCTCTCAATCGGAGGATCATCATGGGGACGATGATTGATCCGATAAGATTGATGTATGTGCCGCTCTCTTTTAGGATGACGAGTCTCAAGTCATCAGTGTGTGGACACTGGCGCGAACGTGCAGGTGGTTGTTAGAGAATAAGGGCACTGAGCGTGACCAATTACGAATAGTTACATGGATGTCTACTCATTCGTCAGTGACTGATTCGATGTTGCAGTAGTACAACTGATCCTTAGACCTGCGACACCACGGCCATTCAATATGAGGCTACTGTAGTTTGATTATGCAATAAACTCTGATCCGAGTCACGGGTCTTAGTAGTATATGTTGGCTGCAGTCGGTTCATATTAGGAATGGGTGTTTGTTTACAGGGGATCTATCGCTCTCGGTAGAGAGATAATTAGTCCTATGCTATTTGTAAGGCAAAGCTCATAAATCCTCGGCCGGGGTAATATAGTTCATGGAAAGTTGTTTCCAAGAGTAACCATATGAGCTTCTGCCCTATCAATTGTCATATAACGGGTGATGGGGTTTGACGAGTGTTGGGTTTAGGTTAAAAAGGATCTAATAGGGGAAAAAACACCTAGAGGGGGGTGAATAGGTGTAAACAATAAACACTCAAAAATCTTTGTGCGATAAAACCCAATGCGGAAAAATAAAAGAACACACAAGATTTTTACGTGGAAAACTCCAAACCGGAGTAAAAAACCACGGGACCGATAACACGGCGAAATCCACTAGAGTTAACACACGTACAAGGTGATATAACGTACTCACAGACGACTCAACCTTTTACCATACGCCCCTAGTCGATCTTCTCCGCTCGCTCCGCAACGCTTCTCGAATCCACGATTTGCGCCGCCAACGCTGAATCCACAGCGTCCAACGTCGAATCCACGACGTCCGACCGAATCCACGGTCTTCACCCAATGGCACGCTTCGAATCCACGAACGCACCTCGCTCCGAATCCACGAGAGCGATGACACCTTGAATCCACAAGGCCACGCGAGTCCACGCGCCGATTCTGGGATAAATCGTTGTTTGTTTGGGTGGTGATGATCCGCCGAATACTTAGATCAAGAGTAGATCGGAAATACCATCTAAGTATTCATTAGTTTGATTCAACTCAAGATATGAGTATGAAAATCCTAGAATCAAACTAATCAATATAGATGAAGAACCATTAAATAGATCTAATGATTTCCGTTCTTCTCTATATGTGGATCTAAGGCCGTATAAAATGATATTTGAAAATGACGGCTCTTTTTCCGATGCCCTAGAAATGAAAAAGGAGGGCTATATATAGGTTAGAAACCCTAGGAAGAATATTCGGATCAAAAACAAACTTTTCTGGAAAGTTTTACCGACGGCGATCCGGATTGCATAAGCCACGATCCGGATCGCAGACGCACAGAATGCAGTTTCCAGAAAATCACCTGTTCGGGATCCGGATCATAATCCACGATCCGGATCGTTCATACATTTTCACAAAACACCCCATTCGGGATCCGGACTGCCCAAGCTATGATCCGGATTGCAGCAATGTATGAACGAACACCTTTCGGGATCCGGATTGAAAGTCCACGATCCGGATCCTGAACATGTCCCATGTTCAGTTTTTGATGAATATGCAATTAAAACCTCTTCCAAGTGTTTCTACACTATAAGAAGTATTCGGATCATCAAAATTATTTAGTTAAACGTACCTGATCCTTTTGAATTCTTCTTTCTTGAGATTGAGGTATATGATCCACAGTTTCTTCATCTTCAATCCTCAAGACTTAAAACATTCACGAAATACGCCAACTCAAATTCCGTAACAATCTCCCCCTTTGGCGGTTTCGTGACAAAACACAGATCCACAAAAGAAAATTCAAAAAGATATTTTTGTTGCTATCACCATACAACAAAAATTTACAAAAGAGTTCCAGGAATTAAAAACATGAGATAAACTCCTAAGACAGACTCTAGACTTAGACATCTGTAACCTCTGCACACAGAAAACATTCTTGACAAACAAATTCGTTAGATACCTCAAGAATTGGAACATAGAAAAAACCAAGTGCAGAGATAGAGTTTGATCTCACCATGACATTTAAAAGAATCAGATATGTGAAAGAAACATAGTTAAAACCAACATATCTTCTAAGCAGTTGAAAAACCAAAATGTCAAAGTATGTTAGTCCAACACCAACTTGTTAGTCAAATTACATGCCCAAATAGTTAGTCAAATAGTTAGTATAGAAGCATGTCACAATCCACAAAAGAAAAACAAAGTTGAGTTGAGATTCATATTCATACTTACCTTTTACCTTGTCATTCATTGTTCATTGTTTTCGCTAACTCTCTCCCCCTTTTTGTCACAAAAACAAGCCAAAACGTAGCATGAGCTACAATATGTAAGGAGAGTAACAAAAAAAAAAGAGTTCTAAAAGTATGCACAAACTGAGAAATAAACTAAAAGAGTAAAGAAAAACAATGTTCTGAGAACTAAGAACCCAAACTAAGGTGACCAATTCTGTTGCTCAATCTGAAGAGTCAGAACTAGTACAGCTTAGCTTGCTTAAAAGTCCTTTAAGCAAGTTCTTAAGGTTTGAGTATTTTTTCTTGATCTTCTTGTGTTCAGAGGAGACTTGCTGAAGCTCTCTCGATATTCTTTCATGTGTAGCAGAGATTCTTTGTTGTTCCTGACGAATCGATTCCAATATCTCTGTCTCAGTTGTCCGTGTCTTTGAATAAGATGAACGTTGTCTGGATGCAGATGGTGCATCAGGTCCTGCAGTCCATGGTGACCCAGTTTGCAAAATTCCTGAAAGTGAGCGTGCTCTGGTTAGAGGCCCACTCTGCTGGCTTGTATTTCTTTGAACGCTTTTCCTTCTTGTATATTGTACGGTCGTGGAGGCAGATTTCATAAGTCTCTTCCCTTTGGTGAACTTCCTTTCTTCTTCATCAATTTTTCGCTGAACATCCTTAAAGAAATCGTCCCATTCTTCACTATTGTAATCCGAGCTGTCTTCATTGGCTCCTTCCGGTTTGTCTCCAGTTGAGACGCCTGGTTCTTCTTTAACCGATGAACCCCCAGGCAGCATTGCGACCAGAAAGATGATCAACCACGAGAATGCCATTGATTCTAGTGCTTTGAGTTTTAAGAAGGTGTCCTGTGAAGACCAACTCAAGAATGAAAAATCGTCAATTTTGAAAAATTTGAAAAATTTGCACCTAGACAATCATAATCATATAGAGAAGCCAAGAATCAAATTAGTTTTCCAAAAAGAATTTTAAAAATAGATCAAATCCATGATTTACAAAAATTCCTCTTTTATGCCCTTATACCGAATTTTTAGAAATCGAAGCCTAAAAACACGTTAAACAAGTGAAATCCCAGCATAAAAGTAAAACTAATTGATCCAGAGTTCTTATTTCAAAAGAAATTTGATCAAAAACCATTCACAAACGAAAAAATCCAACTTTACAACTCACGTTTGATGAAAAAAAAAAAACAAAAACTGTGAAAAACCGAGTTTTGATCATGAAAACTTACTTGAATCCAAAGAACTTTGAGTTTTGAAGCACCAGGAAGCAAGAAATCTAGAGAGAGAAACTCTAGAAGCTTGAAAACCAGAAATTAGGGTTAAGAAATCTCGAATCTGAAAGTTTCTATATAGAACCCTAGCCGCGATCCGGATCGGCCGAGAATGTGATCCGGACCGGCCACACGCGGGAAAAATCCTGCGTTCGGGATCCGGATCACTTTCCACGATCCGGATCGGCTACACCTTTTTCTTCAGAAAAATTAAGAAAAATACAGTAAAATCCAGAAAAAGTATGTAAGCACATTATCATGTCAACTTTAAACAAATGACATCGTTTCACACAACAAGAAATAGATTATGAAAAATCTATCAATAATATCCAAAAATGAAACGAAGATTTACGAAAGTTAAAACACTTAAAGTTGAACAACTTCAATTACATCTATCTTGATCCTATGTGTAATGTCTTTATCAAATCATCAATTTCAGTAAAGAAAATGAAGTACCAAGATCAATAGATGTTTGAAATCCCAGATAAGTTAAATAATATATCTAGACAATCTGTTGAAGGAGTGGCTCTTTGAGCATCTTAAATCAAAAATCCCACCTTATACCAACCATGAAATACGACTGAGTCAAGTATTTCAATATGAGTTTTATCAACAATTTTTCAACCAAAAGTTTGCTTTTCATTCATGGAGTTCCTTTTTCTTTCATTTTCTCCATGTGGTGGTAGTTTTCACACTCCTCACTGGGATGTAACTCTTTCCACATCTTTTGAGCATTTCACATTTCATTGACTCCCCCTCAATTGGCTATCAATTATTCAATATATAAAGTATTCAACCAAACCATTGATCTCGAATTCATACTCGACTAAGCAATCAAATATGATAATGACTATACCAAGAGATCATTGAGAGAGAAATTGACTTTGATCACAGAAAGATGGTTTAATTAACGTAAATGATCATTGCAACATTGAAACATTATGACATCAAAAACATAATAAATTTCTAAATGCATAAAAGGATGCAATTAAAGTCAATTATGATGTATGCTCAATTAGTGTGCTATGTACAGAACATAGATAAAGAACAAAACAAAAACAAGAACAAAAACAAAACCTAATCTAAGCAAAGGTTTCAAAAAGAGTTTATTTCAAGGAAAGCATACCAATTGCTTTTCGCAAGTGAATGAAACGTTTTTGATCCAACGGTTTTGTTAAGATGTCGGCTAATTGATCTTCAGTTGAAATATATGACAGTTGAAGAATGTTTGATTCAACTAGCTCTCTAAGAAAATGATATCTAAGTTCAATATGTTTTGTTCTAGAGTGCAACACAGGGTTTTTAGAAATGTTAATGGCACTAGTGTTGTCACATAAAATGGTTACCGAAGATGTTGAAATTCGGAAGTCACTCAACACGCTCTTCATCCAAATCAATTGGGTTGAGCAACTTCCTGCAGAAATGTACTCCGCTTCGGCAGTCGAGAGTGCTATGCAGTTCTGTTTCTTACTGTGCCATGCAACAAGACAGTGGCCTAGATAGAAGCATGCACCACTCGTGCTTTTTCGGTCATCCACAGAATGTAGTGCACCGGCTTCGCTGAAATAGCCAAGTGCGGGTGAATCGCTTTCAACATATTTTAAATGTGATTAAAATATGGCGAGTAAGTTTGGTTCGAAGAAAATGGTCTTCGGATCAAAAGTGAGTTGAGAAGGTGTCAAGCTGAAACTTGGTGTTTCGATTTGAACTTTGGCCAAATTGGGCAAAATGCAATGGGAACGTGTTTTAAAGGTGTTTCCCAGGGTGCGTGCAAAATTTCAGGCAAAACCGAGCTCATACGGTACAAAATTGCCTTAAAAACGGACTCCGAAAGCTCAAAAATGCAAAATCTGCTTAAGTGCAGAAATTGGTGCTGTGTACGGGTACGCAATTCTGAGTACCGGAACACAATACAATTTGTGCTGGAAATTACATTGGGTACCGGTACTAAATGCTGAGTACCGGTACGCAATGTGCCCGAGTGTAAGAAAGTTGGCCAAAAATATTCTAAGTCCCCGGGTACCGGTACTAAATGTTGAGTACCGGTACACAGTATAAAATAGGTGATTTCCAGCCCTCGGGTTGGAGAAATTTTGTATTGGGTACCGGTACTCAATCCCGTGTACCGGTACTCAATGCCCAGAATGCTGGATATAGAGATGAATTCTTTTGTAAGTGAGGGCAGTTTGGTAATTTTACCCTCCCCAGCTTATACAGGGATAAAACCCCTCTCTCTCACTCTCTCTCCTTCATTCCCTCACTTTCCCATTTCTCTCCCTCTCTCTCTCTTGTGCGTGCTGCTCCTGGGAGAAGCAACGGGAGAAGCGGCAGCGGCAACAGCAGCTCGGAGGGAGGCTTGGGCTGAGGGTGCGAGGTTCGGGGAGCTTGGGAAACTTGAAGGGAACTTCAAGAGGAGTTCCACATCAAGCTCCAACACCTCCTTCTCTTTTCTCTTGGGTAAGAACACCAAGAGAGAGGTAAGAAAAATTAGGGTTTTCCTCTTTTAAGATTTTTATGAGTTTAAATGGCATAAAAATGATCTCTTATGGTTCTAAACCTATTTTTAGGGATTTTCTTGAAGAGGAGATAGATCAAACCCTAGTTCTTGCATCAAGAACATCAAGGTGGGGGATTCTACCGAAAATGGGTGATCTCTCCCCTTTGTCTTTTGAATTTCTGACCTAGAAGCATGTTAGTAAGCATGTTTGGGTATTAGGACTATGTATGTGATAATGAGGGCCTAACCCTAAAAGTGGATTAAGATAAACCTATTGTAGGTTAATTTTGCATGAGTATAATGAACAAAGGATAAATGTTGTAAGGTTATGATAGGGTATATTATGCTCCGATGTATGACCCTAGAAAAATTAGGAGAAAAACTGTGATGGATGTAAAACTAGGAGAGAACCTAGACTAAGGATTTAACGAGTGGCATAATAATCTAGGAGTTAAACCTAGATGAACGAGTGACATTGTCTTAGGGATTAACCTAAGGTTGATTATAGAGTGTACAACATAGAGTTAAATGTACTCTAGGTTATTTGGAAAAGAGAAAACATAGAGTTAAAGAAACTCTAAGCTAAAGGAAAAATATAATTAGAGTGAATGAACTCTAAATAATTAATGGGAATGGCATTAGAGTCAAGGAACTCCAGATTCATGTAAAGTGTAAATAGGATTAATGAATTAGAGTCAATGTAACTCTAAGTTGAATGTGAAACAGGAAAAAAATAGAGTTAAGGAACTCTAGATAAAAGATGAAAATGCAACTAGAGTAATGAACTCTAGGGTAAGGTAAAAAATGGGTAATAGAGTCAATGAACTCTAAATTAAGTGAAAGATGAAATAGAGTTAATAGACTCTAGGCCAAATGTAACTAAAGGTTAATAATGTCCTTGGGACATAGTAAACCCTAAGGTTGTGAATTGAGAACAAGTAAAGAAAAGATTAGAAAAGGGGCTAAGGAGCCAAAGAAATTGCCAAGTGGCAAGACAAAGTGTAAATGTAAAGGAACAAGAAGTTCAAATCTAAATTGGTGTTATAGACACCCAAACTATCCTAGAGTAAAGAACTTAGGATAAAGAGAAAAGCTTAAGAGTAAGCTGAAAGTGGCTTAATAAGCAAGATAAGCAAAATGCTTAAAAAAAAAAGAGAATGTTTAAAGAAAGGTAAAAAAAAAGTAAAGTACAATGGGCCGGGCACTACGGGAGGCGGTGCTACAACCTGTTCTTGTTTGATTGGGGTTGTGGGCATCCGTCTTTTGGAACTCTCGGACCCTGCATGGTTATGCTTTAAAATAAAATAAGATAATGTGGCAACATACCAAGAGGTTGGCTGGGAGATGCCGATCACCCTCGACTCCCAGGGGAGATGCCGATCACCCTCGACTCCCTATGTTGTAGTGCTTGGAGATGGCGATCACCCTCGACTCCAAGTGACTAGACTAAGTGGGCACGGCGATGCCGATCACCCTCGACGCCGTGGGCCCGCAGTGTGAAAGTAAAGATAAAACAGAAAAAGAAAAGCTATCGCTAGCCTTGGACTATCTCGTCTCATGGTAGCATGACTGCCGGGCTGGGGCCCGTTGGGCGAGGTTTTTCCAATGGGCGAGTAGCTTGAGATTAAAACACAAGAATGCGAAAATAATAAAGAGGTATTAGAGTGGCCTAGGTGGCCGGGTTAGCTTAACCCCGTATACCGCGGCATAGTGGCCGAGCTTATGGTTAGTAGCCCAGAGTGGCAGGTTTGATAGCAGTGAGACAGGGAACATACACAGATAGTGTAGATTCATTCATACATGTTATGATCACGTTAGAGAGCTTCTGCAGTTATTATTAGCATAGTTATCTTGCTATCCTGCTTCCATTGGACCAAGTGGTGTAGAACATTCTTTCTCGGTGGTTGAACCCACTGGGAACTCTGTCGTAGTTCTCACACCCCTTGGGTGACCTCCCCACAGGTTCAGGTACAGATGCAGCGGTCGAGACGGATACAGGTGCAGTCAGCGAGGCATTCGACAGGGGCAAGGGCCCAGCAGCATAGAGACCTAGAGGGTCTAGAAGATGTATCCCTTTTTATATTTTGAGTGAACTATGTATTGTGAGGAAATGATGTAAAAGAATTGTAATATTTTAATTGCAAGTTGAGAGTTGTAAAATGTAATAAATTTATATTGTGGTTCACTGATGTATGCTTTCATTTATGGGTTAAACTTGTTGTTTAATGAATGAAAGTTTTAGTTAGTAGCTACTTTTACTCTGATATTGTATCTCATCATACGCATTGTTTTGATTGGAGATGTTATTACCGTTCCTTTCGGGTATAGAGAGGTCATGCCCGATTGGCGGGTCTGTTGGCGTGCCCGAACCAATCAAAATGGCGGTCTCGGGGCGTGACAGATTAGAGTGGTATCAGAGCCTAGGAATAGTTCTAGGTGGTTAGCAAACCTTAGGGAGACCCTAGGGATTAGCACGAGAGAGTGTGTGGATCTTTGGGCGAAAGTACTTGATTGGTATGTGATGATTCCCAAGAAGGATATTGGGATTGATCGAGGGTAATGAGCTTTCATTCTTCGGACTATTACGTTGGCGGCCGACAACGTAATGTTGGAAATGAAAGGGAGTGCCCTCTTATACTTTCGCATGATTGGGTCGACGAGCCCTTGTGTTCAGTATTTAGCTTACGCGTCGTCCAAATTATTAAATTTGGGCTAATCGTCTCGTTGTGATGTGCAGATTTGCAATGGCATCGCGTGGTCGACGAAGGACAGGATCCACGTCAACGCGAGCTGAGCCCTCAGAGCGCTCAGGCTCGAGTGAAGTGCGAGAGTTGCGGGAACAAGTGGCCGCGCTAGTCGGCATGGTTCAGCAACAGACGGAAGCCTCTCAACGACGGGAGGAAGACTTCCGCCGTCAAGAGGAGTTATTTCAGCGCCAAGAAGAGGCTTCAAGGCTTCAGGCAGAGCAAATTCAAAGGCTCCACGACATGATGGCAGTCGCGCCGGGATTGGCACGACACGTGCCATTAGGGACGACGACGGGTGTGCCCAACCAGATGGGCCATGATAATGTCACCGCCGAGTACATGGCTCAGCGGGCGGAGCAGGAACAAATTATGCGGAATCTTGCTAAGTTTAGCAAGTTCAACCCGCCAGTCTTTAGTGGCGTCAAGAGCGACCCGTTGGAGGTCGAGTCATGGGTCGACACGATGGAGAAGTTGTTTGAGGACCTTCAAGTGCCAGATCGGGATCAAGTTCCCTTTGCTGTCCACTACTTGGACAAGATGGCCCGTAGATGGTGGAAGGCCGAGAAGGGCAAGCGGATCGATGCAGCCCTACCACCCCTGATGTGGGAAGAGTTTCGAGGACTCTTTTTTGCCACTTATTTCCCTGACTGTGATAGACAGCAAATGGAGGAGGACTTTAAGAACCTTCGTCAAGGGAGTCGTACGGTACAGGAGTACGAGTATGAGTTCTCCCGTATCTTGAACTGCATCCCATCGGTGGTGCGAAGTGAGGCGGACAAGGCTCGATGCTTCGAGCGGGGCCTTCGACCGAGTATCTATTCGAGGGTCCAGCCATTTGATCTCCAGACTTTTCGAGAAGTTGTGGATCGTGCCCGACTGGCTGAGCGGGGCGAGATTGTCATGCGTCGAGAGCGCGAGGCCCAGGGTAGAGGCAAGGAGATAGAGCATTGTTGGTCTCCAAGAAGTTCTGAGGAACGAACCAACCCCGGACAGTTTCCGAGGCAGTCGCGGCAGCAGTCGCAGGCACAGGGACCTTCTAATCCTCGACTGCGAGCGCGGTGTGTGATTTGTGGCGGTACTCATCGCCCGCACCAATGTGTGCACCGGGAAGGAAGATGCTTCAGGTGTGGCCAACTGGACCACGTGTCAGCAAACTGCGGGGAAGGGTATCCAATAGTTTCCCCGGTGAATGCTGTACCATTTCATCTGTGGCGGCACGATGTACCGCGACAGGCACCTGATGGGCTAGCTTTCGCCACTTGGACGGAGGATGATCTGGCGGCGGAGGACGTCGTAGCAGGTATGGGTTATTTAATGCAATTGTATATACAACATAACCATTATGAGCATTGCATCCTGGTTAGGCTGGTCGTGTTAGTGGCGACAAGTAAGTGTAAAGCTAGTCTGTAGGCAAAATGCGGCTGATTCGGTTCAGTTGTGACTCGATGGGAAGCCGACACACGAGACAATGGTGATCGCTATGTTGCGAAAGCTAAGTTGTTGTGTCCTAAGATTTAGGGCAAGAAAGATTTGAGGACCAAGAGGCGACAATTCGCTCCTTGTGACGGTAGTGATCGGGTGTGGCTAGGTTGCCACCTAGTGGCGCTAGTGAGGCCTAGGGTGGGCTTCGAGATTCAAAATCTCTCGATAGAACGGGAGTTTTATGGCGCCGGTTTGACGGATCGGTGTGGCGGCAAAGGTTGCCACCATAGGATTCGTGTGTTAAACACCGGGATAGGTGAATTGTTATTGTGGTGCCTCAACCCAGTTGGGAGAGGTGTACAGGAGTCATACGCGTGTTTAAGCAAGTTGCTTAACACTGGACTTTGCAAGTTAGCGTGGGGGCGTAGGACGCCCAATCGTTTTGGTGCTCATGGAGCACATGTACCGTTTAGCCAGAAAGAGCTGGTTTGGTGGCACGTTAGCTTTTGCTAAGTGTGGCCAGAGTTGATAGAGAGTTTGGGTCGTAGATTGACGACTAGCGAGTGAGTTTTGCTCAGTGAGCGTAGTAGTCGCGTGGCGACGATTAGCGGGTTCGCTTGGGGACGATCCGTGCCTAGACCATGTTTGTGGACTGTGGGCCTGTAGCCCAGTGGGTAGGCGCAGTCGGCTGTGAGAGACAGCGGCCCGAGACCTGAGGGCGGGGCATGATAGAGACTTGGTCGGGGCGGTAGTCCAAGCGATGACCCGGGAACGTGGAAAGCCACGTTTGAGCCTTGAGGCTGTTAGTACACAGAGTGTGGACGTGGTCGGGCTATAGAGCTAGTGACAATCGACGTATTGTTGTTTCTCGTGGGTGTGTTAGCGCGATAATCCTAAGTGAGGATTATGGCACGATATCAGGTTAGAGGTTGGGCTATAGGCCCGTGATTATACCGTGGTCTTTGGACCATTAGTAACTTGAAATTTACGAGATGGTTGAGAACTCGTATAATAGAACGCTAGTGATATGTGGAAGTAATTGGGATTGTGGTTTGGCTTTTGGCCTCCACGTTGATCGGTAAGCGGCGAGGAGAGGCGACTAATGTAATTAGTTACGAGTATAGCCTTGTGATGGAAAAACGATTGCAAGATTGTCGAAGAATTCTGCAAGTCGAGATTTGGTCATTGTGGATGGTTGAAGAAGCAAGTACTCGGTTGTATCTTCACCTAGTTGGCGAGGTTGACGGGACTTAAGATCTAGGAATTTCACAGAGTCGAGCTGGAAGTGCACGAACGAGGGCTTCATGCGAATTTGTCGAACGGGCAAGATGGTGTCTAGTGGTGGCATGCAGTAGGCCCGGTGTTGAGGTAAGACTCACTATTTTCGACCAAAATTGAGTCGAGGTTTCGTTCTAGTTTCGCGGACGAAACTCCTAAAAGGTGGGAGGAATGTAGTGCACCGGCTTCGCTGAAATAGCCAAGTGCGGGTGAATCGCTTTCAACATATTTTAAATGTGATTAAAATATGGCGAGTAAGTTTGGTTCGAAGAAAATGGTCTTCGGATCAAAAGTGAGTTGAGAAGGTGTCAAGCTGAAACTTGGTGTTTCGATTTGAACTTTGGCCAAATTGGGCAAAATGCAATGGGAACGTGTTTTAAAGGTGTTTCCCAGGGTGCGTGCAAAATTTCAGGCAAAACCGAGCTCATACGGTACAAAATTGCCTTAAAAACGGACTCCGAAAGCTCAAAAATGCAAAATCTGCTTAAGTGCAGAAATTGGTGCTGTGTACGGGTACGCAATTCTGAGTACCGGAACACAATACAATTTGTGCTGGAAATTACATTGGGTACCGGTACTAAATGCTGAGTACCGGTACGCAATGTGCCCGAGTGTAAGAAAGTTGGCCAAAAATATTCTAAGTCCCCGGGTACCGGTACTAAATGTTGAGTACCGGTACACAGTATAAAATAGGTGATTTCCAGCCCTCGGGTTGGAGAAATTTTGTATTGGGTACCGGTACTCAATCCCGTGTACCGGTACTCAATGCCCAGAATGCTGGATATAGAGATGAATTCTTTTGTAAGTGAGGGCAGTTTGGTAATTTTACCCTCCCCAGCTTATACAGGGATAAAACCCCTCTCTCTCACTCTCTCTCCTTCATTCCCTCACTTTCCCATTTCTCTCCCTCTCTCTCTCTTGTGCGTGCTGCTCCTGGGAGAAGCAACGGGAGAAGCGGCAGCGGCAACAGCAGCTCGGCCGGGAGGCTTGGGCTGAGGGTGCGAGGTTCGGGGAAGCTTGGGAAACTTGAAGGGAACTTCAAGAGGAGTTCCACATCAAGCTCCAACACCTCCTTCTCTTTTCTCTTGGGTAAGAACACCAAGAGAGAGGTAAGAAAAATTAGGGTTTTCCTCTTTTAAGATTTTTATGAGTTTAAATGGCATAAAAATGACCTATTATGGTTCTAAACCTATTTTTAGGGATTTTCTTGAAGAGGAGATAGATCAAACCCTAGTTCTTGCATCAAGAACATCAAGGTGGGGGATTCTACCGAAAATGGGTGATCTCTCCCCTTTGTCTTTTGAATTTCTGACCTAGAAGCATGTTAGTAAGCATGTTTGGGTATTAGGACTATGTATGTGATAATGAGGGCCTAACCCTAAAAGTGGATTAAGATAAACCTATTGTAGGTTAATTTTGCATGAGTATAATGAACAAAGGATAAATGTTGTAAGGTTATGATAGGGTATATTATGCTCCGATGTATGACCCTAGAAAAATTAGGAGAAAAACTGTGATGGATGTAAAACTAGGAGAGAACCTAGACTAAGGATTTAACGAGTGGCATAATAATCTAGGAGTTAAACCTAGATGAACGAGTGATATTGTCTTAGGGATTAACCTAAGGTTGATTATAGAGTGTACAACATAGAGTTAAATGTACTCTAGGTTATTTGGAAAAGAGAAAACATACAGTTAAAGAAACTCTAAGCTAAAGGAAAAATATAATTAGAGTGAATGAACTCTAAATAATTAATGGGAATGGCATTAGAGTCAAGGAACTCCAGATTCATGTAAAGTGTAAATAGGATTAATGAATTAGAGTCAATGTAACTCTAAGTTGAATGTGAAACAGGAAAAAAATAGAGTTAAGGAACTCTAGATAAAAGACGAAAATGCAACTAGAGTAATGAACTCTAGGGTAAGGTAAAAAATGGGTAATAGAGTCAATGAACTCTAAATTAAGTGAAAGATGAAATAGAGTTAATAGACTCTAGGCCAAATGTAACTAAAGGTTAATAATGTCCTTGGGACATAGTAAACCCTAAGGTTGTGAATTGAGAACAAGTAAAGAAAAGATTAGAAAAGGGGCTAAGGAGCCAAAGAAATTGCCAAGTGGCAAGACAAAGTGTAAATGTAAAGGAACAAGAAGTTCAAATCTAAATTGGTGTTATAGACACCCAAACTATCCTAGAGTAAAGAACTTAGGATAAAGAGAAAAGCTTAAGAGTAAGCTGAAAGTGGCTTAATAAGCAAGATAAGCAAAATGCTTAAAAAAAAAAAGAGAATGTTTAAAGAAAGGTAAAAAGAAAAGTAAAGTACAATGGGCCGGGCACTACGGGAGGCGGTGCTACAACCTGTTCTTGTTTGATTGGGGTTGTGGGCATCCGTCTTTTGGAACTCTCGGACCCTGCATGGTTATGCTTTAAAATAAAATAAGATAATGTGGCAACATACCAAGAGGTTGGCTGGGAGATGCCGATCACCCTCGACTCCCAGGGGAGATGCCGATCACCCTCGACTCCCTATGTTGTAGTGCTTGGAGATGGCGATCACCCTCGACTCCAAGTGACTAGACTAAGTGGGCACGGCGATGCCGATCACCCTCGACGCCGTGGGCCCGCAGTGTGAAAGTAAAGATAAAACAGAAAAAGAAAAGCTATCGCTAGCCTTGGACTATCTCGTCTCATGGTAGCATGACTGCCGGGCTGGGGCCCGTTGGGCGAGGTTTTTCCAATGGGCGAGTAGCTTGAGATTAAAACACAAGAATGCGAAAATAATAAAGAGGTATTAGAGTGGCCTAGGTGGCCGGGTTAGCTTAACCCCGTATACCGCGGCATAGTGGCCGAGCTTATGGTTAGTAGCCCAGAGTGGCAGGTTTGATAGCAGTGAGACAGGGAACATACACAGATAGTGTAGATTCATTCATACATGTTATGATCACGTTAGAGAGCTTCTGCAGTTATTATTAGCATAGTTATCTTGCTATCCTGCTTCCATTGGACCAAGTGGTGTAGAACATTCTTTCTCGGTGGTTGAACCCACTGGGAACTCTGTCGTAGTTCTCACACCCCTTGGGTGACCTCCCCACAGGTTCAGGTACAGATGCAGCGGTCGAGACGGATACAGGTGCAGTCAGCGAGGCATTCGACAGGGGCAAGGGCCCAGCAGCATAGAGACCTAGAGGGTCTAGAAGATGTATCCCTTTTATATTTTGAGTGAACTATGTATTGTGAGGAAATGATGTAAAAGAATTGTAATATTTTAATTGCAAGTTGAGAGTTGTAAAATGTAATAAATTTATATTGTGGTTCACTGATGTATGCTTTCATTTATGGGTTAAACTTGTTGTTTAATGAATGAAAGTTTTAGTTAGTAGCTACTTTTACTCTGATATTGTATCTCATCATACGCATTGTTTTGATTGGAGATGTTATTACCGTTCCTTTCGGGTATAGAGAGGTCATGCCCGATTGGCGGGTCTGTTGGCGTGCCCGAACCAATCAAAATGGCGGTCTCGGGGCGTGACACAGAACCAGCCCAGTCGGCATCTGAGTATCCAACAATATCCAAAGTCGTTCCCATGGAATACCAAATTCCGAAACTGATTGTACCTTTGATATACCGGATGATCCGTTTCACCGCTTTCAGGTGAACCTCCTTCGGTGCTGATTGATATCTCGCACAAATCCCCACACTGAAGGATATATCCGGGCGACTAGCCGTGAGATATAGTAGACTTCCAATCATACTGCGATACAGTTTCTCGTCTACATTCTCACTTTGTGATTCACTTCCAAGTCCCTTATGGCTAGTTCCCATTGGAGTTGGAAAATCCTTAGAATTTTCAAGATCAAACTTTTTGACCAACTCCAGTGCATACTTGGATTGACACAAGTGAATTCCTTCATCGTTTTGTTTAACTTGTAATCCAAGAAAATAATTCAATTCGCCCATCATGGACATCTCAAATTCGCTTTCCATGGTCTCCGCGAATTTAGAAGCATCATTATCTCTTGTTGCTCCAAAAACAATGTCATCGACATAGATTTGAGCAACTATGAAATTGTTTTGATAATGCTTCACAAAGAGAGTCCTGTCAGCTCCCCCTCGAGTGTAGCCCTTTTCCAAAAGGTGCTTTGTCAACCTTTCGTACCATGCTCGCGGTGCTTGTTTCAGACCGTAAAGAGCCTTTTTCAGACGAAAAACATGGTTAGGTAGTTTATGATCCACAAAACCTTTCGGTTGAGCTACATAAACTTCCTCATTTAAAAATCCATTTAAAAAGGCGCTCTTAACGTCCATTTGAAATAATTTGATTTTAAAATGACAAGCAATCGCAAACAATATACGAATGGACTCGAGTCTAGCTACAGGGGCGAAAGTTTCATCAAAGTCTATACCTTCTACTTGAGAATAGCCTTGAGCAACTAACCTTGCTTTGTTCCTGATGATAGTACCTTCTTCGTTTTTCTTGTTCTTGAAGATCCATTTGGTACCTATCACATTGTGTTGCTTCGGAGGCTTCGTCAATTCCCAGACTTTGTTTCGCTCGAATTGATGGAGCTCTTCCTGCATTGCTTTAATCCAGTAATCATCTTGGAGAGCTTCATCAACATTCCTTGGTTCGATTTGAGATACATAGCATGCAAATCCGCAAACCAATTGTCTCCGTGTTCTAACTCCTTCTTGTGGATCTCCAATTATGTTCGATTCAGGGTGATCCTTGGAGATGCGTAACGTTTGAGGTAGAGGAGTAGGCGGAGGTACACGAGATGATTCCTGCACATCAGATAAGCTTGAAGAACCGTTAGATGCATCAACATTATTATCGAAAGAATTGTTAGAAGAAGATGCATTAGCAGGTGTATCATCATCAAGAGAGATATCGAGGGTAGATTTTTCAGATTCAAATGAAAAGCTTCATCTACCTTAACATTTATCGATTCTACGATCGTCTTAGATTCTAAGTTAAAAACTCGATATGCTCTGCTGTTTGTAGAATAACCTAAGAAAATCCCTTCGTCACTTCGAGAGTCAAATTTTCCAAGATTTTCGCGATCACGTAAAATAAAACACCGACTCCCAAAGATACGAAAATATTTGATGTTAGGTTTTCTACAAAACCATAGTTCATATGGTGTATTCAAAGTCCCCGGGCGCAAATACACTCGATTGATAACATAGACAGCAGTGTTCACCGCTTCAGCCCAAAAATATAAAGGTAAGTTCCGGCTGTGAAGCATAACACGTGCCATCTCCTGTACGACCCTGTTTTTGCGCTCGACTACACCATTTTGTTGAGGTGTGTAAGGTGCGGAGAATTCATGTTTAATGCCATTAGAAGTGCAAAAATCAATGAATTTGGAATTTATGAATTCCCCACCTCTATCACTCCTAACTCGAGTAATCCTTTCATTCTTTTCTATCATAATACGATTGCAGATTTCGAGAAAAGAATCAAAGGTATCAGCTTTTTCTTTTAGAAAGGCTACCCAAGTATATCTAGAAAAATCATCAACCAATAAGAAAATATACCATTTACCTCCCAGAGATGGTTGACGAGTTGGCCCCATTAAGTCCATATGCAAAAGTTCCAAAGGCCGTTTTGTACCTATGTGGTTCAAATTCTTGTGTGCAGTCCTAGACTGTTTTCCCTTTTGGCAACCGCCACACACAAGGTTTTGTTCAAAAGAAAGTTTCGGAACCCCCTTGACCACATCTTTATTTGAAATTCTAGCAAGTTCCTTAAAGTTTATGTGACCTAGCCTTTCATGCCAAAGTGTTTCATTTTTCAAAGATGCTAGGTTACATTTTTCAGAAATCTTAGAAGGAACTACATAACAGTTGTTTTCTGATCTAACCCCCTTTAAAAAGAAAGCATGGTTCATGTCAGTTACAGTGCATTTATCAGATGAAAAATTAACTGAATAACCACTATCACACAGTTGACTTATGCTTATGAGGTTAGTCTTAAGGCCATGAACAAATAATACATTATCTAGAACCGGGCCATCTGGAATAGCTACCGTTCCCTTTCCAACAATTTTGGAAGACCGACCATCTCCGAAAACAACAAGTCCTCCGGAGTTTTTCTCAAAAGTTTGAAAACAGTTTTTATCGCCGGTCATATGACGGGAACACCCGCTATCCAGATACCAAGACGAACTATCATATGCATGCAAGGAAACATTGGTAGCAAGACAGGGAAAGATTTCACCTTTGCGCACCCAAACCTTTTTGGAATGCGTCGGTAATGGTCGTGAAGTTGATTTCCTAGGTGAGAGCGTCTTGCTTGAAGAATTGCTGCTCCTTGATGATGTCGTCTTGAGCGGTGTACTACCAAGGCTCTTTTCCTTCAATTGGTTGCAGTTGTTTTCCGAGGAATAGCCCTTTTGGTAGTCATTGCAAGATGTTCTTGAGGTGTGCGTTTGGCTCCAGTCTTGCAATTTCTTCTTATGTGCCCTGAAATGCCACAACGAAAACATACCTTGGTTCTTGTCGATTCCGAAGAGGATGTAGTAGGTTCGTTGTCGTTGCTTGTCGTGAACACCGGTGTCGGAGGAGGAGATACCGACTGAGGCACAAATACTGTACCACTCGAACTTGGAATGTCTCCAGTTTGAGTGTATCCGAGGCCGAACTTGTTTCTTTGACCGAGACCAAGAAGTCTGTCCAACTTACTCCTTCCAGAAGAAAATCTCTGTAAGTCATCCTTTAGTTGGCGTATGGTCTCTGTCATTTCCAATTTTTCCTGTCGAGCCTCGCCGTAGAGCTTCAAGAAGTAATTCGCTTTGTTCACCATATCTACATAACTCTTCTCGAAATGCTCATTGGACTCTTGAAGGGAAACATTTGTCTTAATCAGATTGTCCCTTTCCACTTCAAGATCGGTTGAGATAGAGGTTACTCTTTTTACTTCATCTTCAAGATCCTGTAATCTCTCTTTCAACCCCTTGTTTTGTTTAGCCAGTTTCTTTGAATCCCTCAAAAGTTGATGGTAGGCTAAAACAAAATCTTCACCTTCCGAATTATCTGATTCATCGTCCGTTGCAATCTTTTCCACAGTGGAGTTGGACAGTGAGTCGGATGTACTTGCCATTAAGCACATGAAGGATGAAGATTTGGTGGACGCGTGGAAAGCTGTCGCGTTGTCTTCTTCATCACTTGACGATGACTCATTTGACGTGGAGTTGTCATCCCAAGTGACTGCTTGCATCGCTTTCTTCTTAGCCGGATTCTTGTTGGGACATTCCGTTGCTATGTGGCCGTAGCCTCGACATTTGAAACACTGAACTTGTCCCTCAGAACTTTTCTTATCCTTTGAGAAGTTCTCTTGGCTTCTTGACTTGTAGCTTGAAGAACCCTTGCCTTTCTTCGACTTTCCGAAGGATGGAGTTTTGCTTGAATTTCCCCTTCGAAAGTTGCGGCGAAACTTCCTTGTCAAGAGAGCGAGCTGCTTCTCAAAGTCCTCCATAGAAATGTTCTCGTCGTCGTCCGAGGAGGATGAATCCGCGTCTTCTTCTTTAGTTGATTTCAATGCGTAACCTGAAGACTTAGAAGAGGATGCCTTTCCAGAAGAATAGTTAGTAGGAAAAGTCATTTCATAAGTTTGTAAAGCACCTACTAATTCTTCTACACGCATTTCGTCCGGGTGTTTAATTGTTTCAATGGCTGCAACCTTCGGGCGAAATCGTTCAGGAAGAGTTCTTAGAATTTTTCTTACAACTTTAAATTCTGGAATCTTCTCTCCCAAGTTAGCACATGAGTTCACGATGTCTTGCAATCGTGTGTAATAGTCAGTGAAGGATTCATTCTCTGCCATAGAGATAGAGTCAAACTTGCTCGTAAGCATTTGCAGTTTCTGAATCTTCACTAGGTTAGTTCCCTCATGCGTAACTTGAAGAACATCCCAGATTTCTTTCGCAGTCTCACATGCCGAGACGCGAGAGAACTCAGTTTGTGACAAAGCATTAAATAGAGCATTAATCCCTTTGCCATTGTAAGAAGATAAGTCTATCTCTTCCTTGGTCCATTTCGACCTAGGTTTTAAGGTGCGAACATCATCTAAAATTTCAGTTGGATTAGACCATCCTAATTCAATTGATTGCCACACCCTTTCGTCGATGGAAATTAAGAAAGCTTTCATCCGTACTTTCCAGTACGCATAATTTGTTCCATCAAAGAAAGGGGGTCGATTGATGTTTCCACCTTCAACCATTGTTTACAACCCTATTCCCGCTCTGATACCACTTGTTGGGTTTAGGTTAATAAGGATCTAAATAGGGGAAAAAACACCTAGAGGGGGGTGAATAGGTGTAAACAATAAACACTCAAAAATCATTGCGCGATAAAACCCAATGCGGAAAAATAAAAGAACACACAAGATTTTTACGTGGAAAAACTCCAAACCGGAGTAAAAAACCACGGGACCGATAACACGGCGAAATCCACTAGAGTTAACACACGTACAAGGTGATATAACGTACTCACAGACGACTCAACCTTTTACCATACGCCCCTAGTAGATCTTCTCCGCTCGCTCCACGACGCTTCTCGAATCCACGATCCGCGCCCAACGCTGAATCCACAGCGTCCAACGTCGAGTCCACGACGTCCGACCGAATCCACGGTCTTCACCCAATGGCACGCTTCGAATCCACGAACGCACCTCGCTCCGAATCCACGAGAGCGATGCACCTTGAATCCACAAGGCCACGCGAGTCCACGCGCCGATTTTGGGGTAAATCGTTGTTTGTTTGGGTGGTGATGATCCGCCGAATACTTAGATCAAGAGTAGATCGGAAATACCATCTAAGTATTCATTAGTTTGATTCAACTCAAGATATGAGTATGAAAACCTAGAATCAAACTAATCAATATAGATGAAGAACCATTAGAATAGATCTAATGATTTCCGTTCTTCTCTATATGTGGATCTAAGGCCGTATAAAATGATATTTGAAAATGACGGCTCTTTTTCCGATGCCCTAGAAATGAAAAGGAGGGCTATTTATAGGTTAGAAACCCTAGGAAGAATATTCGGATCAAAAACAAACTTTTCTGGAAAGTTTTACCGACGGCGATCCGGATTGCATAAGCCACGATCCGGATCGCAGACGCACAGAATGCAGTTTCCAGAAAATCACCTGTTCGGGATCCGGATCATAATCCACGATCCGGATCGTTCATACATTTTCACAAAACACCCCATTCGGGATCCGGACTGCCCAAGCTATGATCCGGATTGCAGCAATGTATGAACGAACACCTTTCGGGATCCGGATTGAAAGTCCACGATCCGGATCCTGAACATGTCCCATGTTCAGTTTTTGATGAATATGCAATTAAAACCTCTTCCAAGTGTTTCTACACTATAAGAAGTATTCGGATCATCAAAATTATTTAGTTAAACGTACCTGATCCTTTTGAATTCTTCTTTCTTGAGATTGAGGTATATGATCCACAGTTTCTTCATCTTCAATCCTCAAGACTTAAACTATTCACGAAATACGCCAACTCAAATTCCGTAACAACGAGTATTCCATGACCTCCACTCAGTTGGGACTATGCGATAGAAGGATTGTATTGTACGGTAACTGCACCTTGAGGTTCAGTTCAATATTCACTTCTGACTGGATTGCCACTATATGCTGCTAGGCGTCACTAGTGGATTGTGGGAACCAATAAGAATAATTATAGGCGAATAATTATTATACGATGGAAGAATCAAAAGTGTTTGATCCATCAAAAAGAGTTTCGATGATGATGTCGATGGGGATCGCATCATATCTCACTACCAGGCAGAATTGAACCTATTAGGTCACACACATAAGGAATCGCGCATGATCGATATTAAGGAGATGATAAAGAAGTTTATAGAATGGATTAATTATAATCACAATACCAAAGTTTACTAATTTATTAGTAAAAGGACTAATTTGCAATTATTGTAAATTAGAGGTATTTAAGTGCAAAAGTTGCATGGTGTATTTACTAATCGTTAGTAAATATTTTGAGGACTTATGTGTAAATGTTACACACGAATCGAATTAGGATTCGGATTCGATTCATATTGAAACTAACTTAAGGATAATGGATAATCCAATCGGATTAGGATTCGATTAGGATTAGAATTAGGGTTAGGGTTTTCTCAATATAAATATGTGTCATATGTGACATATTTTGAACGAGAGAAAAAGGAATAAGAAAACCCTAGCCGCCTATCCTCTTCCTCAAGTCCTCCATAATTAATTCATCGTTCTCGATCTTCGAAAGATTGCTAGCACAATTAGAAGATTGATTCATCCTCCTTACATCGACGCGAGAGTTAATTCGTGATCGGATCGCGACTCAAGGCGATCGACTATTTCGATCAAGGGCGTGATTCCGTGTGGACACAAGTAGAGGCCGGGTGCGTGCGCGGCTATCAAGGACGAACAATTTTTACCCACGATCGTCGGCTTCGCGGTGATCTCGACCCGCGCAAGGTAAAAATTAAATCCTAATTGATAAGATCAATTAGATTACCTTTTTATGATCTAAAACAAAACATGAGGTGATCTTTGGTTTAAGAAAATTTTTAATTGTGTTTCTTTCTTGCGCTGCGCATATCCGTTTATTTTCTTACACAAATATCCAACATCCTCGTCACCAGCTCTCAAAGCGTCACTCGCTTCCCGTGGTTATTCCACAACAACATCAACACCTGTACGGCATGGCCTAGTTGCAACCATTCCTCATCTCTCGAGCCATAATCCGCAACGGCGTCTCACGCACTCCAGACACTCACTGGTCTCAAGTGGAGCGAGTCAAGCAATGGCGGAAAACCAAACATATCACCTTTAAGCTGAGGCGTGGAAAACATCAAGGACTCCATCATGTCGCGGGGAAAAGAAGGATCAACCAGGTAACCACTGATCCAAAACACTCCAAAATCTCATCCTCAATACCAACTCATTCAAGAAACCTGAAATACACCCACGCATTATCCATGTAAAAAGGGAGTTCAATATCAGAAACATCAACAACTACAACCCTGAGTTGGAGAACCACCGAAAAATAGTGAAGAGTTGAAGTTGTCCCTGTTGTGGCTATCATTCTGTCCTTGCTTCACATCACCTGGGGACCCTTAATTCAACACTCTCTGATCTCATCCATCAGTGTGGGTTGCTCGACTGAAATCAAAATCTGGAACGGATCACTCTAGGCACGATCCCTGGTCCTAATCATCCATCCATTCCAGTAATGGCGCTTACTGCGCAAGCATTGCTCGAGCTCTGCAATGTACTCCGGCCCAAAACATCTACACACATCCAAGACTATCGTGGGGGCATCACTACCACTCAATCACTGCTGACAGAACGACAGGTCCATTGTCTCCTCCATCAGGTAACACACCGGGTCTAACAACCCCGTTATCCATCATAATCAATAACTATACCATCAGCTCTCAGTTGTGCTGGTGCCATCCAATGAGGTGCCTTCAATATCGACGCGGTTCCCAGAACCACGTTAATAACAATCTCAATCTCCTTGCCCGGCGGCATCGTCATCAACTCAGGTGGACTCATATTCAAGAACTCGCGGGCACTAAGGACACCCTTGAGTCTCGGGGCCGCCGTAGGCACCTCTATCACAGTCACTAACTGGGCAATGCATCCTTGGCTCCTCATCTGCCTGACTTTTGTTGACACGCTGTCGCTGCAACTAGTGCAATCTACCAACCCCTATAAACAAACTCCTTCTCCTGTCCAACTCGCAGAAGTTCACAGTACTCTCATCACAATCAAAAATTGTAAGATGCCACACCGACCAATCCAAAACACCGAGTCGAAAAATCCTGGGCTGCCACAAGACCAGCTAGTCAACGGGTATAACCCACAGCCTAACTGCACTGGACATATTCCACAAATCTCCTCCACGTGCACATCCTAAACAAGGATCTATACCTCATGTGCACGTGGTAGCAACTCTACCTTTAGTCCGTGCAGGGATGCACCTCATTCTAACTCAGATAGCTGAAAAGGAAATCATACCTGCGACAACACATCCCACTGATGGGACGCCCTCCAACCAGGTTGCACAGACTCAACTGCCAGCGTTAGTGGTCACTCAATCTGTCTGAGAATATCCTGACTATCCCCAAAGAAAATACCATCTCTGCCTCCGATAATACTGCGGCAATGACCGCAGCCCATCGTGCTTCCGTTGCGCCACTCTGATACTGATGCTGATGCTGCCGTCGGGGTACACCCGACCTCTGGCGCCACAGAAGTCCTCGACCCCAAAGAAGGAATCAAGAAAGCCTCTGCCTACTAATATGCCCTCCATCATATTGTCTGCAGTTAACATAATCGCTTAGGAGAATAAACATGCCAATCACTCGTCCCGTCCCTTGGGAGAGGTATAAAACTCAATCAGGACTCTCGCTGTAAGTCACGACTCTCACGTAGTCATCCTAAGGTCCAACCACAAGCCTAGGGTTTCTAAGTCCATAATGACCTACATCCTAGGCTCTGATACCACTCTAATCTGTCACGCCCCGGGGGTCGAAACTGCGACCCGGGCGCGCTAACAGATCCGCCACCTATGCAAAACCCCGCATAGGCGAAGCGTCCAACCTGCAAAAGTAACATCTAACGACTAAACAGATATCAGAGCTAAAGAAAAACTGTTGTAATAAGAATCTGAATCACTGTACAACTGAAAAATAAAGTACAATATTCATCTCCCAATAATAATGATACAATAATCCGGTCCACCGAAACTGTAATACAAGTAAAAGCCACCTATACAACATCTATAAATCTAAAAAGGGAGATAAACTGAAATAATAAAATACAACTATGTACAGTGAAACCCACAATCCGGGTTGGTACATCTATCCCACTATAGAAATCAACACTGGTAGGGATCTAGCTCGCGACTCCCTCGCCTCGAACCGTCAACCGAAAGATCAGCAACTCCCGCAGCAGACACTGCAAAACAAAGGGAGGAAAGGGGAAAAACAACAATGGGGGTGAGAACCACTAGTAAAACCAGTAGCCTCCCCATGTGGGTAAAACCTCAAACCCCGACGTACCCACTAAGTCTACCAGAGGCAAGAAAAGAATAAGAGAGGTGGTATGCTATAAACAGAACTACTGATAAAAGGAAGCCACCACTAAAATGCCTCTAAATGCCGAGCTAATAAGGATAGCTAAAAAAAATGTGCATCAGAATATAAATGCCTGCCTGACTAAACCCAATCTATACACCAGTAAACACTGGTACTGCCTGTCATGCCTGCCAAATCGGGTATGCCAGCCTACGCATAACACCGATAGGGGATAGGAGTCTCGAGGACTCAAAGTCTGTATATCGCACACTCCGGAGTGGCACTTGAGGGGAGCGACCCACACGAGTAAAGTGCCTGAGTAATAAGTAACCAATATCAATAATATAGCAGGACTGGATCACGACTCTAATCAAAGTGGGAAGACCCCATCCACTACATAAAGCCCGATCCCCCAATCTGATGCAGCTGTAAATACCCGGTCGGCCGCCCAAAGTCCGCAGTCGCCGCAATATCCCACAAATCCCCCAAATCAAGCCCGACCTGTCATCCCTAATCCGATGCACAAGTCACCATCCGGTCAACCGCCCAAAGTCTGCGGTAGCCGCAATACCCTGCCCTCAAGCAAGCCTGTCCCAGATCCCAAGAGTCTGTCTACACTATCCCAAAACCACTTGCTCGCGCATGAGCTATAAATACCCTGAGCCTAGTATGAAAGGAGAAAAGCAAGAAACATAGTTTCTCCTAAGTCAAGTCCAACATGATAGTGTAGCAGAAAAAGGTGGCCTAACTAAATGACCATACAAGCATTCAAATGTCCCAAGATGATAAAAAAAAACAGGTGTCGATGTTCTTACATTTATTAGAGCATGCTATTCCAAAATATTGATGACTGCATAAGAACATTAAATGTAACATAGCCTATGCCTGCCTATACCACATACACGATGCTCACAAAGTATAAAAATAAGGAAGTGCCACACTTAATCAAAATCACATAAGATGGTACAACGCTTGTCAAACCTCACATTCATACATGAATATGCTTAGGATCATTTAACATTACTTAATCATATACATTCAATCATGTATCACCAATGAATAGTCTAAGGCTCCACAACCTTCATTGATCTCACCTAGGATGAACATAGGATCTACCAATAACGTCCAATCTCATTGGAGGTAAAAGGAGTCATGAACAATGCTTAGTCTCATAAGGAATAGGCCTCAACTCACAATGATATCCATCTTAACATGAATGAATTGGAATCAAAAGCATAGGTCATTCTCACATCAACTAGATCAATAACCCACATCAACACCCATTTTCACATAAGCTAGATCAAAGATCAATCAACTATTCATTCTTTCATAGATAGATTAAGAATCAACATCAATGCCCAATATCACATATTGTAGGTTAAGGATCGACAACTATAATTCATATCACAAAGTGGAGGCTAAGGATCACTTAACCAACTACTCTCATATAAGTCATTCTCAAATAAATCAACCAAGTCCTTCTCACACAAGCAACCAAGCACTTCTCACATAACCCCATCAAGTCCTCACATAAATCAACCAACCATTCATATATAACTATTACCATCATTCTCACATAATTATGTTAACCATTCTTTACAAAGTGTAGGTTAAAGATTAATTTTCCAATTACCCTCACATAGCATAAGTTTAAGGATGATCGCTTATTATCAACTTCATATGAGATAATGTAACATCAATCAAACTATTCATTCACTCGTGTATACACAGAGAATCAAATAACTTAATCTAAACATGGATATCCAAGCATATTATACCAAGGAGAAATGAACAACAATCAACTATGTCATGAGGGAAACCAATAGCCCGAGTGGGTAAATCGTTGTTTTCGGCAAAGCACAACCACCCACCTGAAACTTGACGATCCGATGCCTGATCTGGCTGAATTTTGGCGTGAGTAATTCTTATCCTCCCAGGAGTCCGATGCAGCGAAAATCATCCAAATCTGCCTCACGGATTGGGCGCAATCACTGAAACAATGCACACTGCGCACTCAAATTCCAGAATTTCAGCAAGTGCAACAAGGTTAAATAAAAAGTATGTGCAACCTCAAATACCTCAAAATGAAGTTTCTAGCAGTAAAACAAAGATGTCCTCTTCATACAAACATTTTCAAGTCCTCAAAAATCCACCATTAATTTTCCTTAACAATCAAATACAACAAATTTCACAATGCTGTCCAAAGGGATTCATCCACATATCACAAAAGTGAATTTTCTTACCTTGAAGTAAGAAGAAGTCCCAACTTGAATTTCTGAAAAAGACCTTATATCCACAAAGTTATCTGCATTCAAGGTGCATTGCTCAAATCAAAACTAACACAGGGACTGCAGTAATCCATATAATAGCACTTGGAAAGATCATTAAAGTTACCTAACCAAACGTGCTCCAAATCCTGCAAGAGAGGTACCATTGGATTCCTTGTCGAGAGTAGATACAAATTGAGCAAAAGAACTCCAAATTTCATGCTCGGATGAAGGGGAAAACCCATAAACACTTTGAACTATCCACCAAGTTCCATCTGTGCACGAATGCAGCAAAGTGTTCCAAAGATCATGCATAAACCCTAATAAAAACTCAGATCTGGGGAAAATGATACCAACCAATATTGTAGATCTTCGAGTCCTGGAAATTTCTCCGCAAAAATCATCCAAAAATTCCACTCCTACAATTCAAAAAAACCAAAACACTGAGGACTGTTCAGGATTCCAGACTGAAATGAAGGGTCCCAAAGATGGCTTTAAAACTCTGTAAAATCATGAGATCTGAGGGTAGAATTGAATACAAAGATTGTAGCCTTACCTCTTGTGAAAACGTAGAACCAAAATGAGCTCAAAATTCCAAGGAATGAGTCCTGGAAAATTTTTGCACTAAAACGCGACGGAGAGGTTCACAAACTGCAACAATGGTGGTGCTTGCCTCATGGAGAAGATGATGGTGATAAATCCTCTATAATCCATCTCTTTGCTGATGAAGATGAAGGAGGCTTGCCAATAAATCCTCTGTAGAAGTCCCCAATGTTGGAAGCTCCAAAAGTGGGAGAAGGAGGAGGTAGAGGAGCTTAAGTAGGAGGAAGAAGAAGAAAGAAGAAAAGAGAGAGGAGAAAACTAGTACTGTGCATAAGCACAGTACTGGGCTCGGCCCGGCGCCGGCCCAACCCGCGCCCCAGGCGAGGCACGTGGCGCCCATCCGGGCGCCCCGCCCACAGGCGGATGGCCCGGATGGGGCCACGTCGCCCGTGGCGCCCGCCACTGGCGCGGCGACACGCGTCCCGCACAGGGACGAGCGCTGCGCCAGTGGGCGCGCGTGGGCGTGCCGCGTGGCCCGAGCGGCCCTCTCTAGCGCCGACACGTGGCGCTCCCAGTGGCCGTTGCACCTGGTGCACGCGCACTTCCATGGACCAGCCGCCTGAAAAATAACCAATAAGCTCCAAAAATGCCACTTTTTGCTGTTTTCGCGCGCTGAGTCCAATTCCGAGGTCCAAAATTCTAAATAATGCAACCAAATAGCCGTTTTGATCGTTTTTCCGTGCTGAATAAAAATACGATGTCCGTTTTGCGCGAAACCACCTTTATTTTTTGACGAAACTTCCAAATAGGCAATCTTGATCCATTTCTCGCACTGAGTCCATTTCTTAGGTCCGATTTGCGTGCAACCAACACTATCCCCAGAAATAGGCCTCCACAAGTTGTCATTCACACTATAATGACCACGAAGATTCAGGTCTTCACACTGAAAATACCAAGATCGTAGCCCAACCTGTCGCGGATCCAACGGCGAAAGAATCGCTCGAAAAGGTGGTCGGAGTAGGCCGGGGGAGCTCACCCACCGAAACACGACGGAAGGAAACACCGATGAAGGAGCGTCGCGATGCGCCAAAGAAAATGGAAACCTCAAAAAGCGTGCCACGTAAAATCCCAGAAATCCTCAAGTGGATGCAGCACAGGGAGATCAACAAAAGTTCTTGAGGACTCAGGTGGATTTGGGCTCGAGAAAAAGCCCAAAACCGAAGTGCAAAGGGCCTATTTATAGGCTTCAACCAGAAAAGACCCAAAATTCCACCTAATGGGCTTTCGGGCCCAAAATCCGGGCGCCCGAAATGTTTCGGGCGGCTACAGTGTTGGGCCTGGCCCAACACTGTGCGCGCCCGAAACCCCAAGAAGCTGCCACGTGTCCCAACTGCGCTCCCCGCGCCCGGCGCACCCGCGCCCGCCAATCGCGGCGCGCCGCGTGGCCCGCGGTCCACGGCGGGAACCGTGGGCCGCAGTTCACGGCGCCAAAGCCGGGTCGCTGCGCCCGCCAACAGCGGGTGCCACGTGGCCTGGCGGGGTCGAAGGTGCGCCGCGCCCGGCGCGCTGTCGCGCGTGCGTTGACCCTCCAACCAGCGCGCGACACGTGGCAAATCCAATATTGGCTGGTCCCGGTGCACGCCAAAAGTCGTGGATCGCGCTGCCCGCCGCAGCGCACACGCCTGCCCGCGCCCCTGCCGCCGCGCTCTGCCGCTGCCCACCACCGCCACCGGAATAGTACCAAACGCCTCGAAATCCTTGTTTTGTCATTCGGGCTCCGAAAAATACAAGTAGTCCATTTTCGTCGTTTTCGCGCGCTGAATCCAAATCCGATGTCCGTTTTGCCAAAATCCACTTCTAAAATTTTCCAAAGGCATCCGGACAGGTATTTTTTAATCCGAATTTTGCGCTGGGTCTAATCTTGAGGTCCGATTTGCGCGCAACTAACTCCAACATACATCATAGGTCTCCAGAAGCCACAATTTACACAGCAAAAGCTCTGCGAAGATCCGGGTCATCACATCCTCCCCCACTAAAAGAAAGTTTCATCCTCGAAACTAACAAACCCCAACGGGAGTCTCAAACAGAAGGGTGGGTATCCATCAACACCGACTACAGCTCCCCAATCGCCAGTTACTCCCCGTGATTGCTCCTCAACAAAGACAAGTACGGCATGGCCCTGTTGCGCAATCCTCTCATCTCACGAGACAGGATTCGCAACGGACGTCCCTCGTACTCCAAACACTCACGGATCTTAAGTGGAGTGAGTCAATCACGGGCGAGAGATCCAAAACATACTATCACTGAGCTGGGATGTGGAACACGAGGACTTCCAACAAATTGCAGGGACAAGGAACAACCTCAAAAAGCAAACCCACGGTACTAACTCATCCAAATCTACTCGAAGTACGCCAACACAACCAACAAGAAAGGTAATGGCCCCACCAGCAGGAAAGTCGTCAACCACAACTCTTTATTTAGAAAACAGCTGAAATTAACGAAAAGTCCGAATATTCCGAAAGGCCAGTGCCTTCGCCCCAATCAAACAAGAACAGGTTCGGGTACTGTCTCCATTTCTGGAGTAGCCTTTCGAAGTTTTCGTCCTGTTCATAAATTTCAGTACAAAGGCAAGAAAAAGGGAGAGAAGTGTTGAAGTCATTCCTGCTGTGGCTACAAAAACGGAAGCTACGATCTAATCGTGACCCCTAGGGACGCAACCTCTAGTCCTAATTGTCACCTACGCTCAATAGGTAGCACCTAACCCAAAACCGCTGAAGCCACTGCTGCAGGAAGGATACCCGGGTGACCTGTAAAAATGAACTCCTGTTGTCCTACTCGCGGGAAGGTCACCGTTCTCATTCCACAATCAGTCGTTGCACGCGATACCGCACCAGCTGGTCCATCCCGTGTGCTCAATCTGAGTCGTGGAGCTGTCACTAAACCGTCACACCTGCCGGTGTAATTCCAAGTCTCAACTGTCCTGATCATGCCCCACAATCCTCCTCTGCTCGTAGGATACTGTGAAGAATCCAATCGCTAATGCATGTAGCAAAAATTTCTAGCCCTTATCCATGCAAAGATGCAAATGCCCTATTAACAATGCAGAAGGATGCAGCGGTACCGAAATGCTCAACTCAGCTGACTGGAAATAAAAATCATACCTGCGGCGACACTATCTGCTGCCGGGGTGCCCTCCACCAAGGCTGCATAAACCCGTCCACTGGGTGCTGAAGATCGTCGTCCCATCTGTCCCGACGTCGTGACCCACTCTGTCTGATGGTGTGCCGGAGGGGCTTCCGCTTCCTGAACAGGCAAGGGAGGTGCTGTAGCAAGGGGTCGTACTGACAGGATGGCTCGGGGACAAGCTGCTCGAAAATGTCCCAACTCTCCACATAGGAAACACCGTCCCTATCTCTGGTCACACTGCGACGGTGGATAAGGCCCGCCACAAATGACACACCGCTCCTGTCGCTGCTGCCGAAACCGCTGCTGTCGGGGGTACTGCTGCTGAGACTGCTGTCGCTGCTGATGCTGCTGATACTGCGGCTGCTGCGGGGGCCCACCTGATCTCTGGCGCCTCTGAAACCCACGATCCTCAGGGTGAGATCGTGGAGGTCTCGGAGGTCCCTGCCGACTCGTCTGTCCCTCGTCATCCTGTGCTGGGCGCTTCGCCCCCGGAATCACTGCGGGAGCTGGAGCCACCTCATCCATCACAGCCTCTCCGTGCTCAACATAGAGTGCCTGCTCCATAGACGCGTCCAAAGTCTGCAATCTTCGCGAACGGACGAACTGATAAATCTCCCGGCGCAAACCTCGCTCAAACATATAAATCCGATGCGCCTCGTCCCTGGCCGCGTGTGGTACACAGGGCAACAGCTGGTTGAAATCTGCAATGTACTCGTGCACGGGCCGATCTCCCTGTCGGAGATTCTTCAACTGCTCCTCCAACCTCTGCCGAACGCTCTCCGGGAAGAAAGCTCCAAGAAGTAGACTGCGGAACTCCGCCCAGGTAAGAAGTTGAGCCCCAGGCGGACCAACAGGTCGAACACGCCGCCACCAAGCCTCGGCGTTGCGCTCCAAGAAGTTCGTCGCCAATAGTACCTGAAACCGCTCGTGAATAAACAGGCTTTCGAAATGTCGCACCATCGCCGTGATCCACGACTCCGCCTCCCAAGGCTCCGATGTGATGACCTGGATCTCCGCAGAGCTGTTGCGGTGCGTTGGGGTGGCTATTGGAGGCCTACGCGGTGTGTTGGAGGTGTTTGGGGCATAATTGGACACAAGTGTTGGACTTCGAGCTTAAATGGATCACATGGGTGATCGGTTGCCCCCCATCGGATGTTTAGAGTTTTTCCGCGCAAATCGGATATCAAATTTGGACTCAGCGCGAAATTCGGATTAAAAGTATCTTTCCGGGAGCCTCCGGCGATTTTTAGAGTTGGAATTTGGCGAAACGGATGTCAAATTCGGATTCAGCGCGCGAAAACGGTCAAAACGGACTACCCACTTGTATTTTTGGTGCTCGGGTACTGTTCATCGCCGGAACAGTAATTCCGGCGATCACCGGCGGCCGGCGGCGGCGGCGGGCAGCGGCGCAGCCTCGGGCAAGCGGAACGGCGGCGGCGCGCGGCGCGGGCAGGGCACGGCGCGGGGAGGGCGCGGGCAGCGCGCGGGCGCGCGGGCAGGCGGGCGGTCCACGCGGCCGGCGTACACCGAGGCGGAGGACACGTGGCATCATCCGATAGGTCGGCTCACGGCATTTGGTCTACAGAGTATTCAGGATGGCTCATGGTTTATGGTGCACCGGGCTTGGACACGTGGCAGGTTTCTGTTGGGTCGGTCCACAGGATTTCGTGCACCGGGTGCACTAGGCATTAGCAGTGACACGTGGCGGATTCCTATTGGTTGGTCAACTGTGCGGGCAGGGGGCAGCTGGCGCGTCTGGGCGCGCGGTCAGGCCGGTCGGTGCCACGTGTCGAGTCCTCATTGGCTGTTTTCTGTGTTTCCTGTTCGGCGGGACAGAGGTAATTTCTTGAAAAGATTTTTCTGGTTTTTCCTATTAGTTCCATCCGAGAAGGCTTGGGAGGCCATTTTCACCATTTTCGAGGCTCCATCTTCCTGAGGGGTGAGAAGATGAAATCTTCATCAAGAAGAGAGGAAGCATCCTGTGAAGTTTCGGATTTTTGGCGGCACGGATTACGAGGTTTCCAATTTCTCCGGCGCGGCGCGACGTTCCTTCATCGGTGTACCCCTTTCGTCGCGTTTCGATGCGAGAGCTCTCCCGGCCTACCCCGACAGCATTTTCCGGCGATTCTTGCGCCATTGGAACCGCGCCTGACAGAGCTTTAATATTGGTATGTCTTGTTTCCCCTCATTTCGCGCTTTTCGAGGTGTTTTTCTGAGTTTACTGTGACACCATTTGCTGTGATGGAGTTTTGGACAGCGGTTCGGTATTTCGGTGATATCTTCGCGCACAGGCATCGGATTGGGGTAAGGCATTTTGCATCTACACATCACGAGGAATATCCCCAAATTTTCTTGGAATTTCCTGAATTTTCTCCGAAGGTGAAAAGTCCCTGTTTACAGAACTTTGCGATTCAGTTTTTGTGATTGGTTTGTTTCGGGGTGGTTCTCTTGTCGATTTTGGATCTCAGCGTAGAAAACTCATGTGGGAACGTGTAGGTACTCGTTTCGACCGGTTCGTCGCGAGGATCATGACAGTATTTTTCCTGGAATTTCTCGAGCAGATCTCGTAGGTGAAAAAAGCAAAACTGTGGACTGATTGTATTTGGGACAGATTTTGGTGTGAGCATGGTGGGTTAATTGTGCTTGTTCTTTTGGGGTATTTTGTGCAGTACCGTGGTGATCGTTGAGACCGGGCGCGGACTTCGCTGTTGGGATCAGGATTTAGCGCTCGAGGTGGGTGGTTGTTTCTTGCCTCTATTTTGACATGCTCACTAGGAATATTAGAGTGATCCCCTTTATTGGACATCTTGATTAATCATGATTGGGGTTGGGTTCATGCATGCCGGTGTGGGAATAGGGTTGCTTTGATAGCGGTTAACCTTGCATGTGGAATGGAATATTTATTTTGGACTATATGATTATCCTGTTGATGGTACTACTTGAGGGTAGACGACATGCGTAGGTGGATACTGTTAATGATTAATGCCTTTAATTATATTTCCTTGAGAACACTTGCATGCTTGTATGGACATCTAGATAGGCCATCTTTTATTGCTACACTATCATATTGGGATTTGACTTAGGAGAAACCATGATTGCTTCCTTTCTCCTTCATTTAGACTTTCGAGTCATGTTGCTCGGGTTCGAGCGGGGCTTTGGGATAGTGTAGCCGGGACCTTGGGGTCGGAGACAGGGTGTACTTGATGTCGGACTTGGGGATTATTGCGGCAACCGCGGACAGTAGGCGGTTGACCGGATATCGATTGTTCTACCCGATTGTGGATCCTGGATTTTGGGACAGGCAGGCTTGATGGCAGGATATTGCGGCAACCGCGGACCTTGGGCGGTTGACCGGAGGTTGCTTATGCATCAGATTGGGTATCAGGTCTCTAGTGGATGGGGTTTCCCACTATTTGTTTACCTTGCATCAGGTTGAGATCGGGTCTCCCTTTAGTGGATGGGTTTTCCCACTTTGATCAGAGTCGTGATCCAGTCCTGCTGATTTATGATACTTGTTACTGAGGCACTTTACTCGTGTGGGTCGCTCCCCTCGAGTGCCACTCCGGAGTGTGTGCATGTGTGACCGTGCCGGTCAGGAGCCGGTCTGTTGCCTTTGGGCAGGGACTGTGCCGGTCAGGAGCCGGTCTGTTGCCCTTGGATGAGACCGTGCCGGTCAGGAGCCGGTCTGCATCCCGCAACTGAGTCGTGAGTTAGTATGCATAGTTGGCAGTAGCGGTGTTCGCCGGTGTCTAGATTGGGTTGCCCAGGCAGGTATATATTTATATTCTGATGCATACATTTAGCTATCCCTTTAGCTTGGCATATTAGAGGCATAGTGGTGGTAGTTTCCTGTTTTCAGCAGTCAAAATTGCTTACCGCACTTCTTTCCTTTTTGCCTCTGGTAGACCTAGTGGGTGTGTCAGGGTTTGAGGTTTTACCCACTAGGGGAGGCTACTGGTTTACTGGTAGTCTCACCCCCATTCTTCTTTCCTCTTTTTCTTCTTCCTTGTTTTGCAGTGTCTTCTACGGGTGCTGCTGGGTTTTCAGCGGCGGGTCGAGGAGAGAGGACGGCTGAGTAGATAGACTTCGAGGCAGGATGAGCGTGTTAGCTGGACTGTTGGTGTACCCGTGTTTCCTCAGACGATTGTACTTTTACTTTGGGACTGGCTTTTGCCAGCAGGTTGTATTTATTTTGGTGAGCTGGGGGAGACAGATGTATCATTTATACAGATGTATTGTATTTTATTTCCAGCTTCAGTCTGAGATGTATTAGTTTTAGTTCAGCTCTGTTTTTATTGCTCATTTATTATTATCTCTTATATATCTGAGCAGGTTTGGCGCTTCGTGTACGCGGGAAATACCGTGTGCACGGCGGATCTGTAGACGGGCCCGGGTTCTGGTTTACACCCGGGGTGTGACAGATTAAGTTGGTATCAGAGCTTAGGGATAGGTCAGTTGGGACTTAGGAAACCCTAGGCTTTTGGCGGACCCTAGGATGTTAGGGCGTGAGAGACGTGACTTTTGGCGAAAGTCGGTGATTTGGTTTTGACTCTTCCAGTGAGTGAAGAGGGATCGGCATACCCTATTTTTGTGGGACAGTTATGTTGGCTGCAGACAACATAACGTTACAAAAATAGGGGGATGCCTTTGACTTTCGCTAGATTGGGTCGAGTGTTTGGGGTGTGCTGATTTGCGGTTTTGTCGTGGTGAGCGGTGTCTCCCCGACGTTGGGGCTCTGACCCGAGTGCACCTTGGTGCGGCAGTTGGGCCTGAGCTGGTTGTTTCGGGCCGGATACCCAGATTGGAGGGGTCTGAGAGCACCGGACCCGAAGGGTAGGAGTGTTGGAGGCAGATCAGCAGCGCGGTGACACAAGTTGTCGGATCAGCACAGTGGCGCAGTTGTCGGAGCAGTGACACAGCTATCGGAGCAGTGCGGTGACACAGTTGTCGGATCAGCACAGTGGCGCAGTTGTCAGAGCAGTGACACAGTTGTCGGAGCAGCATGGTGACACAGTTGTTGGATCAGCACAGTGGCGCAGTTGTCGGAGCAGTGACACAGTTGTCGGAGCAGCGCGGTGACACAGTTGTCGGATCAGCACAGTGGCGCAGTTGTCGGAGCAGTGACACAGTTGTTGGATCAGTGCAGTGGCACAGTTGTCGGACTAGTGAGTAGCCCTCCGTGCCGACGTTTAGTGCTGGGGCACCGAGGAAGGGTGGACAGTTGACAGCAGGGAAACTGTGGGATTGCATTAAAGGAGTGAGCCAGATCTGGCGGATGAGTTGCCCCGACTTGTGGGATTGAGTATGGAGCCTTTGGAGGCAGGGTCTTGTTCGGTGGGGGATTGAGAGTACTAGGGACGCCTCATTGGAGTAGGCGCCGGGTATGGAGCGTGGCATTGCAGTTCCTTTGGATTGGGATCTGCCGCCTGAGGCGAGTTCTGATTGAGGCGCTTGGCGCCGAGTGTTGGAGGACAGGTCAGTCGGATGAGGCATTCCTGATTTCTTTTTCTGGATAGTGGATTTTGAGACCGTCAGAGCACATAGATTCCAGCAGCCAGTGTGGCGGTAGGTTTGAATTGTTCCAGGCTCTTGGGTTCGTATCTTTCGATACGAGAGGTTTTCCCTCCTTGGTGGGTAGTGTTTGGCTTCATTGCTTTGGGTTAGGGGTAGGATGGTTACCTGGTGTTCGGGAGGTCGTATTCCCGATCTTTTGCACCTAGGGGGAGTGTCGTAGGTCCTGCCCGGTGCGGTTGAGTCCTTGGTTGTACCTGTAGACCTGATGGTCTTGACCTAGTTGCGGGGCTTGGTTGGGTACTTAGGACGGTTAGACTGGCTCGGTTATTTTCTTTTCGCGGCGGTTGATTATGCTGTGAGGACGGTTTTCGTGGGAGCCAGGCCTGGAGGTGTTGGTGTACCTGGGTTGCTTGAGAGTATCTTCGCCTCTTTGGTTTTAACCTTGTGAGCGAGGCGGATGTTTCGCAGTGGATGAGTAGCCTCTTGGCTGGTGTGTTTGAGGGACCTGCGGCGGCGCCAGGACTCGGAGATACCCCTTTTTGGTTGTGAGTTCCCAGCTGTTCTCCTATCGGAGTTGTCTGGCATGACACCAGTTTGGGAGTTGAGGACCCAACTCCAGGATTCGATGTTTTGGAATTGTGTCAGATCAAGTGTGGCACCTTTGGGGGCGCTGGCGCTATTCGAGATGTGGAAGACTGGTTCACTTCGGTTTGGCGTGGATCCCCGGGAATTTGATGAAGTGATCGTCTGGAGCAAGTACCCTTTTTCGAGCCTGGAGGATTGGATTTACCAGCTGCAAGGGTACTGGATCTTCTCGAAGATTGATTTGCAATCTGGTTCTCTTGACTGCTTATGGCTGTGTGCTGATGCCGGAGAGTTGGGGGAATTGTTTCTACACCCCGACGGTTTCTGGACGAGAGATCAGAGTCTACGTGATCAGTTGGGGGGGGACTTATAATGGATACCTCGGGAGGACAGAGGTACTTGGATCGAGCTTGTGTGCCGATGGACTTGTGGTTGGATTATCTGAGGCCCTGGGGGGGAGCGGATGCTTGTACCAATGCGGACAGCTTGGTAGCTCGAGCGGTTAGCCCAGCTGTACTTGGTTGAGGTGGTGCGGATTCCTGGAGTGCTCACCTTTATTTTGCTCCAGTTAGAGACCCGAGGATTGCATCGCGTCTCTGGAGGAGGTATTTGTCAGCCTTGGGAGCTTGAGTGGTGGATGATTGGATATTTACCCCCACTATTTGGTTGAGATTCCGGGTGGAGGAACGACTTTAGTTTCGAGGACGAAACTTTCTTTTAGTAGGGGAGGATGTGATGACCTGGATCTCCGCAGAGCTGTTGCGGTGCGTTGGGGTGGCTATTGGAGGCCTACGCGGTGTGTTGGAGGTGTTTGGGGCATAATTGGACACAAGTGTTGGACTTCGAGCTTAAATGGATCACATGGGTGATCGGTTGCCCCCATCGGATGTTTAGAGTTGTTTCCGCGCAAATCGGATATCAAATTTGGACTCAGCGCGAAATTCGGATTAAAAATATCTTTCCGGGAGCCTCCGGCGATTTTTAGAGTTGGAATTTGGCGAAACGGACGTCAAATTCGGATTCAGCGCGCGAAAACGGTCAAAACGGACTACCCACTTGTATTTTTGGTGCTCGGGTACTGTTCATCGCCGGAACAGTAATTCCGGCGATCACCGGCGGCCGGCGGCGGCGGCCGGCGGCGGCGGGCAGCGGCGCAGCCTCGGGCAGGCGGAACGGCGGCCGCGCGCGGCGCGGGCAGGGCGCGGGCAGCGCGCGGGGCGCGCGGGCAGGCGGGCGGTCCACGCGGCCGGCGTGCACCGAGGCGGAGGACACGTGGCATCATCTGATAGGTCGACTCACGGCATTTGGTCTACAGAGTATTCAGGATGGCTCATGGTTTATGGTGCACCGGGCTTGGACACGTGGCAGGTTTCTGTTGGGTCGGTCCACAGGATTTCGTGCACCGGGTGCACTAGGCATTAGCAGTGACACGTGGCGGATTCCTATTGGTTGGTCAACTGTGCGGGCAGGGGGGAGCTGGCACGTCTGGGCGCGCGGTCAGGCCGGTCGGTGCCACGTGTCGAGTCCTCATTGGCTGTTTTCTGTGTTTCCTGTTCGGCGGGACAGAGGTAATTTCTTGAAAAGATTTTTCTGGTTTTTCCTATTAGTTCCATCCGAGAAGGCTTGGGAGGCCATTTTCACCATTTTCGAGGCTCCATCTTCCTGAGGGGTGAGAAGATGAAATCTTCATCAAGAAGAGAGGAAGCATCCTGTGAAGTTTCGGATTTTTGGCGGCACGGATTACGAGGTTTCCAATTTCTCCGGCGCGGCGCGACGTTCCTTCATCGGTGTACCCCTTTCGTCGCGTTTCGATGCGAGAGCTCTCCCGGCCTACCCCGACAGCATTTTCCGGCGATTCTTGCGCCATTGGAACCGCGCCTGACAGAGCTTTAATATTGGTATGTCTTGTTTCCCCTCATTTCGCGCTTTTCGAGGTGTTTTTCTGAGTTTACCGTGACACCATTTGCTGTGATGGAGTTTTGGACAGCGGTTCGGTATTTCGGTGATATCTTCGCGCACAGGCATCGGATTGGGGTGATTCAAAAGGCATTTTGCATCTACACATCACGAGGAATATCCCCAAATTTTCTTGGAATTTTCTGAATTTTCTCCGAAGGTGAAAAGTCCCTGTTTACAGAACTTTGCGATTCAGTTTTTGTGATTGCTTTGTTTCGGGGTGGTTCTCTTGTCGATTTTGGATCTCAGCGTAGAAAACTCATGTGGGAATGTGCAAGTACTCGTTTCGACCGGTTCGTCGCGAGGATCATGACAGTATTTTTCCTGGAATTTCTCGAGCAGATCTCACAGGTGAAAAAGGCTAAACTGTGGACTGATTGTATTTGGGATAGATTTTGGTGTGAGCATGGTGGGTTAATTGTGCTTGTTCTTTTGGGGTATTTTGTGCAGTACCGTGGTGATCGTTGAGACCGGGCGCGGACTTCGCTGTTGGGATCAGGATTTAGCGCTCGAGGTGGGTGGTTGTTTCTTGCCTCTATTTTGACATGCTCACTAGGAATATTAGAGTGATCCCCTTTATTGGACATCTTGATTAATCATGATTGGGGTTGGGTTCATGCATGCCGGTGTGGGAATAGGGTTGCTTTGATAGCGGTTAACCTTGCATGTGGAATGAAATATTTATTTTGGACTATATGATTATCCTGTTGATGGTACTACTTGAGGGTAGACGACATGCGTAGGTGGATACTGTTAATGATTAATGCCTTTAATTATATTTCCTTGAGAACACTTGCATGCTTGTATGGACATCTAGATAGGCCATCTTTTATTGCTACACTATCATATTGGGATTTGACTTAGGAGAAACCATGATTGCTTCCTTTCTCCTTATTTAGACTTTCGAGTCATGTTGCTCGGGTTCGAGCGGGGCTTTGGGATAGTGTAGCCGGGACCTTGGGGTCGGAGATAGGGTGTACTTGATGTCGAACTTGGGGGTTATTGCGGCAACCGCGGACAGTAGGCGGTTGACCGGATATCGATTGTTCTACCCGATTGTGGATCTTGGATTTTGGGACAGGCAGGCTTGATGGCAGGGTATTGCGGCAACCGCGGACCTTGGGTGGTTGACCGGAGGTTGCTTATGCATCAGATTGGGTATCAGGTCTCTAGTGGATGGGGTTTCCCACTATTTGTTTACCTTGCATCAGGTTGAGATCGGGTCTCCCTTTAGTGGATGGGTTTTCCCACTTTGATCAGAGTCGTGATCCAGTCCTGCTGATTTATGACACTTGTTACTGAGGCACTTTACTCGTGTGGGTCGCTCCCCTCGAGTGCCACTCCGGAGTGTGTGCATGTGTGACCGTGCCGGTCAGGAGCCGGTCTGTTGCCTTTGGGCAGGGACTGTGCCGGTCAGGAGCCGGTCTGTTGCCCTTGGGATGAGACCGTGCCGGTCAGGAGCCGGTCTGCATCCCGCAACTGAGTCGTGAGTTAGTATGCATAGTTGGCAGTAGCGGTGTTCGCCGGTGTCTAGATTGGGTTGCCCAGGCAGGCATATATTTATATTCTGATGCATACATTTAGCTATCCCTTTAGCTTGGCATATTAGAGGCATAGTGGTGGTAGTTTCCTGTTTTCAGCAGTCATCATTGCTTACCGCACTTCTTTCCTTTTTGCCTCTGGTAGACCTAGTGGGTGTGTCAGGGTTTGAGGTTTTACCCACTAGGGGAGGCTACTGGTTTACTGGTAGTCTCACCCCCATTCTTCTTTCCTCTTTTTCTTCTTCCTTGTTTTGCAGTGTCTTCTGCGGGTGCTGCTGGGTTTTCAGCGGCGGGTCGAGGAGAGAGGACGGCTGAGTAGATAGACTTCGAGGCAGGATGAGCGTGTTAGCTGGACTGTTGGTGTACCCGTGTTTCCTCAGACGATTGTACTTTTACTTTGGGACTGGCTTTTGCCAGCAGGTTGTATTTATTTTGGTGAGCTGGGGGAGACAGATGTATCATTTATACAGATAAATTGTATTTTATTTCCAGCTTCAGTCTGAGATGTATTAGTTTTAGTTCAGCTCTGTTTTTATTGCTCATTTATTATTATCTCTTATATATCTGAGCAGGTTTGGCGCTTCGTGTACGCGGGAAATACCGTGTGCACGGCGGATCTGTAGACAGGCCCGGGTTCTGGTTTACACCCGGGGCGTGACATCCGAACTCTGCCCCGAGAAATGAGGTGGGTCAAACTGACGAAACCTCAGCAACAAATCAACCACCTCACACTGCTCTGCAGGGGTCAACTGTCCTGCCGTCCCGGACGGCTGTCTACTGGTAACCGGTGCAATAGGGTGTGCCTGCGCTACTGGTACAACTGGGGGTGCCACGGCTGGCGAAGGAGGTGCGAGAAAACTCTCAGGGGGGTGTAACAACAGGCTGCGCTCTCTGCTCCAACATACGCATCATCCGATCCATGGTCTCTTCCTGGCGTCGTGAAGTCTCCTCCTGGCGTCGGAGAGCCTCTGACAAATAGGCCATCTGAGCCCGAAGCTCCTGTACCTCAATCTGCTGACCCTGTGCTGGCTCCTCCTGCTCAGGCTCATCGGAGGAGGAAGGCTGTGAACGCGTCCGCATCCTGCGTCGAGGAGGCATCGTGCTCACCTGCAGCAACATTCAAATATCAGGACAGAACCAAACAACACTCGACCCAATCTAGCGAAAGTCAAAGACATGTCATCCATTCCATAGCATTATGTTGTCTGCAGCCAACATAATCGCTTAGGAGAATAAACATGCCAATCACTCATCCCGTCCCTTGGGAGAGGTATAAAACTCAATCAGGACTCTCGCTAAAAGTCACGACTCTCACGTAGTCATCCTAATGTCCAACCACAAGCCTAGGGTTTCTAAGTCCATAATGACCTACATCCTAGGCTTTGATACCACTCTAATCTGTCACGCCCCGGCGTCGAAACTGCGACCCGGGCTCGCCAACAGATCCGCCGCCCATACGGGAAGCTCCGTATAGACGAAGCGACTAACCTGCAAAAGATCAACTACGCTATACAGATATCAGAACTGAAAAGTAAACTGCTGAAAATAAGTATATACAACCCAAGTCCTCACAAAAATATATAAGTCTCTCAACTATAAAAGAAAAAGTACAAGTGAACCTCACTACAAAGGTCTCTCAAAATGTAACTCTCAAAATAGTAAGGGGGTACATCTACTCTCTGGACGACGACTGGTAGGGATCTATCTCGTGACTCCCTTACCTCGATCAACCGGATCAGCAACAAGAGCAGCAGGAACAGGAGTAGAAGTCTCTGGGAAAAAAGACACCGCGACGGGTGTGAGAACTACATCCCACAGTAGTTCTCAGTGGGTGCCGCCAACAAGCCCGACGGTCTGCCCACTAAGTCTACTAGAAGCATAAAGTAACAAATGCAATACTGAAAGGAAAAGAGCTGGAAAATAACTCTACAGCTACTATGCCTCTATTTAAATGCTCAAGAAGTGGAACAGATGGAAACATGATGCATCTACTATCTCTCAAATATAATCACCCAATCTATACTGACTGCCACATCAAACAAGAACAAGAACAGGCTCTAGGCATAGCCCCTCGTTGTTCTCGACCCAGAGAAAAGGCAGCCCTTAGAACCCAGACCACTCGAATCATCTCGAGTGGTTATGTTTATAAGAAAAGGTGACATTTATTACTGAAAGCCATTTGATCTGAGAGAAATCTATTTTTAATGATTTTTAGTTCTTTTTAGAAAATCAATTTGAAAACAAGTTTTATATCCAAACCTCGAAGAGCTAATGCCCTCGTCTTATCAAACAAGAACAGACTCAGGCGACCCTACGATGCTTGGAAGAAAATATTGGTTGACTAAAATTATATGTGTGTCCAAAAAGATTCTGGATTCAAGGTCCTGCTATCACTGGTATACTGCTGCCACTAACACAGTGGCGACAAAAGAAATAAATAACAAGACATCCCGGGGATCACCGTTCACCAAACGGCTCCCGCCACAATAAACGATGTGCTACAACTACCAGACACCACTCTGCTCCCAAGCACGAGTGTAATATGCATCCCACACTAAGAAGAAACTCAACCACTCGGCCCACTACCCGGCGAGGAAGACACTATGTCCAGAAATAGAAGAACAGTATGGATGTCTAAAGCATAAATAAACCTAGCCCAGATGAGAGTTTTTCTACTAGTCTGGTTATACATGCAACATATGATGGGGTGCTAGGTCAAGTTCCAATAATAGTATTGAGTTTAACTAAAACAGGATCAGGAAATAGCAACTAACAAGATATCAAACATGATACAGGAAAGATAACATCTCCCTCTCTAACATGCATCCTAATCCATCACATACATGAATGTTCCTATATTATAGAATTAGTAGGAAATCCACTGGTTTTGGAGGCGAAGGAACCCACCTGAAAGAGCTAAACTGTCCCAAGTCCAACAGCTGAAAATACCTAGGAACAAATATCTCTAATTTCCTCCAATTCCAACGGGCTCAGGAAAGCCCGCAAACTCTCCTGGGTACAACAAAAGGTCCACAGTTACACTTTAATTCCAAAAATTATCCAAGTATACAAAATCTGCAGTAACAGTCCCAAAGATGCGATATTTTGGCTCCAAAAAAATCCAACAAAAATACTGCTGCGTTCGTTGCGTCGAGACCTTCGAAACGAGTACCTCTACGCCCCAATCCGAGCCCCGTAGGCCTAGTTACAAATTCCACAACACAGGGTGCGCAAAACCTCACAACAACACAACTGTAAACCCATGCACAGATAAAGGAAGAACATATACCTCCGGGCAAGCCTTAAAAAAATCCCAGAAAAAATACGGTGATAATCCTCGTGACGAGTAGATGCAAAAGTGTACAGGCACGCCTCAATCCGATGCTCGAGCACAAAGATATCCACGCAACAACCTGATGTCTCCGAAATCCTCACAGCAAACAAAGGGTCCCAGTAAGCATGGAAAAACTCCAAGAAAAACCCGAAACTAGGGGATGCTGAAAATACCAAGATCGTAGCCCTACCTGTCGTGGATCCAACGGCGAAAGAATCGCTCAAAAAAGTGGTCGGAGTAGGCCGGGGGAGCTCGCGCACCGAAACGCGACGGAAGGAAACACCGACAAAGGAGCGTCGCGACGCGCCAAAGAAAATGGAAACCTCGAAAATCGTGCCACGTAAAATCCCAGAAATCCTCAGGTGGATGCAGCACAGGGAGATCAACAAAAGTTCTTGAGGACTCAGGTGGATTTGTGCTCGGGAAAAAGCCCAAAACCGAAGTGCAAAGGGCCTATTTACAGGCTTCAACCAGAAAAGACCCAAAATTCCACCTAATGGGCTTTCGGGCCCAAAATCCGGGCTCCCGAAATGTTTCGGGCGGCTACAGAGTTGGGCCTGGTCCAACACTGTGCGCGCCCGAAACCCCGAGAAGCCGCCACGTGTCCCAACTGCGGTCCCCGCACCCGGCGCACGCGCGCCCGCCAATCGCGGCGCGCCGCGTGGCCCGCGGTCCACGGCAGGAACCGTGGGCCGCGATTCACGGTGCCAAAGCCGGGTCGCTGCGCCCGCCAACCAGCGGGGGCCACGTGGCCTGGCGGGGTCCACGGGTACGCCGCGCCCGGCGCGCTGTCGCGCGTGCGTTGACCCGCCAACCAGCGCGCGACACGTGGCAAATCCAATATTGGCTGGTCCCGGTGCACGCCAAAAGTCGTGGACCGCGCTGCCCGCCGCCGCGCACACGCCTGCCCGCGCCCCTGCCGCCGCGCTCCGC
>CM054934.1:9076107-9136354 GCA_029168755.2 Tillandsia fasciculata | reverse complement strand
TGTTTGTATGAAGAGGACATCTTTGTTTTACTGCTAGGAACTTCATTTTGAGGTATTTGAGGTTGCACATACTTTTTATTTAACCTTGTTGCACTTGCTGAAATTCTGGAATTTGAGTGCGCAGTGTGCATTGTTTCAGTGATTGCGCCCAATCCGTGAGGCAGATTTGGATGATTTTCACGGCATAGGACTCCTGGGAGGATAAGGATTACTCACGCCAAAATTCAGCCAGATCGGGCATCGGATCGTCAAGTTTCAGGTGGGTGGTTGTGCTTTGCCGAAAACAACTATTTACCCACTCGGGCTATTGGTTTCCCTCATGACATAGTTGATTGTTGTTCATTTCTCCTTGGTATAATATGCTTGGATATCCATGTTTAGATTAAGTTATTTGATTCTCTGTGTATACACGAGTGAATGAATAGTTTGATTGATGTTACATTATCTCATATGAAGTTGATTATAAGCGATCATCCTTAAACCTATGCTATGTGAGGGTAATTAGGAAATTAATCTTTAGCCTACACTTTGTAAAGAATGGTTAACATAATTATGTGAGAATGATGGTGATAGTTATATGTGAATGGTTGGTTGATTTATGTGAGGACTTGATGGGGTTATGTGAGAAGTGCTTGGTTGCTTGTGTGAGAAGGACTTGGTTGATTTATTTGAGAATGACTTATATGAGAGTAGTTGGTTAAGTGATCCTTAGCCTCCACTTTGTGATATGAATTATAGTTGTCGATCCTTAACCTACAATATGTGATATTGGGCATTGATGTTGATTCTTAATCTATCTATGAAAGAATGAATAGTTGATTGATCTTTGATCTAGCTTATGTGAAAATGGGTGTTGATGTGGGTTATTGATCTAGTTGATGTGAGAATGACCTATGCTTTTGATTTTCAATTCATTCATGTTAAGATGGATATCATTGTGAGTTGAGGCCTATTCCTTATGAGACTAAGCATTGTTCATGACTCCTTTTACCTCCAATGAGATCTCATTGGACGTTATTTGTAGATCCTATGTTCATCCTAGGTGAGATCAATGAAGGTTGTGGAGCCTTAGACTATTCATTGGTGATACATGATTGAATGTATATGATTAAGTAATGTTAAATGATCCTAAGCATATTCATGTATGAATGTGAGGTTTGACAAGCGTTGTACCATCTTATGTGATTTTGATTAAGTGTGGCACTTCCTTATTTGTATAATTTGTGAGCATCGTGTATGTGGTATAGGCAGGCATAGGCTATGTTGCACTTAATGTTCTTATGCAATCATTAATATTTTGGAATAGCATGCTCTAATAAATGTAAGAACATCGACACCTGTTTTCTTTTTATCATCTTGGGACATTTGCATGCTTGTATGGTCATTTAGTTAGGCCACCTTTTTCTGCTACACTATCATGTTGGACTTGACTTAGGAGAAACCATATTTCTTGCTTTTCTCCTTTCATACTAGGCTCAGGGTATTTGTAGCTCGTGCGCGAGCAGGTGGTTTTGGGATAGTGTAGACAGACTCTTGGGATCTGGGACAGGCTGGCTTGAGGGCAGGGTATTGCGGCTACCGCGGACTTTGGGCGGTTGATCGGATGGTGACTTGTGCATCGGATTAGGGATGACAGGTCGGGCTTGATTTGGGGGATTTGTGGGATATTGCGGCGACCGCGGACTTTGGGCGGCCGACCGGGTATTTACAGCTGCATCAGATTGGGGGATCGGGCTTTATGTAGTGGATGGGGTCTTCCCACTTTGATTAGAGTCGTGATCCAGTCTTGCTATATTATTGATATTGGTTACTTATTACTCAGGCACTTTACTCGTGTGGGTCGCTCCCCTCGAGTGCCACTCCGGAGTGTGCGATATACAGACTTTGAGTCCTCGAGACTCCTATCCCCTATCGGTGTTATGCGTAGGATGGCATACCCGATTTGGCAGGCATGGCAGGCAGTACCAGTGTTTACTGGTGTATAGATTAGGTTTAGTCAGGCAGGAATTTATATTCTGATGCACATTTTTTTTAGCTATCCTTATTAGCTCGGCATTTAGAGGCATTTTAGTGGTAGCTTCCTTTTATCAGTAGTTCTGTTTATAGCTTACCACCTCTCTTATTCTTTTCTTGCCTCTGGTAGACTTAGTGGGTACGTCGGGGTTTGAGGCTTTACCCACAGGGGGAGGCTACTGGTTTTACTAGTGGTTCTCACCCCCATTGTTGTTTTTTCCCTTTCCTCCCTTTGTTTTGCAGTGTCTGCTGTGGGAGTTGCTGATCTTTCGGTTAACGGTTCGAGGCGAGGGAGTTGTGAGCTAGATCCCTACCAGTGTTGATTTCTACAGTGGGATAGATGTACCAACCCAGATTGTGGGTTTCACTGTACAAAGTTGTATTTTATTATTTCAGTTTATCTCCCTTGGATTTATAGATGTTGTATAGGTGGCTTTTACTTGTATTACAGTTTCGGTGGACCGGATTATTGTATCATTATTTTTGGGAGATGGATATTGTACTTTATTTTTCAGTTGTACAGTGATTCAGATTCTTATTATAGCAGTTTTCCTTTAGCTCTGATATCTGTTTAGTCGTTAGATGTTACTTTTGCAGGTTGGACGCTTCGCCTATGCGGAGTTTTGCATAGGTGGCGGATCTGTTAGCGCGCCCGGATCGCAGTTTCGACCCCCGGGGAGTGACATTCAGCATCCCCTAGTTTCGGGTTTTTCTTGGAGTTTTTCCATACTTACTGGGACCCTTTGTTTGCTGTGAGGATTTCGGGGACGGCAGGTTGTTGCGTGGATATCTTTGCGCTCGAGCATCGGATTGAGGCGTGCCTGTACACTTTTTGCATCTACTCGTCGCGAGGATTATCAACGTATTTTTCTAGGATTTTTCTGAGGCTTGCCCGGAGGTATATGTTCTTCCTTTATCTGTGCATGGGTTTACAGTTGTGTTGTTGTGAGGTTTTGCAAACCCTGTGTTGTGGAATTTGTAACTCGGTCTACGGGGTTCGGATTGGGGCGTGCATGTACTCGTTTCGAAGGTCTCGACGCGACGAACGCAGCAGTATTTTAGTTGGATTTTTTTGGAGCCCTTTCTGCAGGTGAAAATATTGCATCTTTGGGACTGTTATCGCAGATTTTGTATACTTGGATAATTTTTGGAATTAAAGTGTAATTGTGGACTTTTTGTTGTACCCAGGAGAGTTTGCGGGCATTCCTGAGCCCGTTGGAATTGGAGGAAATTAGAGATATTTGTTCCTGGGTATTTTCAGCTGTTGGACTTGGGACAGTTTAGCTCTTTCAGGTGGGTTCCTTTGCCTCCAAAACCAGTGGATTTCCTACTAATTCTATAATGTAGGAACATGCATGTATGTGATGGATTAGGATGCATGTTAGAGAGGGAGATGTTATCTTTCCTGTATCATGTTTGATATCTTGTTAGTTGTTATTTCCTGATCCTGTTTTAGTTAAACTCAATACTATTATTGGAACTTGACCTAGCACCCCGTCATATGTTGCATGTGTAACCAGACCAGTAGAAAACCCTCATCTGGGCTAGGTTTATTTATGCTTTAGACATCCACACTGTTCTTCTATTCCTGGACATAGTGTCTTCCTCACTCGGGTAGTGGGCCGAGTGGTTGAGTTTCTTCTTAGTGTGGGATGCATATTACACTCGTGCTTGGGAGCAGAGTGGTGTCTGGTAGTTGTAGGACATCTTTTATTATGGCGGGAGCCATTTGGGTGAACGGTGATCCCCGGGCTGTCTTGTTATTTATTTCTTTTGTCGCCACTGTGTTAGTGGCAGTAGTATACCAGTGATAGCAGGACTTTGAACCCAGAACCTTTTTGGACACACATATGATTTTAGTCAACCAATGTTTTCTTCCAAGCATCGTAGGGTCGCCTGAGTCTGTTCTTATTTGATAGGACGAGGGCATTAGCTCTTCGATGTTTGGATATAAAACTTATTTTCAAATTGTTTTTCTAAAAAGAACTAAAAATCATTAAAAATGGATTTCTCTCAGATCAAATGGCTTTCAGTAATAAATGTCACCTTTTCTTATAAACATACCCACTCGAGATGATTCGAGTGGTCTGGGTTCTAAGGGCTGCCTTTTCCCTGGGTCGAGAACAACGAGCGGCTATGCCTAGAGCCTGTTCTTGTTTGATTTGGGTTGTAGGTTCTAGTCTTTCGGGGTTCTCGGACCCTTCATTGTTGTTAACTGTGGAGTATCTCCAGTCCAGTGGTTTTAGAACGTTGGCAGAGCGATGTCCGTTTTAGGGAGCCGTTGGGTTGACAGCGGTCCCGACTGTTCGAGTGTTCCTTGTTAGTGAGTTAGAGAGGTGAATTGGGCACTGTCGATCTTGTTGATCGTGGATTGGACTATAGCCTTCATGAGCCATATTGAGCTCGACAGAGATGCGCTGACGGTGTGCTAGTCAAGGTTCCACCATTTTCACATTCAACATAATCAATAAATAATTCAATAACTCTATCTTTCATTCAACATAACCAAGGAGTGAAACAACATCCTATCATGCATGTCCACTACAAGATGGAATTAGAAAGTCGCCCGCTGATTTGGGGGGAAATCCAAACCACCTAAAACTTATCGATCTAATGCTTGATTTGGCTGAAATTTGGCGTGCTTAATAGTCAGCCTCTTAAGAATCCAACGCCGCAAGAATTGCTTAAAATATCCTTTCAGATTGGGCGCAATGGCAAGAACAACACACGCTGCGCAGATAAATTTCAGAATTTCAGCACGCACTTATTTTATAAAAAGGATGCAATTTCTGCATTAATCACCTCAAGGTGAAGCTCCAAACAGCAAATCTAAGGTGTCCTTTGTCCTATGGGCATCTCCAAAGCCTCAAAAATCTATCTCTAATTTTTCTTAATTAACAATTCAATCAATCGTTACATTGCTATCCAGAATTGCTTAAAATTTCAGCGTGAACTTGCAAAAAATATAGAAACTAATTCATAAAAAAAAATTTCACTGAATTCAAAAGAGGAATTGCTCACCTTAAACTTAAGAAGATATCCAAACTTTAAAATTTTGATAATAATCAAGAGTTACATCCAAATCTGCATCCCCAAAGTCTAAACATCAAAACAACACTAAAACAAAATTCTGCTGCAGATCTTAACAGAGGGGCTGAAAGATCATTAAAGTTACCTGGGCAAACGAATTCTAAATCCAACAATAAAGGTATCACTGCATTCCTCTTCGAGAGTATATGCTAAACAAGTCTTTAAACTCTAAAATCTATGCACAAATCGAAGAGAAAATTCATAAACACTACGTGCTGTCCAAAACTCTACCCAGTGCATAAGGGCTTTAAAGATGGCATAAAAACTCCATGAAAACTCAAGATCTGAGAGATGTGGTAAATATAAAAGTTACATGCCTACCTCTCGTAAAAATGCCAAATAAAAAATCAGCCAAAAACTTTCAAGGGTTAGCTCTATAGAAACCTTGCAAGAAACTGCGACGGAGGTGGCTGAAATTGCTTCAATGGTGGTTCTTCTCCAAGCTTGGGGTGTAGGCACAGTAGAAGCTCCCCCAAAGTCTCCAAGTGGTGGGGAAGATGAAGAAGGAGTGAAGGCTAAATCCTTAGTAAAAATCCCAAAAAATATCGAGTCCAAAACCTCAAAATAGAGGAGAAATGGGCTATTTATAGCCAAAAAATCCATCTGAAATGGACTTCAGGGTACATTTTAGGGGATCTGTAGCTTGCTGGGGGGGACAGAGGAGGCGGGATGCGTGGCACGCATCCGCGCGGCCTCGTCGCCCCCGATCCGTGCTCCCGTGTTGCCGAGCGTCGCCGCGTGGTAGGTGGGCGCCAGCCAACCCGCGAGCGACGCATGGCCCCGCCTAGGGACGCCGCGCGCGCCACCTGCCCCCCTCGCGTGCGCTGCGCCAATGGGTGCGCGCCACGCATCGGCTGGTCAGCCACTCCCTCATCACCGCATGTCCAAGCAAAAATTGGGTGGTTCTGATGCACGTGTAATTGGTCGTGGACTGGCCCGCTTCCAAATTTAGCCCAGTACGCCTAATAAGCCCGAAAATAGCTATTTTAGCTGTTTTCACACGTTGAGTCCGTAATTGACATCCATTTGACATGCAACGCACTCGGTACACCAAAAATAGGTCTTTTTTCGCCGCCGACCACACAGTCAAGTAACACGGGGATTTGGGTCACCACACTTCATCCCGGTTTGCCTCCAGGGTGATGTGGAGCATGAGGAGCACTTGAGGACAGTGCTACGGCTTCTGTGAGAGAAGAAGTTGTATGTCAAGCTTTAGAAATGTGACTTTTGGCTCCAGGAGGTTACTTTTTTGGGCCATGTTGTTTCAGTCGCCAGTGTAGCAGTAGTGTGAGGACCCGGATCCCCACGGCAGGGTTTACTGTGGTTTGGAGGTTTCTGTGTGTGTGTGTGTGCGTGTCGGGCCCCAGATTTGAGTCTCTGGTGAAATGGGAGCTTGTTTCCTTTTCTGGAAGTCCATTTTGGGTGTGTAGGGTGTTTGCGCGCTTATTGGAACTAAGAATGTGACCCGAAACGGAAATTGGATCAAGTTTACTTTTCCGGGAAATTTTGGAAAATTTTAGAAGCGGAATTTAGCCGAACGGACCTCGGATTCGGATTCAGCGCGCGAAAACGAGCGAAATGGACTATTTACTTGAATTTTTCGGAGCCCGGACGCGAAAACACGGAAACCGAGGCAAAAGGGTACTGTTCCGGCGCCGGCGGAGCGCGGCGGCGGAGGGCGGCGCAGGCGCGCGGTCCACCGCGGGGCGCGTGCACCGGGCACGGGCCACGTGGCGCGCTGCGGTTGGCCGGCGCAGCGGGCGCGGTCCACAGGACTTGGCGGGGGTATGGTGGACCGAGGGTAGGCCACGTGGCATTTTGTGGTTGGTGCGGTGTTTTGCACGCGGTCCACGGACTTTTGGCTCTGGTGCACGGTGGACCGGGGACACGTGGCGTTGTGTAGTTGGCGGGCTCTGGTGCGCTCGGTCCACGGAGCAGCGGCGACTGAGGCGGTGCCTCGGGCCGCGTGCCCGACCCGGGTCCGGCGGCGGCGCGGCCGCGCACGTCGCGCGACGTGCGCGTTGACCGGTCGACGTGGGGGGCGGCGCCACGTGGCGCCCCGTGATTGGTCGGGTGCGCGGGTGCATGACCCACGGTCGGGACACGTGGCAGCTCTGGATTCGTCGGGGTCGTGCGCCGGGTGCAGGAGGCGGAAAGGAGGGACACGTGGCGGCCTGAGGGAGTTTCGGGCGCGCACAGTAACGGGCCGGCCCGTTACTGTAGCCGCCCGAAAGATTTCGGGCGCCCGAAAGTTGGGCCCGAATCTGACTTATTCCTTTTTTTGGGCTGCTTCTTTTGGAGCCTATAAATAGGCCACCTTGGGCCGGGATTTTGCACCTTTTCCCGTGGGAATTTGCCCTTGCTCCCTTCACAAGATTTCTTCCTCTTCCTCTTGGGAATCTCCTGGTGAAGTTTCAGAACTTTTGGAAGCCGCGACGACTGTGTTTTCTGCCTCGAAGTGCGGAGCGACGGTTTTCTGTTGGAGGCCCGTTATCGTCGCATTTCAGTCAAAAATTTCCACAGAGCTACCCCGGCATCCGATTTCAGCGATTTTTGCGGCGTTGGTTTCACAAGAGGTAAATCTTCGATTTTCGTGTTGAGTGTTTTGCCTGGATTTGGATTTTGGCACGGATTTCGAGGCATTTCTGAGCCGCTGTTTTGTTGTTAGATTTCTGGACAGCACTCACTTCGCGGATTTTTATCTCCTCATCCGGACATCGGAATTCGACGATTCAAGAGCCTATCGACATCTACACTTCGCGAGGATCGTCGTGATATTTTTATTGGAATTTTAGAAAATTTATTTTCAGGTGAAATTCGCGTGTGAACAGTAACCTTGTTTGCAGATTTTGAAATAGTAATTGTGTGTATGAATTGTGTGTAATTGAGAAGTGTTGTTGTGCCCAGGACTTTGTAAGCACCGCTTTTGTACTCTTTGCTTTGTGGATTTGGGAGATTCTCAATTTCTGGACTGTTTATCTGTACCGTCCCGGACAGTTCGCGTGTTCAGGTGGGTGATCCTGCTTTCAATATCTATGGACTGCACTCTAATTCTACGAATATAGTAGCATGCATGTTAGTATGTGAGCTAAAATAATCTGTGCAACTGTATGTTGAAACCACTGTAGCTAGTTGCTAAATCTGATGACCTCTTGGTAAACTTTGCAACATGAGAACTCAACTTAGCTTAATTAATTATTTATGCACAGTTAGACTTCAGTAAATGTGAACATGTATGCAGAATTGCTCGTCACCTTAGCTTCTCCACAGTACTTGTACTCTCGTCATTCTGAGCATAGTAATTCTCCACGAGACGTGGGCTGGGAGGTTTGTTAGCTGGGATTTCATTTGCACTCGCGTCTGGGGACCGAGTGGCGTCTGTAGCAGTCTGTAGACCAGTTCACATTGTGACAGAGATAGTGATAGAGATAGTGGATCTGGGATCTTTGGGACATGGTCATAGTGACAGGGTTGATTCTTAGCCAGTGAGTGAGACAGTGATTGGATCTTGGCCCGTTGTAGGGTGTACCCTGTTAGTGAGTCCGCAGGGTGAGTTGATAGAGATGAGTGCCTTGGGTTTCGTGTGGGCTGATCAGCTGAGTCGTCGAGAGCGTTCCGACTGTTGTGAGAGATTCCGCAGGATTGAGTTCTTCAGAGCAGAGCGTGAGCGTGGATTTTGACCATAGCCTGCAATGCCACCTGCGCGACAGGGTGCGCGGATACTTTTCCTCGGTGGGGTCGCACCCCTCGAGAGCCACACCCGGGGTGGATATGTTACTCTTGTACCGCGACTTGTCGATGCATTCCCTCTGACTGAGCCAGTTTTGGCAGTTACGGATGCATTCCCTCTGACTGAGCCAGTTTTGGCAGTTACGGACGCAGACCTTCTGACTGAGCCAGTTTTGGCAGTCACAGACACCGTCCCTCTGGCTGAGCCAGTTTTGGCAGCTACGGACGTTCTACGTAAGTCCGGTCCTCTAGGATATATCGGCAGTAGATTGGCGCAGGCTTTACTGGACCAGAGGAGGTAGTCAGTTTAGATTGAGTGACCTTACTGTATTGCTCGCAGATGCATCATATTTTCATCTGTCCCGCTTTTTGAGCATTTTTAGATGGAGGCATAGTAGCAGTAGATGTTTTACTTTCCAGTTTTTCCATACTGCATTTCTTTTGTTACTTTATGCCTCTAGTAGACTTAGTGGGCAGACCGTCGGGCTTGTTGGCGGCACCCACTGAGAACTACTGTGGGAGGTAGTTCTCACACCCGTCGTGGTGTCTTTTCCCCAGGGACTCCAGCTCCAGTTCCTGCGGTACCAGTTGCTGATCCTGCTCTTTCAGATCGAGGTAAGGGAGTCGCGAGATAGATCCCTTTCCCCTTCAGCTTCAGTGTGTTATAGAGGTACCCTTATATTTTGGTTGTGTCATGTTTGAGAGATTATGTAGTGAGGTATCGAGTTGTACTTTTCTACTTTCTTTGAGAGACTTTTGTATTTGTGGTGAAGACTTATTGTATTATGAGAGTTGTACTTATTTCATTTCTAGCAGTTTACTTTGCTCTGATATCTGTTTTGTGTAGTATCTCCCTTTTGCAGGTTAGACGCTACGCCTCTACAGGGCTTCCTGTAGGGACGGCGGATCTGTTGGCGAGCCCGGGGTACAGTCTTGACCCCGGGGCGTGACAGATTAGAGTGGTATCAGAGCCTAGGTTTTAGGTCATTGAGGACTTAGGAACCCTAGGCTTCTGATTGGACCCTAGGATGACTCACGTGAGAGCCGTGATCTTAGCGGGAGTCCTGATTGGGTTTCTAACTCTTCCGAGCGGATCGGGATGAGTGATTGACATGTCTTCCTTCTGTGGTAACTATGTTGGCTGCAGACAACATAGTACTTCGGGAAGGGGGACATGCCGTTAGACTTCCGCTTGATTGGGTCGAGTGCTGTTTGGTGTTGTCTTGATGTTTGCTTGTGGATTACAGGTGGGCACGATGCCTCCTCGACGCAGGATGCGCACACGTTCTCAGTCTTCCTCCTCCCATGAGCCTGAGCAGGAGGAGTCACCCCAGGGTCAGCAGAGTGAGGGGCAGGAGCTTCGGGCTCAGATAGCCCATTTGTCTGAGACTCTCCGACGCCAGGTGGAGATTATACGGCGCCAGGAGGAGATCATGGAGCGGATGACGCGCATGATGGAACAAAGAGTACAGCCGGTGGTAGCGCCTCTAGAGAGTTTCCTCGTACCTTCCTCGCCAGCGGTGGCACCCCCAGTTGTGCCAGCAGCACAGGCAGCCCTTATTGCACCGGTTACCAGTGGTCAGGCGTCCGGGACGGTAGGACAGTTGGCCCCGACAGAGCAGCGAGAGGTGTTTGATTTGTTGACGAGGTTTCGTCAGACTGATCCACATTGTTTTTCGGGGCAGAGTTCGAAGCACAGAGAGGCGCTGTTGACCGTGGTGGCTCCAGCTCCCGCAGGGGTTGTGGGGGCAAAGCGCCCGGCACAGGATGTTGAGGGACAGACGAGTCGCCAGGGACCCCCGAGACCCCTACGATCTTATCCTCAGGGTCGTGGGTTTCGGAGGCGCTCGAGGTCAGGTGGTCCCCGACAGCAGCCACGGTATCAGCAGCACCAGCCTAGACAGCAGCGCCAGCAGCAGCGACGTGAGTGCGTCATCTGTGGCGGCCCTCATCCACCGTCGCAGTGTGACCAGAGACGGGGACGGTGTTTCCGATGTGGAGAGTTGGGACATTTCCAATCAGTTTGTCGTCGAGCCGTTCCGTCAGTGCAACCCCTTGCTACAGCACCTTCCTTGCCAGTCCAGGAAACAGAAGCCAATCTTCCAGGGCACCATCAGACAGAGTGGGGTATGACGTCGGGACAGACGGGACGACAGTCTTCAGCGCCTGGTGGACGAGATTATGCGGCCATGGTAGAGAGCACCCCAGCAGCAGATCCTATCGCCGCAGGTATGGCTTTATTTTCAGTAGAGTTAAGTGGGTTTTTGGACACCGCTGCATCTTTCCGCACATGTTAGTAGAGCATTTGCATCGCGACATGATTACGGGATAGGAATTTTGTGACTTGCATTAGCGTTGGATTCATCCTAGTACTTTCCAGCAGAGGTGAACTTTGGGGCGCGATCAGAACAACTAAATTTTGAATGGCACGCCGATTGATGTGATGGTTCAGTTGCAGCTCCCCGACTCAGATTGAACACTTGGGATGGACCAGTTGTTGCGTATCGTGCAACAGTTGATTGCAAACGGAGAACAGTGGCTTTTCTGCGAGTTGGACGACAGGAGATTATTTCTACTGGTTGCCGAGGCATCCTTCTGCAGCAGTGGCTTCAGCGGCATTGGGTTATGTAGGGTTTAGGTTAATAAGGATCTAATAGGGGAAAAAACACCTAGAGGGGGGTGAATAGGTGTAAACAATAAACACTCAAAAATCTTTGTGCGATAAAACCCAATGCGGAAAATAAAGAACACACAAGATTTTTACGTGGAAAACTCCAAACCGGAGTAAAAAACCACGGGACCGATAACACGGCGAAATCCACTAGAGTTAACACACGTACAAGGTGATATAACGTACTCACAGACGACTCAACCTTTTACCATACGCCCCTAGTCGATCTTCTCCGCTCGCTCCGCAACGCTTCTCGAATCCACGATTTGCGCCGCCAACGCTGAATCCACAGCGTCCAACGTCGAATCCACGACGTCCGACCGAATCCACGGTCTTCACCCAATGGTACGCTTCGAATCCACGAACGCACCTCGCTCCGAATCCACGAAAGCGATAACACCTTGAATCCACAAGGCCACGCGAGTCCACGCGCCGATTTTGGGGTAAATCGTTGTTTGTTTGGGTGGTGATGATCCGCCGAATACTTAGATCAAGAGTAGATCGGAAATACCATCTAAGTATTCATTAGTTTGATTCAACTCAAGATATGAGTATGAAAATCCTAGAATCAAACTAATCAATATAGATGAAGAACCATTAAATAGATCTAATGATTTCCGTTCTTCTCTATATGTGGATCTAAGGCCATATAAAATGATATATGAAAATGACGGCTCTTTTTCCGATATGTGGATTGCCCTAGAAATGAAAAGGAAGGGCTATTTATAGGTTAGAAACCCTAGGAAGAATATTCGGATCAAAAACAAACTTTTCTGGAAAGTTTTACGGGCGACGATCCGGACTGCGCAAGTCACGATCCGGATCGCTTACGCGTAGAGAGCAATTTCCAGAAAACCGCCTGTTCGGGATCCGGATCATAATCTACGATCCGGATCGTTCATACAGTTTTACCAGAACAATGTGTTCGGGATCCGGATTGAGATTCCACGATCCGGATCGTTCAAGCCAACAGGTAAAACTCATGTTCGGGATCCGGATCATCAAATGCCATGATCCGGATTGAACTAGTGTATGAACGAGCACCCTTCGGGATCCGGATCGAAACGACATGATCCGGATCCTGAACATGTCCCATGTCCAGTTTTTGATGAATATGCAGTTAAAACCTCTTCCGGGTGTTTCTACACTATAAGAAGTATTCGGATCATCACAGATTATTTAATTTAACGTACCTGATCCTTTTGAATTCTTCTTTCTTGAGATTGAGGTATATGATCCACAGTTTCTTCATCTTCAATCCTCAAGACTTAAACTATTCACGAAATACGCCAACTCAAATTCCGTAACAATCTCCCCCTTTGGCGGTTTCGTGACAAAACACAGATCCACAAAGAAAATTCAAAAAGGATATTTTTGTTGCTATCACCATACAACAAAAATTTACAAAAGAGTTCCATGAAAAATAAAAACATGAGACAAACTCCTAGAACAGACTCTAGACTTAGACATCTGTAACTTCTGCACACAGAAAACATTCTTGACAAACAAAATCGTTAGATACCTCAAGAATTGAAACATTGAAAACCAAAAGCAGAATTAGAGTTTGATCTCATCATGACATTTGAAAGAAACAGATATGTGAAAGAACATAGTTAAAACCAACATATCATCTAAGCAATTGAAAACCAAATGTCAAAGTATGTTAGTCCAACATCAACTTGTTAGTCATATTACATGCCCAAATAGTTAGTCAAATAGTTAGTATCAGCATGTCACATTCCACAAAAGAAAACCCAAGTTGAGTTGAGATTCATACTTACCTTGATTCATTCCTTGATTCATTCACAGTCATTGTTTTTCATTGTTCAGAGTTTATAACTCTTCAACTCTCTCACTCATTCTCTCCCCCTTTTTGTCACAAATAACGCCAAATAATTACATCACAGGGAGAGTTAGCAACATAAATACAAACCATAAGCCTGCAAAACAAAACACACATCAAACAAACAGAGAAAAATAAGAAAACAAAGGAAAATGATTAGATCATAGAGTCACTCCTGAGAGTCGGAGTCATCGGAAGTTGTGCAACCCATCTTTGCAAACAACTTCTTCACAAGTCTTTTCACCGAGGATACTGATTTAGTCAGGGTGACTTGCGAGGCTGTGATGATCTCCATCTCATTCTTCATGACATGAAGGTCGCCTTTCATCTCAGAAAATTCAGCTGATATGCGTTCTTGTTCATCCGAGAGCCGCTTCTGTTCTTTGAAGATGGAAGTGACTGAGGCATCGTCGTCAGAAGTGGATGGAGGTGCCTTATGTGTCGGTGGAATGGGGGCACTGGAAGAAGGTGCTTGAGGTCGAACTCGTTGACCAATTTGAGGATCATCCTGCTTTGTTGTCAGTGACTTGACAATTGTTGTCTCATTGATCGTCCCCAGACTGTACATGTACGAACTCGCTCTCGTGTCCACCTTAAATTTCCGAAACTGATTGTACCTTTGATATACCGGATGATCCGTTTCACCGCTTTCAGGTGAACCTCCTTCGGTGCTGATTGATATCTCGCACAAATCCCCACACTGAAGGATATATCCGGGCGACTAGCCGTGAGATATAGTAGACTTCCAATCATACTCCGGTACAGTTTCTCGTCTACATTCTCACATTGTGATTCACTTCCAAGTCCCTTATGGCTAGTTCCCATTGGAGTTGGAAAATCTTTAGAATTTTCAAGATCAAACTTTTTGACCAACTCCAGTGCATACTTGGATTGACACAAGTGAATTCCTTCATCGTTCTGCTTAACTTGTAATCCAAGAAAGTAATTCAACTCGCCCATCATGGACATCTCAAATTCGCCTTCCATGGTCTCCGCGAATTTAGAAGCATCATTATCTCTCGTTGCTCCAAAAACAATGTCATCGACATAGATTTGAGCAACTATGAAATTGTTTTGATAATGCTTCACAAAGAGAGTCCTGTCAGCTCCCCCTCGAGTGTAGCCCTTTTCCAAAAGGTGCTTTGTCAACCTTTCGTACCATGCTCGCGGTGCTTGTTTCAGACCGTAAAGAGCCTTTTTCAGTCGAAAAACATGGTTAGGTAGTTTATGATCCACAAAACCTTTCGGTTGAGCTACATAAACTTCCTCATTTAAAAATCCATTTAAAAAGGCGCTCTTAACGTCCATTTGAAATAATTTGATTTTAAAATGACAAGCAATCGCAAACAGTATACGAATGGACTCGAGTCTAGCTACAGGGGCGAAGGTTTCATCAAAGTCTATACCTTCTACTTGAGAATAGCCTTGAGCAACTAACCTTGCTTTGTTCCTGATGATAGTACCTTCTTCGTTTTTCTTGTTCTTGAAGATCCATTTGGTACCTATCACATTGTGTTGCTTCGGAGGCTTCGTCAGTTCCCAGACTTTGTTTCGCTCAAATTGATGGAGCTCTTCCTGCATTGCTTTAATCCAATAATCATCTTGGAGAGCTTCATCAACATTCTTTGGTTCGATTTGAGATACATAGCATGCAAATCCGCAAACCAATTGTCTCCGTGTTCTAACTCCTTCTTGTGGATCTCCAATTATGTTCGACTCAGGGTGATCCTTGGAGATGCGTAACGTCTGAGGTAGAGGAGTAGGCGGAGGTACACGAGATGATTCCTGCACATCAGATGAGCTTGAAGAACCGTTAGATGCATCAATATTATTATCGAAAGAATTGTTAGAAGAAGATGCATTAGCAGGTGTATCATCATCAAGAGAGATATCGAGGGTAGATTTTTCAGATTCAAAGTGAAAAGCTTCATCTACCTTAACATTTATCGATTCTACGATCGTCTTAGATTCTAAGTTAAAAACTCGATATGCTCTGCTGTTTGTAGAATAACCTAAGAAAATCCCTTCGTCACTTCGAGAGTCAAATTTTCCAAGATTTTCACGATCACGTAAAATAAAACACCGACTCCCGAAAATGCGAAAATATTTGATGTTAGGTTTTCTACAAAACCAAAGTTCATATGGTGTATTAAAAGTCCCCGGGCGCAAGTACACTCGATTGATAACATAGACAGCCGTGTTCACCGCTTCAGCCCAAAAGTATAAAGGAAGGTTCCGGCTATGAAGCATAACACGAGCCATCTCCTGTACGACCCTGTTTTTGCGCTCGACTACACCATTTTGTTGAGGTGTGTAAGGTGCGGAGAATTCATGTTTAATGCCATTTGAAACACAGAAATCAATGAATCTAGAATTTATGAATTCACCACCTCTATCACTCCTCACTCGAGTAATCCTTTCATTCTTTTCTATCATAATACGATTGCAGATTTCGAGAAAAGAATCAAAGGTATCAGCTTTTTCCTTTAGAAAGGCTACCCAAGTATATCTAGAAAAGTCATCAACCAACAAAAAATATACCATTTACCTCCAAGAGATGGTTGACGAGTTGGCCCCATTAAGTCCATATGCAAAAGTTCCAAAGGCCGTTTTGTACCTATGTGGTTCAAATTCTTGTGTGCAGTCCTAGACTGTTTTCCCTTTTGGCAACCGCCACACACAAGGTTTTGTTCAAAAGAAAGTTTCGGAACCCCTTTGACCACATCTTTATTTGAAATTCTAGCAAGTTCCTTAAAGTTTATGTGACCTAGCCTTTCATGCCAAAGTGTTTCATTTTTCAAAGATGCTAGGTTACATTTTTCAGAAATTTTAGAAGGAACTACATAACAATTATTTTCTGATCTAACCCCCTTTAAAAAGAAAGCATGGTTCAAGTCAGTTACAGTGCATTTATCAGATGAAAAATTAACTGAATAACCACTATCACACAGTTGACTTATGCTTATGAGGTTAGTCTTTAGGCCATGAACAAATAATACATTATCTAGAACCGGGCCATCTGGAATAGCTACTGTTCCCTTTCCAACAATTTTGGAAGACCGGCCATCTCCGAAAACAACAAGTCCTCCGGAGTTTTTCTCAAAAGTTTGAAAACAGTTTTTATCGCCGGTCATATGTCGGGAACACCCGCTATCCAAATACCAAGACGAACTATCATATGCATGCAAGGAAACAGTGGTAGCAAGACAGGGAAAGATCTCACCTTTGCGCACCCAAACCTTTTTGGTATGCGACTGTAGTGCTCGTGGAGTTGATTTCCTAGGTGAGGGCGTCTTGCTTGAAGAATTGCTGCTCCTTGAAGATGTCGTCTTGAGCGATGTACTACCAAGGCTCTTTTCCGTCAATTTGGTTGGAGTGGTTTTCCGAGGAATAGCCCTTTTGGTAGTTGCTGCAAGATGTTCTTGAGGTGTGCATTTGGCTCCAGTCTTGCAGTTTCTTCTGATGTGCCCTGAAATGCCACAACGAAAACATACCTTGGTTCTTGTCGATTCCGAAGATGATGTAGTAGGTTCGTTGTCGTTGCTTGGCGTGAACACCGGTGTCGGAGGAGGAGATACCGACGAAGGCACAAATACCGTACCACTCGAACTTGGAATGTCTCCAGTTTGAGTGTATCCGAGGCCGAACTTGTTTCTTTGACCGAGACCAAGGAGTCTGTCCAACTTACTCCTTCCAGAAGTAAATCTCTGTAAGTCATCCTTTAGTTGGCGTATGGTCTCTGTCATTTCAGATTTTTCCTGTCGGGCCTCGCCGTAGAGCTTCAAGAAGTAGTTCGCTTTGTTCACCATGTCTACATAACTCTTCTCGAAATGCTCATTGGACTCTTGAAGGGAAACATTTGTCTTAACCAGATTGTCCCTTTCCACTTCAAGATCGGTTGAGATAGAGGTTACTCTTTTTAATTCAACTTCAAGTTCCAGTAATCTCTCTTTCAACCCCTTGTTTTGTTTAGCCAGTTTCTTTGAATCCCTCAGAAGTTGATGGTAGGCTAAAACAAAATCTTCACCTTCCGAATTATCTGACTCATCGTCCGTTGCAATCTTTTCCACAGTGGAGTTGGACAGTGAGTCGGATGTACTTGCCATTAAGCACATGAAGGATGAAGGTTTGGTGGACGCGTGGAAAGCTGTCGCGTTGTCTTCTTCATCACTTGACGATGACTCATTTGACGTGGAGTTGTCATCCCAAGTGACTGCTTGCATCGCTTTCTTCTTAGCCGGATTCTTGTTGGGACATTCAGTTGCTATGTGGCCGTAGCCTCGACATTTGAAACACTGAACTTGTCCCTCAGAACTTTTCTTATCCTTTGAGAAGTTCTCTTGGCTTCTTGACTTGTAGCTTGAGAATCCCTTGCCTTTCTTCGACTTTCCGAAGGATGGAGTTTTGCTTGAATTTCCCCTTCGAAAGTTGCGGCGAAACTTCCTTGTCAAGAGAGCGAGCTGCTTCTCAAAGTCCTCCATAGAAATGTTCTCGTCGTCGTCCGAGGAGGATGAATCCGCGTCTTCTTCTTTAGTTGATTTCAATGCGTAACCTGAAGACTTAGAAGAAGATGCCTTTCCAGAAGAATAGTTAGTAGGAAAAGTCATTTCATAAGTTTGTAAAGCACCTACTAATTCTTCTACACGCATTTCGTCCGGGTGTTTAATTGTTTCAATGGCTGCAACCTTCGGGCGAAATCGTTCAGGAAGAGTTCTTAGAATTTTTCTTACAACTTTAAATTCTGGAATCTTCTCTCCCAAGTTAGCACATGAGTTCACGATGTCTTGCAATCGTGTGTAATAGTCAGTGAAGGATTCATTCTCTGCCATAGAGATTGAGTCAAACTTGCTCGTAAGCATTTGCAGTTTCTGAATCTTCACTAGGTTAGTTCCCTCATGCGTAACTTGAAGAACATCCCAGATTTCTTTCGCAGTCTCACATGCCGAGACGCGAGAGAACTCAGTTTGTGACAAAGCATTAAATAGAGCATTAATCCCTTTGCCATTGTAAGAAGATAAGTCTATCTCTTCCTTGGTCCATTTCGACCTAGGTTTCAAGGTGCGAACATCATCTAAAATTTCAGTTGGATTAGACCATCCTAATTCAATTGATTGCCACACCCTTTCGTCGATGGAAATTAAGAAAGCTTTCATCCGTACTTTCCAGTACGCATAATTAGTTCCATCAAAGAAAGGGGGTCGATTGATGTTTCCACCTTCAACCATTGTTTACAACCCTATTCCCGCTCTGATACCACTTGTAGGGTTTAGGTTAATAAGGATCTAATAGGGGAAAAAACACCTAGAGGGGGGTGAATAGGTGTAAACAATAAACACTCAAAAATCTTTGTGCGATAAAACCCAATGCGGAAAAATAAAAGAACACACAAGATTTTTACGTGGAAAACTCCAAACCGGAGTAAAAAACCACGGGACCGATAACACGGCGAAATCCACTAGAGTTAACACACGTACAAGGTGATATAACGTACTCACAGACGACTCAACCTTTTACCATACGCCCCTAGTCGATCTTCTCCGCTCGCTCCGCAACGCTTCTCGAATCCACGATTTGCGCCGCCAACGCTGAATCCACAGCGTCCAACGTCGAATCCACGACGTCCGACCGAATCCACGGTCTTCACCCAATGGTACGCTTCGAATCCACGAACGCACCTCGCTCCGAATCCACGAAAGCGATAACACCTTGAATCCACAAGGCCACGCGAGTCCACGCGCCGATTTTGGGGTAAATCGTTGTTTGTTTGGGTGGTGATGATCCGCCGAATACTTAGATCAAGAGTAGATCGGAAATACCATCTAAGTATTCATTAGTTTGATTCAACTCAAGATATGAGTATGAAAATCCTAGAATCAAACTAATCAATATAGATGAAGAACCATTAAATAGATCTAATGATTTCCGTTCTTCTCTATATGTGGATCTAAGGCCGTATAAAATGATATTTGAAAATGACGGCTCTTTTTCCGATGTGTGGATTGCCCTAGAAATGAAAAGGAAGGGCTATTTATAGGTTAGAAACCCTAGGAAGAATATTCGGATCAAAAACAAACTTTTCTGGAAAGTTTTACGGGCGACGATCCGGACTGCGCAAGTCACGATCCGGATCGCTTACGCGTAGAGAGCAATTTCCAGAAAACCGCCTGTTCGGGATCCGGATCATAATCTACGATCCGGATCGTTCATACAGTTTTACCAGAACAATGTGTTCGGGATCCGGATTGAGATTCCACGATCCGGATCGTTCAAGCCAACAGGTAAAACTCATGTTCGGGATCCGGATCATCAAATGCCATGATCCGGATTGAACTAGTGTATGAACGAGCACCCTTCGGGATCCGGATCGAAACGACATGATCCGGATCCTGAACATGTCCCATGTCCAGTTTTTGATGAATATGCAGTTAAAACCTCTTCCGGGTGTTTCTACACTATAAGAAGTATTCGGATCATCACAGATTATTTAATTTAACGTACCTGATCCTTTTGAATTCTTCTTTCTTGAGATTGAGGTATATGATCCACAGTTTCTTCATCTTCAATCCTCAAGACTTAAACTATTCACGAAATACGCCAACTCAAATTCCGTAACAGGTTAGGTGCGATTTGTCGAGCGTAGGTGGCGCCTAGGACTAGAGGGTTTGTCTCTAGGGGTCTTGGATAGAGTGGTGTTTCTTTTAGGGGCACGGGTAGACCGTAGCTTCCGTTTTGTTGCCGCAGCGGGAACGGCATCAACCCTCCTCTCCCTCTTTTCTTACTCTTGTGCTGAAATTCGCGAACAAGATGAAAGGATACAAAAGACTACCCCAGAGTTGGGGACGGTGCCCAAACCTGTTTCTGTTGGATTAGGGTGAGGGCACTGATCTCCCGGAACTTTCGAACTTTTCGCTAATTTCAGTTGTTTTCTAAATTGAGAGTTGGAGGTTGATGACCTTCCTTCTGGTGGGACCCTTTCTTTTTCTGATAAGTTTTGCAGCGAATTTAGAATAGTTTGGATGCGTAGAGTTGGCCGTTTTTTTTAGTCCTCGGCGTTTGGGAATTCCTGAGCTTTATCCGCGGTTGGACGCGCTTTGTGGAGAGTTGTGGCGACTGGGGAGTTGGAGTTTGTGTTGATGGATGCTTACCTATGGGCTTGGAGACTCCTTTTTGAGCCGTGTTTGTTTCGAGGACGAAACTTTCTTTTAGTGGGGGAGGATGTGAGGACCCGGATCCCCACGGCAGGGTTTACTGTGGGTTTGGAGGTTTCTGTGTGTGTGTGTGTGCGTGTCGGGCCCCAGATTTGAGTCTCTGGTGAAATGGGAGCTTGTTTCCTTTTCTGGAAGTCCATTTTGGGTGTGTAGGGTGTTTGCGCGCTTATTGGAACTAAGAATGTGACCCGGAACGGAAATTGGATCAAGTTTACTTTTCCGGGAAATTTTGGAAAATTTTAGAAGCGGAATTTAGCCGAACGGACCTCGGATTCGGATTCAGCGCGCGAAAACGAGCGAAATGGACTATTTACTTGAATTTTTCGGAGCCCGGACGCGAAAATATGGAAACCGAGGCAAAAGGGTACTGTTCCGGCGCCGGAGGAGCGCCGGCTGCGGCGGAGCGCGGCGGAGCGCGGCGGCGGAGGGCGGCGCAGGCGTGCGGTCCACCGCGGGGCGCGTGCACCGGGCACGGGCCACGTGGCGCGCTGCGGTTGGCCGGCGCAGCGGGCGCGGTCCACAGGACTTGGCGGGGGTATGGTGGACCGAGGGTAGGCCACGTGGCATTTTGTGGTTGGTGCGGTGTTTTGCACGCGGTCCATGGACTTTTGGCTCTGGTGCACGGTGGACCGGGGACACGTGGCGTTGTGTAGTTGGCGGGCTCTGGTGCGCTCGGTCCACGGAGCAGCGGCGGCTGAGGCGGTGCCTCGGGCCGCGTGCCCGACCCGGGTCCGGCGGCGGCGCGGCCGCGCACGTCGCGCGACGTGCGCGTTGACCGGTCGACGTGGGGGGGGCGCCACGTGGCGCCCCGTGATTGGTCGGGTGCGCGGGTGCATGACCCACGGTCGGGACACGTGGCAGCTCTGGATTCGTCGGGGTCGTGCGCCGGGTGCAGGAGGCGGAAAGGAGGGACACGTGGCGGCCTGAGGGAGTTTCGGGCGCGCACAGTAACGGGCCGGCCCGTTACTGTAGCCGCCCGAAAGATTTCGGGCGCCCGAAAGTTGGGCCCGAATCTGACTTATTCCTTTTTTTGGGCTGATTCTTTTGGAGCCTATAAATAGGCCACCTTGGGCCGGGATTTTGCACCTTTTCCCGTGGGAATTTTGTCACGCCCCCGGGGGTTTTTGAATCTTTTGAAGCGGAAAAACGTGCCTATTTTTTTTTTCTTTTAATAAGGTAACTTAACTCCAACCCCGGTGCGTGCCAGACCGCCACATACACAAATTCACTCTGTCCGCGGACAGAGTCTCCTTTGTATATGCACGGCGTCTCATTTACATCATTTCATTCAATCACAATAATCATACAACACACACCAACCAACAACCATACAGTAGACATACACCATATTCAGAGTTAAATCGTTTAACTAAAGCATGTCATTTGAGCGGCTTCAATGTTTGGAAAGGATAAAACCCAGAGTTGTAAAATCCGTGCCCACACGGCACCTCTTTTTAGAAAACGTTTTCGCAAACCTTTATCTCATCATAAAACATGCCGCAATTAAAAACACTACTAAAAGTATCACATAAAGCCACATCTCATCCACAGTGCTAACTAAAACATGCCCACATGTAAAGTAATCCACAAGCGAAATTAAAAGTAACCTAAAGAGGAAATGAGTTATATATACGATAACCAAGAGTCCGACTACGATCCTCACGTCGCAGTCCCACCGCCGTCCCGGCTAACGCACCTAGGGAAACCTGTCACGGAGTGGGTAACGTCAGTGACAAACAAAGTAGATGTTGTAGGGTTTAGGTTAATAAGGATCTAATAGGGGAAAAAACACCTAGAGGGGGGTGAATAGGTGTAAACAATAAACACTCAAAAATCTTTGTGCGATAAAACCCAATGCGGAAAAATAAAAGAACACACAAGATTTTTACGTGGAAAACTCCAAACCGGAGTAAAAAACCACGGGACCGATAACACGGCGAAATCCACTAGAGTTAACACACGTACAAGGTGATATAACGTACTCACAGACGACTCAACCTTTTACCATACGCCCCTAGTCGATCTTCTCCGCTCGCTCCGCAACGCTTCTCGAATCCACGATTTGCGCCGCCAACGCTGAATCCACAGCGTCCAACGTCGAATCCACGACGTCCGACCGAATCCACGGTCTTCACCCAATGGTACGCTTCGAATCCACGAACGCACCTCGCTCCGAATCCACGAAAGCGATAACACCTTGAATCCACAAGGCCACGCGAGTCCACGCGCCGATTTTGGGGTAAATCGTTGTTTGTTTGGGTGGTGATGATCCGCCGAATACTTAGATCAAGAGTAGATCGGAAATACCATCTAAGTATTCATTAGTTTGATTCAACTCAAGATATGAGTATGAAAATCCTAGAATCAAACTAATCAATATAGATGAAGAACCATTAAATAGATCTAATGATTTCCGTTCTTCTCTATATGTGGATCTAAGGCCGTATAAAATGATATTTGAAAATGACGGCTCTTTTTCCGATATGTGGATTGCCCTAGAAATGAAAAGGAAGGGCTATTTATAGGTTAGAAACCCTAGGAAGAATATTCGGATCAAAAACAAACTTTTCTGGAAAGTTTTACGGGCGGCGATCCGGACTGCGCAAGTCACGATCCGGATCGCTTACGCGTAGAGAGCAATTTCCAGAAAACCGCCTGTTCGGGATCCGGATCATAATCTACGATCCGGATCGTTCATACAGTTTTACCAGAACAATGTGTTCGGGATCCGGATTGAGATTCCACGATCCGGATCGTTCAAGCCAACAGGTAAAACTCATGTTCGGGATCCGGATCATCAAATGCCATGATCCGGATTGAACTAGTGTATGAACGAACACCCTTCGGGATCCGGATTGAAACGACATGATCCGGATCCTGAACATGTCCCATGTCCAGTTTTTGATGAATAAGCAGTTAAAACCTCTTCCAGGTGTTTCTACACTATAAGAAGTATTCGGATCATCAAAATTATTTAATTAAACGTACCTGATCCTTTTGAATTCTTCTTTCTTGAGATTGAGGTATATGATCCAAAGTTTCTTCATCTTCAATCTTCAAGACTTAAACTATTCACGAAATACGCCAACTCAAATTCCGTAACAATCTCCCCCTTTGGCGGTTTCGTGACAAAACACAGATCCACAAAGAAAATTCAAAAAGGATATTTTTGTTGCTATCACCATACAACAAAAATTTACAAAAGAGTTCCATGAAAAATAAAAACATGAGACAAACTCCTAGAACAGACTCTAGACTTAGACATCTGTAACTTCTGCACACAGAAAACATTCTTGACAAACAAAATCGTTAGATACCTCAAGAATTGAAACATTGAAAACCAAAACAGAATTAGAGTTTGATCTCATCATGACATTTGAAAGAAACAGATATGTGAAAGAACATAGTTAAAACCAACATATCTTCTAAGCAATTGAAAACCAAATGTCAAAGTATGTTAGTCCAACATCAACTTGTTAGTCATATTACATGCCCAAATAGTTAGTCAAATAGTTAGTATCAGCATGTCACATTCACAAAAGAAAACCCAAGTTGAGTTGAGATTCATACTTACCTTGATTCATTCCTTGATTCATTCACAGTCATTGTTTTTTCATTGTTCAGAGTTTATAACTCTTCAACTCTCTCACTCATTCTCTCCCCCTTTTTGTCACAAATAACGCCAAATAATTACATCACAGGGAGAGTTAGCAACATAAATACAAACCATAAGCCTGCAAAACAAAACACACATCAAACAAACAGAGAAAAATAAGAAAACAAAGGAAAATGATTAGATCATAGAGTCACTCCTGAGAGTCGGAGTCATCGGAAGTTGTGCAACCCATCTTTGCAAACAACTTCTTCACAAGTCTTTTCACCGAGGATACTGATTTCATAAGTCTCTTCCCTTTGGTGAACTTCCTTTCTTCTTCATCAAATTTTCGCTGAACATCCTTAAAGAAATCGTCCCATTCTTCACTATTGTAATCCGAGCTGTCTTCATTGGCTCCTTCCGGTTTGTCTCCAGTTGAGACGCCTGGTTCTTCTTTAACCGATGAACCCCCAGGCAGCATTGCGACCAGAAAGATGATCAACCACGAGAATGCCATTGATTCTAGTGCTTTGAGTTTTAAAGAGAATGTCCTGGGAAAACCAACTCAAGAACATATGAAAAATTGTCAATTTTGAAAAATTTGAAAACATTGTACCTAGACAATCATAATCATGTAGAGAAGCCAAGAATCAAATTAGTTTTCCAAAAAGAATTTTAAAAATAGATCAATTCCATGTTTTACAAAAATTCCTCTTTTATGCCCTAAAACCGAATTTTTAGAAATCGAAGCCTAAAAACTCGTTAATCATGAAAAACCCAGCATAAAAGCAAAACTAATTGACCCAGAGTTCTTATTTCAAAAGAAATTTGATCAAAAACCATTCACAAACGAAAAAATCCATCTTTTCAACTCACGTTTGATGAAAAAACCTAAAAACTGTGAAAAACCGAGTTTTGATCATGAAAACTTACTTGAATCCGAAGAACTTTGAGTTTTGAAGCACCAGGAAGCAAGAAATCTAGAGAGAGAAACTCTAGAAGCTTGGAAACCAGAAATTAGGGTAAAGAAATCTTGAATCTGAATGTTTCTATAAAACCCTAGCCGCGATCCGGATCGGTCGAGAATGTGATCCGGATCGGCCACCCGCAGGGAAAATCCTGCGTTCGGGATCCGGATCACTTGCCACGATCCGGATCGGCTACACCTTTTTCTCCAGAAAAATTAAGAAAAATACATAAAATCCAGAAAAAGTATGTAAGCACTTTACCATGTCAACTTTAAACAAATAGCATCGTTTCATACAACAAGAAATAGATTATGCAAAATCTATCAAAAATATCCAAAAATGAAACGAAAATTTACGAAAGTTAAAACACTTAAAGTTGAACAACTTCAATTACATCTATCCTGATCTTATGTGTAATGCCTTTATCAAATCATCAATTTCAGTAAAGAAAATGAAATACCAAGATCAATAGATGTTTGAAATCCCAGATAAGTTAGATAATATATCTAGACAATCTGTTGAAGGAGTGGCTCTTTGAGCATCTTTTACTAAAAATCCCACCTTATACCAACCATGAAATACGACTGAGTCAAGTATTTCAATATGAGTTTCATCAACAATTTTCAAAACAAAAATTTGCTTTTCATTCATGGAGTATCTTTTTCTTTCATTTTCTCCATGTGGTGGTAGTTTTCACACTCCTCATTGGGATGTAACTCTTTCCACATCTTTTGAGCATTTCACATTTCATTGACTCCCCCTCAATTGGCTATCAATTATTTAATATATAAGGTATTCAACCAAACCATTGATCTCGAATTCATACTCGACTAAGCAATCAAATATGATAATGACTATACCAAGAGATCATTGAGAGAGAAATTGACTTTGATCACTTAAAAGATGGTTTAATTAACGTAAATGATCATTGCAACATTGAAATATTATGACATCAAAACATAATAAATTTCTAAATGCATAAAAGGATGCAATTAAAGTCAATTATGATTTATGCTCAATTAATGTGCTATGTACAAAACATAGATAAAGAACAAAACAAAACAAAAACAAAAACAAAACCTAATCTAAGCAAAGGTTTCAAAAGAGTTTATTTCAAGGAAAGCATGCCAATTGCTTTACGCAAGTGAATAAAACGTTTTTGATCCAAAGGTTTTGTTAAGATGTCAGCTAATTGATCCTCAGTTGAAATATATGACAGTTGAAGAATGTTTGATTCAACTAGCTCTCTAAGAAAATGATATCTAAGTTCAATATGTTTTGTTCTAGAGTGCAACACAGGGTTTTTAGAAATGTTAATAGCACTAGTGTTGTCACATAAAATGGTTACCGAAGATGTTGAAATTCGGAAATCGCTCAACACGCTCTTCATCCAAATCAATTGGGTTGAACAACTTCCTGCAGAAATGTACTCCGCTTCGGCAGTCGAGAGTGCTATGCAGTTCTGCTTTTTACTGTGCCATGCAACAAGGCAGTGGCCAAGATAGAAGCATGCACCACTCGTGCTTTTCCGGTCATCCACCGATCCAGCCCAATCGGCATCTGAGTATCCAACAATATCCAAAGTCGTTCCCATAGGATACCAAATTCCGAAATTGATTGTACCTTTGATATACCGGATGATCCGTTTCACCGCTTTCAGGTGAACCTCCTTCGGTGCTGATTGATATCTCGCACAAATCCCAACACTGAAGGATATATCCGGGCGACTAGCCGTGAGATATAGTAGACTTCCAATCATACTGCGGTACAGTTTCTCGTCTACATTCTCACTTTGTGATTCACTTCCAAGTCCCTTATGGCTAGTTCCCATTGGAGTCGGAAAATCTTTAGAATTTTCAAGATCAAACTTTTTGACCAACTCCAGTGCATACTTGGATTGACACAAGTGAATTCCTTCATCGTTTTGCTTAACTTGTAATCCAAGAAAATAATTCAACTCGCCCATCATGGACATCTCAAATTCGCTTTCCATGGTCTCCGCGAATTTAGAAGCATCATTATCTCTTGTTGCTCCAAAAACAATGTCATCGACATAGATTTGAGCAACTATGAAATTGTTTTGATAATGCTTCACAAAGAGAGTCCTGTCAGCTCCCCCTCGAGTGTAGCCCTTTTCCAAAAGGTGCTTTGTCAACCTTTCGTACCATGCTCGCGGTGCTTGTTTCAGACCGTAAAGAGCCTTTTTCAGTCGAAAAACATGGTTAGGTAGTTTATGATCCACAAAACCTTTCGGTTGAGCTACATAAACTTCCTCATTTAAAAATCCATTTAAAAAGGCGCTCTTAACGTCCATTTGAAATAATTTGATTTTAAAATGACAAGCAATCGCAAACAATATACGAATGGACTCGAGTCTAGCTACAGGGGCGAAGGTTTCATCAAAGTCTATACCTTCTACTTGAGAATAGCCTTGAGCAACTAACCTTGCTTTGTTCCTGATGATAGTACCTTCTTCGTTTTTCTTGTTCTTGAAGATCCATTTGGTACCTATCACATTGTGTTGCTTCGGAGGCTTCGTCAGTTCCCAGACTTTGTTTCGCTCGAATTGATGGAGCTCTTCCTGCATTGCTTTAATCCAATAATCATCTTGGAGAGCTTCATCAACATTCTTTGGTTCGATTTGAGATACATAGCATGCAAATCCGCAAACCAATTGTCTCCGTGTTCTAACTCCTTCTTGTGGATCTCCAATTATGTTCGATTCAGGGTGATCCTTGGAGATGCGTAACGTTTGAGGTAGAGGAGTAGGCGGAGGTACACGAGATGATTCCTGCACATCAGATAAGCTTGAAGAACCGTTAGATGCATCAACATTATTATCGAAAGAATTGTTAGAAGAAGATGCATTAGCAGGTGTATCATCATCAAGAGAGATATCGAGGGTAGATTTTTCAGATTCAAAGTGAAAAGCTTCATCTACCTTAACATTTATCGATTCTACGATCGTCTTAGATTCTAAGTTAAAAACTCGATATGCTCTGCTGTTTGTAGAATAACCTAAGAAAATCCCTTCGTCACTTCGAGAGTCAAATTTTCCAAGATTTTCACGATCACGTAAAATAAAACACCGACTCCCAAAGATGCGAAAATATTTGATGTTAGGTTTTCTACAAAACCAAAGTTCATATGGTGTATTCAAAGTCCCCGGGCGCAAATACACTCGATTGATAACATAGACAGCAGTGTTCACCGCTTCAGCCCAAAAATATAAAGGTAAGTTCCGGCTATGAAGCATAACACGTGCCATCTCCTGTACGACCCTGTTTTTGCGCTCGACTACACCATTTTGTTGAGGTGTGTAAGGTGCGGAGAATTCATGTTTAATGCCATTAGAAGTGCAAAAATCAATGAATTTGGAATTTATGAATTCCCCACCTCTATCACTCCTAACTCGAGTAATCCTTTCATTCTTTTCTATCATAATACGATTGCAGATTTCGAGAAAAGAATCAAAGGTATCAGCTTTTTCTTTTAGAAAGGCTACCCAAGTATATCTAGAAAAGTCATCAACCAACAAAAAAATATACCATTTACCTCCCAGAGATGGTTGACGAGTTGGCCCCATTAAGTCCATATGCAAAAGTTCCAAAGGCCGTTTTGTACCTATGTGGTTCAAATTCTTGTGTGCAGTCCTAGACTGTTTTCCCTTTTGGCAACCGCCACACACAAGGTTTTGTTCAAAAGAAAGTTTCGGAACCCCCTTGACCACATCTTTATTTGAAATTCTAGCAAGTTCCTTAAAGTTTATGTGACCTAGCCTTTCATGCCAAAGTGTTTCATTTTTCAAAGATGCTAGGTTACATTTTTCAGAAATTTTAGAAGGAACTACATAACAATTGTTTTCTGATCTAACCCCCTTTAAAAAGAAAGCATGGTTCATGTCAGTTACAGTGCATTTATCAGATGAAAAATTAACTGAATAACCACTATCACACAGTTGACTTATGCTTATGAGGTTAGTCTTAAGGCCATGAACAAATAATACATTATCTAGAACCGGGCCATCTGGAATAGCTACCGTTCCCTTTCCAACAATTTTGGAAGACCGACCATCTCCGAAAACAACAAGTCCTCCGGAGTTTTTCTCAAAAGTTTGAAAACAGTTTTTATCGCCGGTCATATGACGGGAACACCCGCTATCCAGATACCAAGACGAACTATCATATGCATGCAAGGAAACATTGGTAGCAAGACAGGGAAAGATTTCACCTTTGCGCACCCAAACCTTTTTGGAATGCGTCGGTAATGGTCGTGAAGTTGATTTCCTAGGTGAGAGCGTCTTGCTTGAAGAATTGCTGCTCCTTGATGATGTCGTCTTGAGCGGTGTACTACCAAGGCTCTTTTCCTTCAATTTGGTTGGAGTTGTTTTCCGAGGAATAGCCCTTTTGGTAGTCATTGCAAGATGTTCTTGAGGTGTGCGTTTGGCTCCAGTCTTGCAATTTCTTCTTATGTGCCCTGAAATGCCACAACGAAAACATACCTTGGTTCTTGTCGATTCCGAAGAGGATGTAGTAGGTTCGTTGTCGTTGCTTGTCGTGAACACCGGTGTCGGAGGAGGAGATACCGACTGAGGCACAAATACTGTACCACTCGAACTTGGAATGTCTCCAGTTTGAGTGTATCCGAGGCCGAACTTGTTTCTTTGACCGAGACCAAGAAGTCTGTCCAACTTACTCCTTCCAGAAGAAAATCTCTGTAAGTCATCCTTTAGTTGGCGTATGGTCTCTGTCATTTCCAATTTTTCCTGTCGAGCCTCGCCGTAGAGCTTCAAGAAGTAATTCGCTTTGTTCACCATATCTACATAACTCTTCTCGAAATGCTCATTGGACTCTTGAAGGGAAACATTTGTCTTAATCAGATTGTCCCTTTCCACTTCAAGATCGGTTGAGATAGAGGTTACTCTTTTTACTTCATCTTCAAGATCCTGTAATCTCTCTTTCAACCCCTTGTTTTGTTTAGCCAGTTTCTTTGAATCCCTCAAAAGTTGATGGTAGGCTAAAACAAAATCTTCACCTTCCGAATTATCTGATTCATCGTCCGTTGCAATCTTTTCCACAGTGGAGTTGGACAGTGAGTCGGATGTACTTGCCATTAAGCACATGAAGGATGAAGATTTGGTGGACGCGTGGAAAGCTGTCGCGTTGTCTTCTTCATCACTTGACGATGACTCATTTGACGTGGAGTTGTCATCCCAAGTGACTGCTTGCATCGCTTTCTTCTTAGCCGGATTCTTGTTGGGACATTCCGTTGCTATGTGGCCGTAGCCTCGACATTTGAAACACTGAACTTGTCCCTCAGAACTTTTCTTATCCTTTGAGAAGTTCTCTTGGCTTCTTGACTTGTAGCTTGAAGAACCCTTGCCTTTCTTCGACTTTCCGAAGGATGGAGTTTTGCTTGAATTTCCCCTTCGAAAGTTGCGGCGAAACTTCCTTGTCAAGAGAGCGAGCTGCTTCTCAAAGTCCTCCATAGAAATGTTCTCGTCGTCGTCCGAGGAGGATGAATCCGCGTCTTCTTCTTTAGTTGATTTCAATGCGTAACCTGAAGACTTAGAAGAGGATGCCTTTCCAGAAGAATAGTTAGTAGGAAAAGTCATTTCATAAGTTTGTAAAGCACCTACTAATTCTTCTACACGCATTTCGTCCGGGTGTTTAATTGTTTCAATGGCTGCAACCTTCGGGCGAAATCGTTCAGGAAGAGTTCTTAGAATTTTTCTTACAACTTTAAATTCTGGAATCTTCTCTCCCAAGTTAGCACATGAGTTCACGATGTCTTGCAATCGTGTGTAATAGTCAGTGAAGGATTCATTCTCTGCCATAGAGATAGAGTCAAACTTGCTCGTAAGCATTTGCAGTTTCTGAATCTTCACTAGGTTAGTTCCCTCATGCGTAACTTGAAGAACATCCCAGATTTCTTTCGCAGTCTCACATGCCGAGACGCGAGAGAACTCAGTTTGTGACAAAGCATTAAATAGAGCATTAATCCCTTTGCCATTGTAAGAAGATAAGTCTATCTCTTCCTTGGTCCATTTCGACCTAGGTTTTAAGGTGCGAACATCATCTAAAATTTCAGTTGGATTAGACCATCCTAATTCAATTGATTGCCACACCCTTTCGTCGATGGAAATTAAGAAAGCTTTCATCCGTACTTTCCAGTACGCATAATTTGTTCCATCAAAGAAAGGGGGTCGATTGATGTTTCCACCTTCAACCATTGTTTACAACCCTATTCCCGCTCTGATACCACTTGTTGGGTTTAGGTTAATAAGGATCTAATAGGGGAAAAAACACCTAGAGGGGGGTGAATAGGTGTAAACAATAAACACTCAAAAATCATTGTGCGATAAAACCCAATGCGGAAAAATAAAAGAACACACAAGATTTTTACGTGGAAAAACTCCAAACCGGAGTAAAAAACCACGGGACCGATAACACGGCGAAATCCACTAGAGTTAACACACGTACAAGGTGATATAACGTACTCACAGACGACTCAACCTTTTACCATACGCCCCTAGTCGATCTTCTCCGCTCGCTCCACGACGCTTCTCGAATCCACGATCCGCGCCCAACGCTGAATCCACAGCGTCCAACGTCGAGTCCACGACGTCCGACCGAATCCACGGTCTTCACCCAATGGCACGCTTCGAATCCACGAACGCACCTCGCTCCGAATCCACGAGAGCGATAACACCTTGAATCCACAAGGCCACGCGAGTCCACGCGCCGATTTTGGGGTAAATCGTTGTTTGTTTGGGTGGTGATGATCCGCCGAATACTTAGATCAAGAGTAGATCGGAAATACCATCTAAGTATTCATTAGTTTGATTCAACTCAAGATATGAGTATGAAAACCTAGAATCAAACTAATCAATATAGATGAAGAACCATTAAATAGATCTAATGATTTCCGTTCTTCTCTATATGTGGATCTAAGGCCGTATAAAATGATATTTGAAAATGACGGCTCTTTTTCCGATATGTGGATTGCCCTAGAAATGAAAAGGAAGGGCTATTTATAGGTTAGAAACCCTAGGAAGAATATTCGGATCAAAAACAAACTTTTCTGGAAAGTTTTACCGACGGCGATCCGGATTGCGAAGTCACGATCCGGATCGCTTACGCGTAGAGAGCAATTTCCAGAAAACCGCCTGTTCGGGATCCGGATCATAATCTACGATCCGGATCGTTCATACAGTTTTACCAGAACAATGTGTTCGGGATCCGGATTGAATTCCACGATCCGGATCGTTCAAGCCAACAGGTAAAACTCATGTTCGGGATCCGGATCATCAAATGCCATGATCCGGATTGAACTAGTGTATGAACGAACACCCTTCGGGATCCGGATTGAAACGACATGATCCGGATCCTGAACATGTCCCATGTCCAGTTTTTGATGAATAAGCAATTAAAACCTCTTCCAGGTGTTTCTACACTATAAGAAGTATTCGGATCATCAAAATTATTTAGTTAAACGTACCTGATCCTTTTGAATTCTTCTTTCTTGAGATTGAGGTATATGATCCAAAGTTTCTTCATCTTCAATCCTCAAGACTTAAACTATTCACGAAATACGCCAACTCAAATTCCGTAACAGATGTCTAATAATATTAAGAAAGGAAGAACGAACCGAATACACCGAGTACACCGTAACCTTTCGTTAAACCCCTGTGCATATATTAAACCGGGCACCAACCCCGGATTGATTGTTAATTAAATTGGGCACCGACCCCAGAGTACCTGTCGGGGAGACTAAAGTCCCCCCTCGTGCACAACACCTTTTTGATGCTATAACCACTTCACGGGGCTAGTGCGACCCCTATAGCAGCCGTGAAGAGGTCCTCACGGCACCCACCCCTTTGTGAGGCACACGGGTCAAAAAGACCACTTTTCCGGAAAAGTACACCCATGCGGAGGCCAATCCGCCTGTGTACGTGCAGCATCCGAAACCGGATTGCCAAGAATGGCGTGTAATGAGCACCGCGACCGCAGCCGCTTAATTTATCAGATATTTATCAATTAAAAGAAAGGTTAACTGTCCATCTACTTTGTTAGGTAAATTAAAGAATATTTTTAATGACATAGATGCACTTACAGCACCGGTTGCACACATCGCAACCGTACCCACCTTGTTGGAGAGAAGACGGGTCACCCGAGCCCTTCGCACTCTCCCGCTGCGCACCTGGACCTATAAAAAGTCCGCACGGACACTAAGGTCAGAAACTATACTAAATACCGTAACAGAAAACACCCCACTTATATTATAATAAAGTCCGGCACCGTCCCGCTGCCCATGGAACCCCCCTTGCGCAACCGTCGCCGCCCGTCGGAGCCGCGCGCGGCGCGGCCCCGCGGGCGGTGCGCGCAAAGTGCCCCGCACGGTGCCCGCACGGGCACGGGCCCGTGCGGCGCCCGTGCGGGGTCGCCCGCGCGGCGCCCGCGCGGTGCCCGCGCGGCGCCCGCGCGGGGCCGCCCGCGCGGCACCCCGCGCGGGTGCCCGCGCGGCACCCCGCGCGGGGCCGCCCGCGCGGGTGCCCGCGGGGCACCCCGCGCGGGTGCCCGCGCGGCGCCTGCGCGGGGCCGCCCGCGCGGCGCCCCGCGCGGGTGCCCGCGCGGCACCCCGCGCGGGTGCCCGTGCGGCAGCCCGCGCGGTGCCCGCGCGGGGCCGCCCGCGCGGCGGCCGCGCGGTGTCCGCGCGGCGCCCGCGTGGGTGCGACCCGCGCGGCGCCGTCCCCGCCTGCGGCGGAGCCCGGTCATCCGCGTGCGTTCCCCCTTCTTCCTCGCGCGATGCCCCGGTGGCACCGCGCGCCTCTTTGCCCGTTCCGTCCGCCCAACAAAATTATGATGACGGCGGCGGTGACGGGGGTGGCGGAGGAACTCTAGAATTTTACCAAACTACGCTAGGAAAAATCCAAAAAATTATTAAAAATTATTTTACCTATCGGAGATCGTCGGGAAGGTGTCCGGTCGCGTTTCTAGCCTTCGGATCGGCGTTTAGGACGATCGGCTCCCTCCTTCTTTCCTTCTCCTTCCTCCGGTTACGGTTCTTTTCTTTCTTTTTCACTGGTTGGGGGTTTCGGTACGTACGAAAAAGAGGGTTTGGGGAGGCGGAGAAATAAAATAGGGTTTCGCTCGGTAAGCGGGGAAATAAATAACCCCTATATTGGATATATCCAATTGTAAACCCGCACCGTCAAAATTCCCTTTTTGGGTATTTTGATCCGATTAATTAATTCGCTAATTAATTAATCCCCACCGATAACCTATTTAGTTAATCGTTTGATTATTATCCCCACCGTCAATTCCCCAAATCTAATCGTTAATTTTATTTACGTACGTAGGAACCTATAATTTCCCGTTTCTATTTCTCAAGAAAATATCCGACGACGGGATATTTCTCGACTTTAAATCCTGACCACCGATTATTTGATCACCTTTATCAAATAATCTTGGGAAATCAAATTCCCAGTTGGATTCTAATTACCCGGATATTTAAACCTCTATTATCCAAATCCCGGTCACCGATTATTTAATCACCTTAATTAAATAATCATGGGAAATAAATCCCCAATTTAAAATCCGGATTTTATCTCTTATTTAATCCGTGAGATAAAATCCCATAATTTAAATCCTTTAGTTTAAATATCCTGATTTTTATCCCTTTCCAATCTATGAGATAAAATCCCACCAATTTAAATCCCACAATTAATTCGTACGTAGGAGGATTTAAATTCCGTCACCGGATAATTAATTAATTAATTAATTATCCTTACGGGATAACCCACCTTATCTCTAACGGGTGCAAGATATTTTGCACGGTTTCCGATGCGCGACTAACTACCGCATCGCTAAGGGTCCCGTTCCGGGAGATCCCGGCATCGGATTTCGAATCCGATCGCACCGTCGGTCATCGTTTTTCGCGCTCTATCGCAGAAAAATATACACACTTGTCCCGGCCGACTTTTGAAAATTAAATAATTTTATTCCGCTTAAGGCCTAAGCGATTACATGTGAGTTCAAAAATACCCCGGAGGGTCGGGTCACTACACCACTCACACTTTATAAAAAGTTTCGTCCCGAAACTTAAACCCTAACCTCCCTAAAATAACTCGGGAAAACATTCCCTCATCTTTGATTCCAATTCCCACGTCGCCTCGCGTTCTTCGTGGTTGCTCCACTGGACCTTCACATAGGGAATCGTTCGGTTGCGCAACTTCTTGTCCTCTCTTGCCAAAATCCGCACCGGCGTCTCCTCGACGCTCAAGTCCTCCCGCAACTCGATGGTGGAGGCATCCAAGGCATGAGAGGGGTCCGCCAGGTATTTTCGGAGCATTGAAACATGGAAGACATTGTGGACTCGTTCGAGATTCGGTGGCAGGGCCAAGCGGTATGCCACCGGTCCTACGCGCTCCAGGATTTCGAACGGTCCCACGTACCTTGGGCTTAGTTTCCCTTTATGCCGAAACGCCGGTTTCCTTTGGAGGGTGAAACCCTGAGCAGCACGTGCTCGCCCACCATGAATTCTAAATCTCGGCGTCTGTTATCTGCATAGCTTTTCTGTCTGCTTTGGGCGGTCAGCAGCCTTTGTTTAATCAATCGCACCTTTGCTTCGGTCTCCTCCACCAAATCTGGGCCCAAAAACTTCCGCTCACCTAAGTCGTCCCAGCATATTGGAGACCGACAGCGGCGTCCGTACAGCGCCTCGTACGGCGCCATCTGAATACTGGCCTGGTAGCTATTATTGTAGGCAAATTCCACCAGGGGCAAACACCGTGCCCACCCTTCGCCCAAGTCCAGAACGCATGCTCGAAGCATGTCCTCCACGATCTGTATCACCCGCTCCGATTGCCCATCGGTCTGCGGGTGAAAAGCTGTGCTGAAGTGCAACTTGGTTCCCATCGCTTGTTGCAAACTTCGCCAAAAGTTCGACACAAAACGTGTGTCTCTGTCCGACGTGATGGATGTTGGTACACCGTGCAACCTCACTATCTCATCGAGGTACGTTTGCGCCAGTCGTTCCCGGGTCCACGTCGTGTGTATGGGCAAAAAGTGGGCCGATTTCGTCAAACGGTCCACGATCACCCATATCGCATCGTGTCCCTGTGGCGATCTCGGGAAACCGGTCACAAAATCCATGGTAATCATGTCCCATTTCCACTCGGGCACCGGTAAAGGTTGCAATTTTCCCGCCGGCCGTTGATGTTCGGCCTTCACCCGTTGGCACACCAGGCAGTGTGCCACAAATCGCGTCACGTCTCCCTTCATTTTCGGCCACCAGAAGGTTTGCTTGACGTCCTTGTACATCTTGGTTCCTCCGGGATGCGCCGCATACGGGGCAGTATGCGCCTCCCGTAGGATTTCTTCCTTGAGTTCCGGTAGATCCGGCACGCAGATTCGTCCGCGAAATCGTATCGCACCGTCGGAGCTCACCACGAAGTCGCCCTCCTTGTCGGCGGTTATTCTATTCCGCACCAGCTGGAGCTGATATCAGTCGATTGGCCCTCGAGAATCCTGTCCAGCAAGGTAGGTCTGACCACCAGCGTCAGAAGTTGGGCGACTGTCCCTGCAGGTACCACTTCTAGTCTCAATCGCGAGAACTCCGCAATTAGACTATCCTGCTGTGTAATGGCGCTTACATCGGCTTCCGCGGCCTGTCCTCTGCGACTCAGGGCGTCGGCCACCACGTTGGCCTTCCCCGGTGGTAGTGGATCGTTAAGTCGTAATCCTTTAATAGCTCAAGCCACCGCCTTTGTCGCAGATTTAGCTCCCTTTGGGTGAAAAGGTACTTGAGGCTCTTATGATCTGAGTACACATTGCAGTGTGCCCCATACAGGTAGTGCCTCCAGAGCTTGAGCACAAACACCACCGCTGCGAGTTCCAAATCATGCACGGGGTAATTCCGCTCGTACTCCTTGAGCTGCCTTGATGCATAGGCTATGACCTTTCCCCGTTGCATGAGTACTCCACCCAATCCATTTCGCGACGCGTCGCAATACACTTCGTAATCCTCCCCAGGCTCTGGCAGGGCGAGAATCGGAGCTCGCGTCAACCTATCCTTAAGCTCCTCGAAGCTTTTCTGGCACTTATCCGTCCAGATGAACTTTTCCCCCTTCCTTGTCAAGCGGGTTAAGGGGGTGGCTATCTTGGAGAAGCCCTCCACGAAGCGCCGGTAGTACCCGGCTAATCCAAGAAAGCTTCGAATTTCCGTCACCGTGGTCGGTCGGGGCCAGTCCGTCACCGAATCTATCTTCTTCGGATCCACCGCGACTCCAGCCGCCGAGATTACGTGCCCCAGGAACCCGACCTCTCGGAGCCAAAACTCACACTTTTTGAGTTTGGCGTAGAGTTTCTGTTCCCGTAGGGTCTGGAGGACTGTGCGCAGGTGTTCTTCATGTTCCCCATCGGTACGCGAGTAGATGAGGATATCGTCGATGAAGACCACCACGAACAAGTCCAGGAAGGGCTTGAATACCCTGTTCATCATGTCCATAAACACTGCCGGGGCATTTGTGAGCCCGAACGGCATCACCGTAAACTCGTAATGGCCATAACGAGTACGGAAAGCTGTCTTGGGGATGTCCTCCCCCTTGACCCGGACCTGATGATAGCCCGACTGCAGGTCAATTTTTGAGAACACCGTCGCCCCCCGTAACTGGTCAAATAGGTCGTCGATCCTTGGCAGGGGGTACTTGTTCTTGATCGTCGCCTTATTTATCTCCCGGTAGTCGATGCACAACCGGAGACTCCCGTCCTTCTTTCTCACAAACAGGACGGGCGCGCCCCAAGGCGACGCGCTTGGTCTGATGAAACCTTTGTCCAGAAGGTCCTCCAACTGTGCCTTGAGTTCCTTCAGCTCCGCGAAGGCCATCCTGTACGGTGCCTTGGTGATGGGCTTGGTGCCGGGGAGTAGTTCAATTGGAAAGTCCACCTCTCGTTCCGGCGGCATTCCCGGTAGCTCTGCCGGAAATACGTCCGGGAATTCCCTTACTACGGGAATTCCTGTGGGTGAGGGGACGGGTCGGGTAGTTAGATCTACCGAGGCCAGATAGGCTACGCACCCGCCCTCCATCAATTTCCTTACCACGGGACCGCTGAACCTGGTCTGGGGAGCGGCCCCGTGCTGCATGACAGCCCATCGGGTTCCGGTTGCAAGGCATAGGGCGAATCCTATTTATTCCCTGCATAGCCCTCTATGGGCCCCGGACCCACCGGATTTTCTAAACTTCGAAACCGCCCACGCGCTTTGGCCGGGGAAGGTTTCGCCTAACGCCTACTGATCCTAGTGAGGGGAAGAGAGAGAGTCTAACAAGTGTATCTGGCTAGGGTGTAGTCGGCTGTAGGAAGGGAGAAGAATAAAAGATCGAACGATAATCACCTGCTGTCACTAAGTCTGGGACGCCGCATCCCCTGCCGCAGTGTCCCGGGGAGTCCGCCCGCAGTCCCTGGGCCAGCGTCGCACGGCGTGCTGGGGGAGAGTCTTAACGTCCGAAGAATCTGAGGAGTCCGAGGGGTCTGATGGATCTGAGGGTTCCCGGTTGTCGGGCGGGTTCCTTGGCTGAGCGGGAACCGCAGCACTGTCTGGTTCCTTCTGTGGCGGTGGCGTAGGGGCGGCGGCGGCGGGCCTCTGTGGGCAAGCGTCACGAATGTGATCCGGCAACCCGCAGTGGTTGCAATAATGGTTCCTCCATGTGCACTCCGCTACCGAGTGAGCACCCTGGCAAATCACGCACGGTCCCTGGGGTGGTCTCGCGTCCTCTGCTGGAGCCTGTCCTTCCTTCCGCACCCCCTTTGGTGGTCCCCCTCCTCGGTCTTCTTGGGCGGGGTCCCCTCGGGGAGCGGGTGTAGCAGTCTTTTCCGTCCTCCTTGCTCGCGGCGCCGGGGGCCTGGTGACCCCCGGTTTCCAAGGGCAGTCGTATCGGTTATGGCCCGGCCTGCCACACCGATAGCAGTGATCATACCTCCACGGACACTCTGTTACCTGGTGCGTTCCTACGCATATAGGGCAAGGTCTCCCAAGCGGTCTGGGTTCCGCCCTCGCCATCCTTTCGAAGTCGCTCTCTGTCCTCGGGCGCTTGGATAGCGCTCTTGCCGTTCTTACGTAGTCGCTCTCTGCCCTCGGGCGCTTGGGTACTGGGCCCTCCGTCGGACCCGGATAGGCACCCCTTTCTCGCGCACGCATCTCGGCTAATTCCTGCTCTGCTCGCAGGGCCATCATGACTGCCTCGTTGAAGGTGGGGAACTCTGCTGGCGGTCTTCCCCAACGGATATCGGTCCTGGCGCCCCGCTGGGCGTGGTCAGCGCCCTCAAAATCTCGGATCAGTAGACCCAGTCGCTCTGTAAGGGTCAGCATGTGTCCTGCGATATCACGCAGCTGGTTCAGGAGTAAACGGTTGGCTGCCGCTGCGGGATCCATCTGCTTGTCACGAAACGATTAGTACTGGGTGGCCGAACACTGGCCGTCGGCTGCTGTAGACAAAGAAACCGTGTCAATCCTATGGTTACAACCCTAGCACACCGTTTCACGAATTCACCTATGTTACGTCCCCATTTCCCCGTACTCTCACGTACTACACCTATACCTTGGTTATCTCATTTCCAACTTGCTTGTGGCTCCTAGCACTGTGGACACAAAACACGTCTACTATGGTTGTGGTTGTATTTCTCTGATACCATTTAATCTGTCACGCCCCCGGGGGTTTTTGAGTCTTTTGAAGCGGAAAAACGTGCCTATTTTTTTTTCTTTTAATAAGGTAACTTAACTTCAACCCCGGTGCGTGCCAGACCGCCACATACACAAATTCACTCTGTCCGCGGACAGAGTCTCCTTTGTATATGCACGGCGTCTCATTTACATCATTTCATTCAATCACAATAATCATACAACACACACCAACCAACAACCATACAGTAGACATACACCATATTCAGAGTTAAATCGTTTAACTAAAGCATGTCATTTGAGCGGCTTCAATGTTTGGAAAGGATAAAACCCAGAGTTGTAAAATCCGTGCCCACACGGCACCTCTTTTTAGAAAACGTTTTCGCAAACCTTTATCTCATCATAAAACATGCCGCAATTAAAAACACTACTAAAAGTATCACATAAAGCCACATCTCATCCACAGTGCTAACTAAAACATGCCCACATGTAAAGTAATCCACAAGCGAAATTAAAAGTAACCTAAAGAGGAAATGAGTTATATATACGATAACCAAGAGTCCGACTACGATCCTCACGTCGCAGTCCCACCGCCGTCCCGGCTAACGCACCTAGGGAAACCTGTCACGGAGTGGGTAACGTCAGTGACAAACAAAGTAGATGTCTAATAATATTAAGAAAGGAAGAACGAACCGAATACACCGAGTACACCGTAACCTTTCGTTAAACCCCTGTGCATATATTAAACCGGGCACCAACCCCGGATTGATTGTTAATTAAATTGGGCACCGACCCCAGAGTACCTGTCGGGGAGACTAAAGTCCCCCCTCGTGCACAACACCTTTTTGATGCTATAACCACTTCACGGGGCTAGTGCGACCCCTATAGCAGCCGTGAAGAGGTCCTCACGGCACCCACCCCTTTGTGAGGCACACGGGTCAAAAAGACCACTTTTCCGGAAAAGTACACCCATGCGGAGGCCAATCCGCCTGTGTACGTGCAGCATCCGAAACCGGATTGCCAAGAATGGCGTGTAATGAGCACCGCGACCGCAGCCGCTTAATTTATCAGATATTTATCAATTAAAAGAAAGGTTAACTGTCCATCTACTTTGTTAGGTAAATTAAAGAATATTTTTAATGACATAGATGCACTTACAGCACCGGTTGCACACATCGCAACCGTACCCACCTTGTTGGAGAGAAGACGGGTCACCCGAGCCCTTCGCACTCTCCCGCTGCGCACCTGGACCTATAAAAAGCCCGCACGGACACTAAGGTCAGAAACTATACTAAATACCGTAACAGAAAACACCCCACTTATATTATAATAAAGTCCGGCACCGTCCCGCTGCCCATGGAACCCCCCTTGCGCAACCGTCGCCGCCCGTCGGAGCCGCGCGCGGCGCGGCCCCGCGGGCGGTGCGCGCAAAGTGCCCCGCACGGTGCCCGCACGGGCACGGGCCCGTGCGGCGCCCGTGCGGGGTCGCCCGCGCGGCGCCCGCGCGGTGCCCGCGCGGCGCCCGCGCGGGGCCGCCCGCGCGGCACCCCGCGCGGGTGCCCGCGCGGCGCCCGCGCGGGGCCGCCCGCGCGGCACCCCGCGCGGGTGCCCGCGCGGCACCCCGCGCGGGGCCGCCCGCGCGGGTGCCCGCGGGGCACCCCGCGCGGGTGCCCGCGCGGCGCCTGCGCGGGGCCGCCCGCGCGGCGCCCCGCGCGGGTGCCCGCGCGGCACCCCGCGCGGGTGCCCGTGCGGCAGCCCGCGCGGTGCCCGCGCGGGGCCGCCCACGCGGCGGCCGCGCGGTGTCCGCGCGGCGCCCGCGTGGGTGCGACCCGCGCGGCGCCGTCCCCGCCTGCGGCGGAGCCCGGTCATCCGCGTGCGTTCCCCCTTCTTCCTCGCGCGATGCCCCGGTGGCACCGCGCGCCTCTTTGCCCGTTCCGTCCGCCCAACAAAATTATGATGACGGCGGCGGTGACGGGGGTGGCGGAGGAACTCTAGAATTTTACCAAACTACGCTAGGAAAAATCCAGAAAATTATTAAAAATTATTTTACCTATCGGAGATCGTCGGGAAGGTGTCCGGTCGCGTTTCTAGCCTTCGGATCGGCGTTTAGGACGATCGGCTCCCTCCTTCTTTCCTTCTCCTTCCTCCGGTTACGGTTCTTTTCTTTCTTTTTCACTGGTTGGGGGTTTCGGTACGTACGAAAAAGAAAGTTTGGGGAGGCGGAGAAATAAAATAGGGTTTCGCTCGGTAAGCGGGGAAATAAATAACCCCTATATTGGATATATCCAATTGTAAACCCGCACCGTCAAAATTCCCTTTTTTTTTGGGTATTCCGATCCGATTAATTAATCCGCTAATTAATTAATCCCCACCGATAACCTATTTAGTTAATCGTTTGATTATTATCCCCACCGTCAATTCCCCAAATCTAATCGTTAATTTTATTTACGTACGTAGGAACCTATAATTTCCCGTTTCTATTTCTCAAGAAAATATCCGACGACGGGATATTTCTCGACTTTAAATCCTGACCACCGATTATTTGATCACCTTTATCAAATAATCTTGGGAAATCAAATTCCCAGTCGGATTCTAATTACCCGGATATTTAAACCTCTATTATCCAAATCCCGGTCACCGATTATTTAATCACCTTAATTAAATAATCATGGGAAATAAATCCCCAATTTGAAAATCCGGATCTTATCTCTTATTTAATCCGTGAGATAAAATCCCATAATTTAAATTCTTTAGTTTAAATATCCTGATTTTTATCCCTTTCCAATCTATGCGATAAAATCCCACCAATTTAAATCCCACAATTAATTGGTACGTAGGAGGATTTAAATTCCGTCATCGGATAATTAATTAATTGATTAATTATCCTTACGGGATAACCCACCTTATCTCTAACGGGTGCAGGATATTTCGCACGGTTTCCGATGCGCGACTAACTACCGCATCGCTAAGGGTCCCGTTCCGGGAGATCCCGGCATCGGATTTCGAATCCGATCGCACCGTCGGTCGTCGTTTTTCGCGCTCTATCGCAGAAAAATATACACACTTGTCCCGGCCGACTTTTGAGAATTAAATAATTTTATTCCCCTTGAGGCCTAAGCGATTACATGTGAGTTCAAAAATACCCCGGAGGGTCGGGTCACTACAAATTTGCCCTTGCTCCCTTCACAAGATTTCTTCCTCTTCCTCTTGGGAATCTCCTGGTGAAGTTTCAGAACTTTTGGAAGCCGCGACGACTGTGTTTTCTGCCTCGAAGTGCGGAGCGACGGTTTTCTGTTGGAGGCCCGTTATCGTCGCATTTCAGTCAAAAATTTCCACAGAGCTACCCCGGCATCCGATTTCAGCGATTTTTGCGGCGTTGGTTTCACAAGAGGTAAATCTTCGATTTTCGTGTTGAGTGTTTTGCCTGGATTTGGATTTTGGCACGGATTTCGAGGCATTTCTGAGCCGCTGTTTTGTTGTGAGATTTCTGGACAGCACTCACTTCGCGGATTTTTATCTCCTCATCCGGACATCGGAATTCGACGATTCAAGAGCCTATCGACATCTACACTTCGCGAGGATCGTCGTGATATTTTTATTGGAATTTTAGAAAATTTATTTTCAGGTGAAATTCGTGTGTGAACAGTAACCTTGTTTGCAGATTTTGAAATAGTAATTGTGTGTATGAATTGTGTGTAATTGAGAAGTGTTGTTGTGCCCAGGACTTTGTAAGCACCGCTTTTGTACTCTTTGCTTTGTGGATTTGGGAGATTCTCAATTTCTGGACTGTTTATCTGTACCGTCCCGGACAGTTCGCGTGTTCAGGTGGGTGATCCTGCTTTCAATATCTATGGACTGCACTCTAATTCTACGAATATAGTAGCATGCATGTTAGTATGTGAGCTAAAATAATCTGTGCAACTGTATGTTGAAACCACTGTAGCTAGTTGCTAAATCTGATGACCTCTTGGTAAACTTTGCAACATGAGAACTCAACTTAGCTTAATTAATTATTTATGCACAGTTAGACTTCAGTAAATGTGAACATGTATGCAGAATTGCTCGTCACCTTAGCTTCTCCACAGTACTTGTACTCTCGTCATTCTGAGCATAGTAATTCTCCACGAGACGTGGGCTGGGAGGTTTGTTAGCTGGGATTTCATTTGCACTCGCGTCTGGGGACCGAGTGGCGTCTGTAGCAGTCTGTAGACCAGTTCACATTGTGACAGAGATAGTGATAGAGATAGTGGATCTGGGATCTTTGGGACATGGTCATAGTGACAGGGTTGATTCTTAGCCAGTGAGTGAGACAGTGATTGGATCTTGGCCCGTTGTAGGGTGTACCCTGTTAGTGAGTCCGCAGGGTGAGTTGATAGTGAGATGAGTGCCTTGGGTTTCGTGTGGGCTGATCAGCTGAGTCGTCGAGAGCGTTCCGACTGTTGTGAGAGATTCCGCAGGATTGAGTTCTTCAGAGCAGAGCGTGAGCGTGGATTTTGACCATAGCCTGCAATGCCACCTGCGCGACAGGGTGCGCGGATACTTTTCCTCGGTGGGGTCGCACCCCTCGAGAGCCACACCCGGGGTGGATATGTTACTCTTGTACCGCGACTTGTCGATGCATTCCCTCTGACTGAGCCAGTTTTGGCAGTTACGGATGCATTCCCTCTGACTGAGCCAGTTTTGGCAGTTACGGACGCAGACCTTCTGACTGAGCCAGTTTTGGCAGTCACAGACACCGTCCCTCTGGCTGAGCCAGTTTTGGCAGCTACGGACGTTCTACGTAAGTCCGGTCCTCTAGGATATATCGGCAGTAGATTGGCGCAGGCTTTACTGGACCAGAGGAGGTAGTCAGTTCAGATTGAGTGACCTTACTGTATTGCTCGCAGATGCATCATATTTTCATCTGTCCCGCTTTTTGAGCATTTTTAGATGGAGGCATAGTAGCAGTAGATGTTTTACTTTCCAGCTTTTCCATATTGCATTTCTTTTGTTACTTTATGCCTCTAGTAGACTTAGTGGGCAGACCGTCGGGCTTGTTGGCGGCACCCACTGAGAACTACTGTGGGAGGTAGTTCTCACACCCGTCGTGGTGTCTTTTCCCCAGGGACTCCAGCTCCAGTTCCTGCGGTACCAGTTGCTGATCCTGCTCTTTCAGATCGAGGTAAGGGAGTCGCGAGATAGATCCCTTTCCCCTTCAGCTTCAGTGTGTTATAGAGGTACCCTTATATTTTGGTTGTGTTATGTTTGAGAGATTATGTAGTGAGGTATCGAGTTGTACTTTTCTACTTTCTTTGAGAGACTTTTGTATTTGTGGTGAAGACTTATTGTATTATGAGAGTTGTACTTATTTCATTTCTAGCAGTTTACTTTGCTCTGATATCTGTTTTGTGTAGTATCTCCCTTTTGCAGGTTAGACGCTACGCCTCTACAGGGCTTCCTGTAGGGACGGCGGATCTGTTGGCGAGCCCGGGATACAGTCTTGACCCCGGGGCGTGACAAGTAGACCCGGCGAAGGTGGATACAATCCGAGATTGGCCCTGACCGACGACTGTTACAGAGGTGTGGAGCTTAAAGTTTCTGTTTACTCAAAAGGAATTGAACTTGTGACAACGCCGGTGGTTAGAGTTGCTGAAGGATTATGATTTGAGTATCTAGTATCACCCCGGCAAGGCCAATGTAGTAGCAGATGCTTTGAGTTGGAGAGGAGTGCATAGGCAGAGTTTGATGATCATGAAGCAGAGCACCATGTACCTGCAGGCAAGTAACAAAGTCTCCCAATCCCCGAGTGGAAGTGGGATCACTTCACGATAGACTTTGTCGTTGGCCTGCCGAGAGCGCAAAGCGGGAGCAGAGCAACAGCCGTAGTAGGAGCGACATCAACATCTCTTTCCATTACATAAAAATCCAAAATTTTTGAAATCCTAGATTTTTTCCACATACCTTTCTTGAGCTCTTAGCCAAAGAAGATAGGAAAAAGGCTCTTTCTTCTCTCCAAAACCCTCCTTGAGGTCCTCTCCAACCTTTTCAAGCTATTTTGGATATCAAACCCTCAGCACAAGCCCTCCACAGTTCTCCCTCCCACTCTCTGTTGCTAATGCTGCTTTTTCTATGGAGAGAAAACGCAGGGAGAGAGAGATAGAGGAGAATAGAGTGTGAGAACAGGAGAGAAAGAAAGGGGTTTTGAACTGGGTTTTGGTCAGAAGGTAGTCAGCGGTGACAGAGGGTGTGAAATGACCCAAATGCCCCCGCAAAAATCTCTAATTTATAATAAAACCATGTCATCCTCCACGTGATTCGGGCACCTACGACCCTGTCCGGGCGTCCGAAATGTCGGAGCCACTGTTCCTCCGGACGTTCTGAGGCACCCTCACCTTTCGCCCGCCACTGTTCATCACGACGCCCACAGGACACCCTGGGCGTCCGAAAATTCGCACGTACCAAAACTTGCTCTCGGGTTGGGAGTCTGAAAGTACAGACAGAGCGCCCTCGCTTGCGCCCGCTACTATGCTCCGAGCGCCCGAAGGACATTTTCGGGCATTCGAAACCATTCTGAAGCTCCAGACTGAGCTATTTTCACCCGTTTTTTACTCAATTTTGATCCGAATGCGATTTTCTTTGAACCAAACTTGCTCTAACTCAATTTCATCATGTTTTTAAACACTTTTGTGGTGGCTTATCTACACTTTGCCACTTTAGCAAAAACTAATTATAGGGGCCGAAAGTGCCGCGCTGGCCATCGGTCGTCGATCGGCCCTGTGGTTGGTTACCCTCTAGATGTGATGTGCCGTGTGCCAAAATGATCAAGCGATCGGGCCGATGAGGGATCTGCTCGGCCAGGTTCTTCTCAGTAAATTCTCACGACCATCGAGCTTAGAATAGCCGAATCGGGATATGAAGATTGAGAGAGAGGCAAAGATATGACAAAACAAACGACGAGGAGCCGATTGTGGAGATTGTATTGAGTGAAAAAAAGGGGGTTACTCTGGTGCTCCCTAAAGATCTCCATTCTCTGCCACAGCTTGGCCATAATTGGATCCTGAGCTCCTAAGCCAGCTGAGTGCCCAGGCCCTACACTTTTCCCTTGGTGAGCCAGGGAATTCTACGTCAGGGACCGAAAGTGTCTCTTGTGCCCCCGACGTCCTGCGGTAGGGAGTTCGTGGCGTCGGCCCCTACCAAGAGTGGCCAGCTGGGTCCCTCTATTGCCCCACTGGGTCGGGTCTCTCCTGTATCCTCGAGCAATATGGGAGCTGAAGTTGTCCCTTCGCTTCCTCGGAACGAGCCTCTCGTGTGGCCGATCCGACACGGGTGCTGCTGTGGCCCGTACACTTTTTTTCCTTCGGCCCGATAGCAGAAGGGTCTTCGGGGTGCCCCCTGGGTCCGGCTTTCTTCATAGCCGTGGTGGGGCCTCCGCTGCCTTGGTGAGGCCCGTGGCCCCTCATGGCCAGTTAGTACCGACCTCGGCCATTCTCTGCCGTAGGACTTGTGCAAGACCTTTTGGATAGGGAGGTCTTGTTCTTCTTTCTCATCCTTCTCTTTGGAGGATTGTTTGTTTGACCCCTCGGCCGAACATTGGTTCGGCCCGCCGTCAATAGTGCCTTCGACGTAGTCGGGGAAGGCGAACCAGTTTCTCACCATGCCTGGGAAGATGGCTTCCTAGTTTCTACTGGTCATTTCGGCCTTGCAGAGCCGAAGCATGCCTTTCACCGACGTTTTCTTCTCGGGGAGCTCGGGATCCTGCGCCGGCTTCTTCCCTTTATTTCATCCTTGGCCTCGTGAGCCAACACTCTTTTCTTTTGGCCATCTTAGCATCTATCAAATTCATATCTTCAACGCCGATGACCGAATTGTCCTCAGTCGATATGTCCGACCGTGTTCTCAGTTACTTCACCCGAGAATTTATCAAACATCGGTATTTTTCAATTGGCTAGGTATAGGTGCTCCATGCCCATATCCCCATAAGAGGGATACGGGGACCTGAAGACTGGCTGTATAGCCGGCATGGCCTCTGTGCCAAATAAATTATGGATGATCTCCTCAACATAGGCGTAGATGTCAGCGAGCCCTACTTGAGATACTGGGCCGCCGGTTGCGCCAGTGGAGGTGGCTGTTGGTTTTTAAGGATCCACAAGGATCTAAATAGGTACTATCAAACAACTAGAGGGGGGGTGAATAGGTGTAATACTTAAAAAACTCAATCTCAGTGCAAAATAAAAACCAATGCGGAAAATAAAAATAGCACACCGAGATATACGTGAAAACTCCAATCCAGGAGAAAAACCACGGGACCAACACGCAATAACAATCCACTAAGAAAAGAAGAATAACAAGGTGATTACCGACTCCACGGACTCAAACCCCTCCTTCAACTTCTTCGGACCTTGCGCTCACCGATTGGATGTCCACGCAATAACAATCCACTAAGAATAGAAGAATAACAAGGTGATTACCGTCTCCACGGATTCAACCCCTCCTTCAACTTCTTCGGACCTTGCGCTCCACCGATTGCACGTCCACTGCACACGTTCGAATCCACGAACGCCACTCGAATCCACGAGCACACGTTTCGAATCCACGAAACGCCTTTAGCACACCGAATCCACGATGCCACGTCGAATCCACGACGCAAATAGCCGATAAAGAATATAGGCTTCGATGGTGATCCTTTGCTTAGATTATCAATGAAGAACCATGGATGGAATCTCTAAGCAAAGATTAGATCAATTCGACAAAAGATATGTTCTTGAAAGAACCATCGAATTGACCTAAAAGAGGCTATAAAGAAGAACGATAAAAACCTAGCCTCTAGGGTTGCTCTCAAGTGTTTTATAAAATCATAGGTATAGCTCCCACGTTTTTGAGAAACCCTAAATGTCTTTTTATAGTTTAGAAACCTTTGGAAAGAGATAAGAATCAAAAACATACCTTATCTGGAAATTTTCAGGACGGCGATCCGGATCGGGATTACTGCGATCCGGATCGTCGTAACAAGATTGACGATTCCAGAAATCCAAGGGTTCGGGATCCGGATCGCAAGGCCCGATCCGGATCGTTCATGAATTTCAGCAACATCCAATGTTCGGGATCCGGATCGGAATGGCCTAGGATCCGGATTGAAATTGCCAATGAACAAGTACCCTTCGGGATCCGGATTGCAAGATCTGATCCGGATCCTGAACATGTCCCATGTCCAGTTTTTGATTTTTATGCAATTAAAAATTCATCCAAGTGTTTCTACACTATAAGAAAGTATTCGGATCACCAAAATTATTTAGTTAAACATACCTGATCCTTTTGAATACTTTCTTCTTGAGATTGATGTAACTGATCCACAATTCTTCATCTTCAATCTTCAAGACTCAAGACACTGAGTGTCAACTTGAGCTCTTGTTGAATCTTCTCTAAGTCTTTGATTGCTGATTGACAATTTGATCCCTTTAAGACTCCGACTCAACTCACTGACTTGACTCACGAAATATGCCAACACCAAAAAGCCGTAACAATCTCCCCCTTTGGCAATTTCGTGACAAAACCCAAAAATACATAAAAACGCTCAAGTCACTCATCTTAAACCAAAAAATCGAAATTCAATGTCATCACCAAAACATTGATTTTCTTTGCGTGAAAGATCCAATAAATACAAAATTACATTTGAACCAAACAGTCCTAGAACATACTCTATGACTTAGGACTTGGAGTCTTAAAGTGATGTAATTCCTGCAAAACAAAACTCCAAACAAAATCAAACGTTAGTCGTTAGAAATTAAAATCCTACATTTGATCCGTCTTCCTTTTGGTTCTTTTGTTTTTCGGCTCTTTCAATTTTTTCTTTGTCTCCCCCTATCTTGAGCATCTCTAACATGTTCTCCATGTTCTCCATGTTCTTGAGCATCTATGTTCTCCCCCTTTGTGATACGATCATCATTTTCCGTTCTCCCCCATTTTTCTATTTTCGTTTGTCCTCTCTTGATGATCTCATCTCCGTCATTTCTCTTCTCCCCCTTTTTGTCACAAATTGTCAAACAGTGAACATACTAGACAAAAGGAAATCACTAACAACATTAGTTCATAGAGAAAGAGAGATAAAAGCTCAGTTCCGGTATATAACAAAAATGCAGATTGCGTACCGGTACCAGAAAGCAAAAATCAAATAATTCCTTGAAACAAATCCAGATTTTAGAATCTTTTCAAATACCGATTTGTATTCCATCAAGAAATCAATTTAAGTGCTTTAACCAATGAATTAACAAGATGTCATTCAATCCAATTAATTTCACAAAATTAAAAAGATTTACTCCTAAATCATGAAAAACAAAGACAAAACATTATAAACAGTTTTTCATGTTATATTCATCAAACACAAGTCATAAAAAAAATAATCTTGAGATCCAAACTCTATCAAGATGTAACGAATTTACAAAGATGACTTACGGAGATTTCCAAATGACATCAATCTTGAATTCTACCCTTTCATCAGAATAATTTAGAAAAATTCCATAATAACCAGAAAAAGTATGTAAGCACTTTAGCGCATCAACTTTAAACAAAAGTCATCGTTTCATACAACAAGAAATAGATTATACCAAATCTATCAAAAATACTCAAAAATGAAACGAAAATTTATGAAAATTAAAACCCTTAAAGTTGAACAACTTCAATCACATCTAACATGATCTTATGCGTAATGCCTTTATCAAATCATCAATTTGGTAAAGAAAATGAAATACCAAGATCAATAGATGTTTGAAATCCCAGATAAGTTAGATAATATATCTAGACAATCTGTTGAAGAGAGTGGCTCTTTGAGCATCTTTCGTTAAAAATCCACCTTATACCAACCTTGAAATTTGACAGAGTCAAGTATTTCAACATGCATTTTATTTAATCAAAAATTGAAAAACCATGCTTGGTATACATGTGGTAGCTGCACACAGTACTCGGACGACCGAGGTGGTAGCTCTTTCCTCCATGTGGTGGTAGTTTTCACACTCCTCATTGGGATGTAACTCTTTCCACATCTTTTGAGCATTTTACTTTTCTTTGACTCCCCCTCAATTGGCTATCAATTATTTAATATATAAGGTATTCAACCAAAAATTGATCCCGCATTCATACTCGACTAAATAGTCAAATAAGATAATGACTATACCAAGAGATCATTGAGAGAGAAATTGACTTTGATCACTTAAAAGATGAATTAATTAACATAAATGATCATTGCAACATCGAAATATTATGATGTCAAAAGCATAATAGATTTCTAAATGCGTGAAAAGATGCAATTTAAAGTCAATATGACCAATGCTCAACAATGTGTTTTGTTCTTGAGTGCAACACAGAATTTTTAGGAATGTTTATAGCACTTGTGTTGTCACAAAGACTTCACACAACCTAGATAGATTAAGCATCTAAAGATCACACATGATTTCTAAAATTTGATGCTTATAACTATCAAAAACTCCTATAATGAAGTATCTTCAAGATTATGATTATGGAGTAAAGTTGATAATCCATATAAAATTAAATTGGAGTGAATGAACGTGAAGCCCTTTTTTATTCAATGCACTTGTTCGTTAAAACCCTTTTGTTCAAAAACAAAGTATAAAAACAAAGAGCATTGAAAAACATGTAATGCAAAGATTAAAAAAATATGAAGGGAAAACCAATCAAAGCATTACACACAGTCATAAGCTATTTAGAACTTAAGACAAGGAAAGATATCACCTTTCCGAATCCAAAATCGTTGGATTTTGGGTTGTCTTGATTCGTTGTGGCCGGGGGTTGTCCGCTTTGACTGTTGATCCACCTTAGGTCTTTGCCTCGCAATGATCCACTTGTATGATTGATGATGTGGCTCGGACCTTTGGTGGGTTGAGTGAACTTCTTTGACTTGATGTGTCTTTTGATTCCGTTGAGTTCGCTCCGTAGATGAAGTTGCCGAAGAATTCTTCTTTCTCTTTTTCGGGCAATTCTTCACCAAATGTCCTTCAAGTCCACATAGGTGACAAGTTCTTCCTTTCAATTTGATTGTGTAACTTGAAGCCTTCACAGTTTGGTTCTTTTTATATCCCAAACCAACCTTGCTTGTTTGACCCAATCCGGACATACTTTCTAGTTTCTTGGAACCGGTTGAAAGCCTTTGTATGTCGGATTTGAGTTCATGAACTTGCTTGGTCAAAACTTGGTTGGTGACATGAATTTCTTCAAACTGTTTTTCAAGAAAATCAATCTTGTTAATATGGGAATTAACGATCGTTTCCGATTGATTTATCTTTTCTTGGAGGATTTTATTATTATCCAATAAAAGCTCTCGTTCCTCCTCGAGATCATGTAGTTTGATCTTTAAAGCATGGTTCTCGTCTTGAACCTCAAGTCGTTGCTTCCTCAACTTCTTGATATGCTTGGCCATCTTCTTTGATTCCGCAAGAAGTTGTTGGTATGCCTCAACGAGTTCTTCTTCGTCCGACTCCCCCTCACTTGATGACTCTCCGCCGGATGTTGATGTTTCATACAATATCAAAGGAGTAGAGTCAGTAACTAAAGATGATAAACAAATATTAGAAGAGGGAATATGAGAGGCATGTAAGGCAACGACTTTTTCCTCTTTACTTGAGGTCGATTCATTAGAACTAGAATCGTCCCAAGTTTTCGCTTGCAAAGCCTTCTTTTTATATGATTTCTTAGAAGGACAATCCGTTGAAAAATGGCCGTAGCCTTTGCATCGATAGCATTGGATTTCCCCTTCGAAATCATCTTTTTCTTTTTCTTTAGAAGGTTTTGCAATGCTTTTGAGTTTAGAGGATTTAGAACCCGATGATCCTTTAGATGATTTCGTGGATGAAGATCCATCGGTTCGATTCTTCCAAAATTTCCGACGAAATTTCTTTGTGATCCGCGCCAGTTGTTCTTCAAAATCGGCTAAAGAGATTTCATCGTCGGAACTTGATTCGCTATCTTCTTCCTTTGTTGATTTGAATGCAATACCTGTAAGCTTAGAAGAAGACTTGGAAGAAACTTGATTAGTAGGAAAAGTCATTTCATAAGTTTGCAAAGCACCTACTAATTCCTCTACACTCATCTCATCCGGATGACTAACGGTTTCAATGGCGGTAACCTTTGCCCTAAACCGTTCCGGAAGAGTCCGAAGTATCTTTCTTACAACTTTCGACTCCGGGATCTTTTCTCCTAAATTAGCACATGTATTGATTACATCTTGAAGTCTAGTGTAATAATCTGTAAACAATTCATGCTCTTCCATATGAATAGAGTCAAATTGACTTGTAAGCATCTGGAGCTTTTGAATTTTTACAAGATTAGTACCCTCATGTGTAATTTTGAGAATATCCCAAATTTCCTTCGCGGTTTCACACGCAGAAATTCGTGTGAACTCAGTCGAGGAAAGAGAATTAAATAAAGCGTTCATACCTTTCCCATTGTAAGAAGATCTTTCGAATTCCTCTTTGGACCATCTAGAGCGAGGTTTTGGGGTAGTAGAATTTCCTACTTCCTCAACAGGATGCACCCAACCGTATTCCACGGTTTGCCATACCCGCTCATCAATTGAGATGAGAAAAGCTCTCATCCGCACTTTCCAATAAGCATAATTAGTCCCATCAAAAAGAGGAGGTCTATAAATATTACCACTTTCACCCAACATGATAGATAAACCTAAAACCCGCTCTGATACCAATTGTTGGTTTTTAAGGATCCACAAGGATCTAAATAGGTACTATCAAACACCTAGAGGGGGGTGAATAGGTGTAATACTTAAAAAACTCAATCTCAGTGCAAAATAAAAACCAATGCGGAAAATAAAAATAGCACACCGAGATTTACGTGGAAACTCCAATCCAGGAGAAAAACCACGGGACCAACACGCAATAACAATCCACTAAGAAAAGAAGAATAACAAGGTGATTACCGACTCCACGGACTCAAACCCCTCCTTCAACTTCTTCGGACCTTGCGCTCACCGATTGGATGTCCACGCAATAACAATCCACTAAGAATAGAAGAATAACAAGGTGATTACCGTCTCCACGGATTCAACCCCTCCTTCAACTTCTTCGGACCTTGCGCTCCACCGATTGCACGTCCACTGCACACGTTCGAATCCACGAACGCCACTCGAATCCACGAGCACACGTTTCGAATCCACGAAACGCCTTTAGCACACCGAATCCACGATGCCACGTCGAATCCACGACGCAAATAGCCGATAAAGAATATAGGCTTCGATGGTGATCCTTTGCTTAGATTATCAATGAAGAACCATGGATGGAATCTCTAAGCAAAGATTAGATCAATTCGACAAAAGATATGTTCTTGAAAGAACCATCGAATTGACCTAAAAGAGGCTATAAAGAAGAACGATAAAAACCTAGCCTCTAGGGTTGCTCTCAAGTGTTTTATAAAATCATAGGTATAGCTCCCACGTTTTTGAGAAACCCTAAATGTCTATTTATAGTTTAGAAACCTTTGGAAAGAGATAAGAATCAAAAACATACCTTATCTGGAAATTTTCAGGACGGCGATCCGGATCGGGATTACTGCGATCCGGATCGTCGTAACAAGATTGACGATTCCAGAAATCCAAGGGTTCGGGATCCGGATCGCAAGGCCCGATCCGGATCGTTCATGAATTTCAGCAACATCCAATGTTCGGGATCCGGATCGGAATGGCCTAGGATCCGGATTGAAATTGCCAATGAACAAGTACCCTTCGGGATCCGGATTGCAAGATCTGATCCGGATCCTGAACATGTCCCATGTCCAGTTTTTGATTTTTATGCAATTAAAAATTCATCCAAGTGTTTCTACACTATAAGAAAGTATTCGGATCACCAAAATTATTTAGTTAAACATACCTGATCCTTTTGAATACTTTCTTCTTGAGATTGATGTAACTGATCCACAATTCTTCATCTTCAATCTTCAAGACTCAAGACATTGAGTGTCAACTTGAGCTCTTGTTGAATCTTCTCTAAGTCTTTGATTGCTGATTGACAATTTGATCCCTTTAAGACTCCGACTCAACTCACTGACTTGACTCACGAAATATGCCAACACCAAAAAGCCGTAACAGTGGCGGCCCATATTGGCCGGCCTGATTTTTAGGCGGTCCCTGCAGAGTGACCTGCCTATCATTCCTGCCCTAATCCATTTCGGCGAGCCCAGCCTAAGGTACCAGAGTCGCCGGCTGTACTAGCAGAGGTGGCGACCCGTATTGGCCGGTCTGATTCTAAGGCAGTCCCTGTGAAGGGACCTGCCCGGCGTGCCTGCCCCCAGCCATTTCGATAAGCCCGCCCTGAGCTCTTGGTGTCGCCGGCTGTGCCGGGGGAGGTGGCGGCCCATACTGGCCGGCCTGCTATTGAGGCGGCCCTTGTGTAGGGACCTGCCCGCCGTTCCTGCCCCCAGCCTGAGGCTGGACGAACGGCGGTAGGAGAGGCAGAGGAATCCCCCAGTAACTCTTTAGTTGATGGCCGATGTTCTGCCTCATCAGCCCTGCTCCCGTCTGGTACGGGATCCCTTGCGGCTGTACTGCCCCAACGGCTATGCCATCTGGAGGGGTGCGGCCTGCTGTACCGCCATTGTTGTTGGCGCTATCAGAACTAATTGTGTCGGCACTAGCGGTGGGAGAGCTGGTGGAGATCCCGGTAGACCTCCGTGGCATGGTCCGTTTTGGGCTAAAAGCTGTCCGAGTCAAGAAATACTATGAGGTCATGATGTCGGCCATCGCGTCCAAGGATTGGGCGCTCCTTTCGAGAGATACCTGGGTTCTCTCAAGAGATCTCATTATTCAGCCTATTTGCCTGCATAGTTGAGACAGGGTCGAATCCGGTAGTGCAGAACTCTCACTGGTCTCAAAAACCTTTACTAACGTCGGTGGCGAGTCACCCACGTGTCCGACATTGGTAGAACAGTCATTCCCTGGATGTCCAGGAATGACTCTACTTCTGAGGTTCAAACCGTTGTCTTCTAACATTTTTACGATAGGAAGGTAAGAGTTACCTGCGGGTCCCATCGGGTGTGGCAAGAAAGTTGTTGGGGCCGAAAATGCTGCGCTGACCATCGATCGTCGATCGGCCCCATGGGTGGTTGACTCTCTGGATCTGATGTGCCGCGTGCCAAAAGGATCAAGCGATCGTGCCGAGGAGGGATCTGCTCAGCCGGGTTCTTCTCAGTCAATTCTCGCGACCGTCCCGCTTAGAATAGCCAAATCGAAATACGGAGATTGAGAGAGAGGTAAAGATGTGACAAAACAAACGGCTGAGGAGCCGACTGTGGGGATTGTATTGAGTGGAAAAAAGGAGGTTACAAAAGTAATAAGTAGCCAATTACAATTAATCTACTTCTAGGAAATGCGGTAAATCTATCTAGGAAAGCAGTAAAAATATGAAAAAGCAGGGGATGATCCTGGCTTACGAGGTTGCAGGACCCCTTTTTCTTTGATGGTTCGCTTATTTATATATTTACAAACCTTGTGTATAACCGCCGATTTTAGTAATCGGTGTGATCTAAGGGGAATCATCGTAAATTCCTCAACTACTTCCTTTTGAGTTGATTCTCCTCAATAGGATAGTAGTCGTTTTCCGTCCAGGTTCATCCCCTAATCGACGCGCCGAAGCGTGATCTTCGGCGCTTTCCAATGCTGGGCGCTGCTTGCCATTTCGGAGTCTGTTATGAGATTCACGCCCAAATCTCGTACTCTTTCCTTCTAAGATCTTTCCTTCTGTGTCTCAAGCAACCGAGAGTTGACCCTGATTTCACCTTCTTCGTCGTTCGACTGAGGCAGTCTGATATTTACCTTCGGCCGAGGTCAGTCATGGATGAGTTGATAACCTCTTATTGACCGCTTCTCCTATCAGCTAATGCCTTTAGCCGATTGCATGCACCACATACCGCATTCTCACGTGACTGAGGTCGGTCTTGGTCAAGACGCAGGTCCCTCTTTGTTGACTCATTCTCTTATCGGCTAATGCCCTTAGTCGATGGTATACGCCACGTGTCACTTCTTTAGGTGGCGAAAAATTTTGGTCTCAAAACCAATGCACTACACTTCTTCTCCTCCAACTCCTTTTTCCTCCTTTGAGCTGCCAAGAGCTGTTTGGAGCAGCACAACTTCAGCAGCAAGACACTGAGAGCTTGCAATTGGAATCTATTGAAGCTCTAGGTTGCTATGGTGGGTGAAGTTGGTGTTGCAACTGAGGTGTTGAACATGTGCACTGAGTTGTTGCAGCCGGATTTGAGGTAAGTTGAGTTTATTTGGAGTTTTTGAGCTGAGTTGGAGTTTTGATAATTTCTTTTAGATTTATTCTTCTACTGGATTTTGAGTGGGCTTTTGGCAGACTTTCTTCGTCTACCTGTTGAGTTAGAGCTATATTTATCTAGTAGAGATGTTATTTGAGGTCTTCTTATTGAATTTTTGGTTTGGAGTTTGTCTTTTGGTAGTTTATTGAGTTTCGATTGATGGCAGTACCAGCTGAAACTATGTTTTGGGCCTAAGTGAGCTCTCTGGAGATTGGAGCACTGCGTATGCATCCTTGGACAGAAAGGAGTGTTTTGGAGAGTGTTCAGATCCTTGATATAGTTGGGATTGAGCTAGGACTATGCGCATCATCCTTGTTGACTGAGAAGTGTTAGTTGATCCCAGACTGAGTGGAGGAGGCTCATACTGTGCTACTACCTGTGTCGTGGTTGGATTATGACTGAAGTGATTTGATGTTTATCAAATTCAATGAACTCCTTATTATGTCCAACAAGATTTGTATGTATTTTGATTAGTAGTATAATCCATCACGTGGACTTAGAATTACTGCTACTGTTGTACTCTGTGAAGACTAGCATGGATCCAGTAGAGTAATTGACCCTTAAACGAGAACAGTTGCATGTCTAACCTACACTAGATTATTGATCTAATTTTATAGTTGTTGTCGTTTATTTACAACTATATTTTACTTATTGCTCACCTTGGTCAGTGGGTTGGGAGCGTACAGATTAGTGTAAGGACAGATTGCACTCGTGCCGGAGGAGCCGAGCTAACTGGTTTAGAAGTTGGTAGTGTTTGAGTTGGGTGCTCTCTGGGTTGATGGTGGTCCCGGACCATTGAGTTTTACTCTGGATTGTGCTATAGGCAGACGGATTTTACATCCCTTGATCTAAATGATCATTCACATTAATTATAGCGTGCAGAGTCGTATTTGAACTCAACAGATAGAAGTCTTCCTTGGTGGGCTCGCGTCTCTCGAGTGTCGCTCCGAAGCTTGAGCCATTTTGTGTTGATGTCATTGCTGCCCTACGGGGACAATCTACAGTGGACCAACCCTCGGTGAGGTTATGGTGTACAACCATCCACCTTCAGGTTGATATGTGGCGGTAGGTGGGCACAAACTTAATTGGACCTGATGTAGCAATCAGTAAGATTGGGTTAGTTGAGTTCCCATTTAAGAGTTGATGCATGTATCTATTCCATCGTATAGTCATTTGCATGGGTAGTTTAGAGGCATATTAACTGTAGAGTTATTCCCAGGTTTCTTTTCCTACTTTCACAATAGATGTTTACTCTTACCTCTAGTGAACCTAATGGGTAGATCGTCGGTATTGGTGACGATAACCACTAAGGACTATTATTTGTTAGTAGTTCTCATACCCGCAATTGTTAACCCATTCTGCAGAAACTTCAGCACCGGTTGCTGAGTCTGATCGAGGTAAGGGAGAGGCGAGTTAGAGTCCTACCTACGGTGCTAGAGGGGTACCTTATTGGATAGATTTTGGGAGAGCGATTCTTATATATTCTGATATAATGTATTTATTTTCAACAGTAGGAGATATTTTTTGTCTGAGTGGATTTGTATTTAGATGTACAATGGACTATATTTTTGTTTATGTTAGTAGTATTCAAGCTCTGATATTTGTATAGTAGTTGTGAATACTTTTTTTACAGGTTAGATACTTCACTTGTGCGAAATTTTTCATACAAGTGGTAGATCTGTTAGCGTGACTGTACTTTGGTATAATCCGAACCATAATAGTGTCACACCCGAAGGCCATTTTCGTAAAGCTTTTACTCAAAGATGTAAATTTGTAAATAAGAGTTTACGAAAAATGGCAAAGTACTTGGTGGTTGATACCTGAGGTTTCGAGTTCGAAATCTAATTGTTTCACATTTCTAATTAAGTTTATTTCAAAATAAACGAAGTGGATAGCATGACATCTTTCTCTCTCTCAAAAAAAAAAAGAGTTTACAAAAAATGCCTTTTTTTTTTCAAAAAAAAAAAACCTGCCTTGCCCGATACTTAGTACTAGAGAATCCAATAAGGTATAAAAGACTTTAATACTTACAAAAAAAAACTAAACCTCTGTCGCTGCTGTGGCTAGCTTGGTTTAATTCTTAGCTTGCTTGGTCCATCTCTTTCTGAGTTCCTATTTTTAAACCTACTCTAAATCAAGCTCACTTCTTTTTTTTTTGAATACTTAGCTTTTGTGGGGCATGCAGTGAATCCAATAAAAGCGGTAAATAATTTACCACTTATAAAAAGGGTGAATAATTCATAATTTTTATAAATACGGTTAATAATTTACTGTTTTTAGTTCAATTTTCACCCTGTTGGCGAGTGTATATAAATATTAAAAGGCAGTAAACTATTTACCATATTTATAAAAATAGTGAATTATTCGCGGTCTTTATAAAATTGTCATAATTTTATAAAGACGATGAACCATTTACCGCTTTTATAAATACAATAAATGATTCATCACTTTTAAGCAGTGTCACTTTTGGCATTTCCATCTATGTATCTGAGTTTATTTTTACAAATAAAATTTTGAAAGATCTAACTTCAAAATAAAAATTTTTAAGAGTGTTAGTGTACTAAAATCTTCCTTGAGCACACCATATTTTGAAACTCATCTAGAACTTCCTTTTAGTTCCTCATAATCCAAATAGTCTCCACCTTATCTCTTTGCTTCACTCCCACTATTTTTTTTGATAAATGTGAAAGTGAAGTTATGTCAGTTCTGCTGTTTGTTTCGTAAAAAGTGAATGATATAAAAAATATAGTTCTACATTTTATCTTTTTTTTTTTTTTACCGAAAATTATTCAATTTTCACATCCTTCTTAAACTTACCTCCCACATGATACTATTGTCTATTTTATAACTTAATAAATAATAAATTATAATATAATAAATAAAAAAATAATATAATTATATTTCTATACAATTATAAAATAAAATTCAAAATAACTATATTAATTTTTTTAATATATAAATTATAATAATGCAGCAAATAACATTCTAAATTAAAATTTTATTAATATTTAACTCATTAATTTTCATTATATTTTAAACATACAAATTAAATAAAAGATATATTAAAACTTAACTAATCAAATTTTATCATATTTCAAACATATAATCCAAGCATTATCATAATTAAGTTACACTCTAAATTTT